>OY829915.1:13791460-14226721 GCA_963691935.1 Nephrotoma guestfalica
CCAAAACTTCATATAGAAATACAATAAAATTCGTTTTACAAAGAGGATAACAAATGCGCAGCGAAACATAATAATTCGCTAAGGCATTGTGATTATACTTTGTATGTAAGCTCAAAGTATTTTCAACAATTTTGTAGTTTGGTGACTGCAGTCTGATGAGAACAGTACGTTTTTGTAACCTCACCGCGACGCGAAATTGTTTTAAATTGTAAAAGTTAAATATTTATATGTCGGATATGATGAATCGATTTATCAGTCACAAAATACTTGCAATTCGATTGTGAGCTACTCCTTTGCACGAATACCTTTCTCATTTCTCTTTATTTTCACTAAATTTAGGTAGCTCTCTGGGTTTGATGATATTTGAGCGCCTTCTGTAGTTAGTTTTGTATATGGAGGTGTGGCAGGATATTGTGAATAATTGATTCAGAATAAGTGGATAGCGCGATTATAATATGCGTGCTTGCTCTCGATTTGTTGTGAACATGTGCCATGGGATCGATTGTTGTTCGATTTGGGTACCAACTTGAAAACGACGTCTAGCTTTCAAATTTTTGGGGTTTTCAGGATTGGATGTTGTCATGCTTTTAAATGTGTTCAAATTATTGTTATAAGAAAATGTTGTTGTTTTGAATGAGAAATGTGTTGGTTTTGATGTTGCTTTGACATTTTGAATAAACACGGAAATGTTTGAGTTGCGGTGTATTTGGCTAAGGTTGAGTTATTTTGCAGAATAGATGGCGGATGTAAGGTAACCATAGTATTTTTGCGTAAAATGGTGAATTTGGATTTTTGACGTAAACACCGAAGTAGTATAAGAAAAAATAATTAAAGAATATAACTTTGGCCTTCTTGAACGGTTTATATATGGTATAGGTGGTTGCTCGTAAAAATGTGCAATTGAGTGTGTTTTTTGGAGTTTGTTTATTTTTTAGGAGAAGTGTATAGTAGTGATGGTGAGTTTTTGAATTTGCGGCCACGTACATGAGCCTTTGCTAGTTTATTTACTTGTTCGATTATTATTTTGATTGAGAATTACAGCTATTCTAGGTTGCTTTTGAAATGTCAATGTTGCGGACTTGAGGCGGTAAAACATCTTTAGTAACCACAATTAATTTTTCCAGATTAAAATATGTTTAATTTGGGGTTTGAGGTGCTCCAGTATGATTACTATTCTGTGCTTCATATATAATTACGAATAATTCCAATCATCACACTAGGACTTAAAGTTTAAGTAAATTATAAACAATTGTATTGATTCTTTATTTTTTGGAAATCTGTAGCTCTAGCCGAGGAAACTACTAATAAAATTAAATCTTGGGAAAATTAAAAATTTTTTTTTTTTAGTTTTTTTTTTTTAAGAAAGTATTAATTGTCCAGTGGATTTAATGTCCCTTGAAGGTCAATTAATACCCTCCTTTTCATTCACGCACACACCACCCATTCACATTACAGTATACCACCTGCGCATTGCAAGCTCCATGTTAACCTGTACATTGACATGAACGGTGGGTCGGCGCTGAATTCTGCACTCCAACAGAGTATCGATCCAACAGAGTAATTGATGACGAAAATTCGTTTTGCATCCAGCCTCTGGTGGGATTCGAACCCAGTACCTCCCGCTCCAAGCGCCGAAGCTTTAACCACTGCACCACTTGTCCGGTGCTGGCTTTACTTAGTCAATATTTCCATCTTATAGATCCATGGCACTTCTTTAATTTTATCTAATTTTAAGTTTCGGGAGACTTAGGTTAAGTTTCATTTGTTCGGAACAGATTTGGTTTAATAGGACTTTGCCGAAAAATATTAATTTAGCATTAAATTTCAAGAAATCTCCAGATCCGTACGATCGCTAGGTATCTGAAATCGGGTCGTTAAAAACACCTTTCCTATTCTTCCAAAGTGTTATATGTCAAATGGCCCAGCGTTATCTGGGACACTTACCCAGTACTTGGTCCTGTACTCCAATCAACCAATCACAGAAATTCAAATATTGTACTTTCAACTTTTCCAAGAATTTTTTATTTGTTCTTGAGGAATTCGGAGTGGTATTCGCCCCAAGAAGAAGCAGTTAAAAAATTAAACTTCTCGTATTTCGAAAGCTCATAATTCGATACATCTTATCTGACATTGAAAAATTAAACTTATGTTCTTTTAAAATAATTTGTAGTTTATATGTACAAGTAAACAATATGCGATTGGTTCGTTGGGAAAATTAGTTTCAGGGTTTTTATGGATCAGTAGAATCTGCGTTAATGTTGAATCGTTCCCACAACATTTTTGTTAAACTCCTGAAAACCTACCTTCCAGCAAGTCTATTTTGTAAGATCCGTTATGTATATGTTCAGCCAATGAAATCTGCTGTAAGCGTTATGAGTTTGGTTTCTTTGTCGTTTGTAATTTTTTTTTGGGATATCTCTGCAACAATTGAGTCGAGTCGGGCAATTGTTTGAAATACTAAGTTATCACTATAATTATCATTTATTTTGTGTTCAATTGCTATGTCAGAAACCTCCTGATAAGTAGAAGTTTAAGGCGCAGAACTCGATATCCTGAATATGAAACTATGTATGTGACATTATAAGAGATTTTCTCGGTGCAGGAGCATTACTCAAATTCCACTGCCTTGTAAAACCAGAAGACGTTACACACTAAATCTGAAAAGAATCTTAATGTTATTTGCCATTATACTTCACTCTACAAAGTCATTTAAAAAATTTCATCTGTAGATAATTGTTATTTAGTATAATTCAAATCTTGGGATAATGTATGTACATAATATGCTATATATCCAACCGAATTTCCATCATAAAATATACCTCGTTCATAATCTTTGCAATAAACAAAATTGCGAACAACCCAAACGAGATTTTGAACTTGACTTGAATTTCCATTCTTACCAAACTTTAATTCTTATATACGCGTACCGTAGTAACAGTCAAATAAAAATTACTTTTAAATTTGTATTTTCGTAAAATTAAAATTCAAAAAATACCACCCTTAAAGCCAACCAAATGTAAAATGCTATATTTGTTTCTATATGTAAACCGTACAATTTAAGTCCAGAGTATATTGAAAATAAAATAGAGATTCGTAAAAGTACTAAACCACAAGACTACTGTACCCGATAAGCTTGCATATAATATTCAACGCAACTACAATCTCAAAGCTGCATAAATAATTTTAATCTTTTAGAGCAGATTGTAAATTTCGAATACATGACTGAAAAATTGTTTATTGCTGAAAAGTTTTTATTTGCATAAAAATTACACAACCGAGCGACCATAAAGTAATGGCTTTTCGTTATTTCTACAAGAGGTTAACGTTTTTTTTCAGTCTCATGTTATACATGATACTCGTGTACGAAGGGTATGCTGCTTAAAAGCTTTTTATAATTTTAATTTACACATTGAATCTATATTTCATACAGGAAGAGTAAAACACATGTTAAGCATTATAAATTTAGTGTTATCTCGTATTTCCAACGATTTTATAAAATTTTCATTATATAGTTTTACAATATATATATATATATATATATATATATATATATATATATATATATATATATATATATATATATATATATATATATAGTAATCCCCCGCTTTACGGACAGGATGCATTCCTCATAAACTGTCCGTAAATCAAAAATCCGTTAAACGAAACCGCTATTACTATGAGAGCCTATTGGAAGTGATAGATGCATTCCAGCTAGTAAAAATACCCCTAAAAGAACCCAATTTTACTATAGATTCACGATGGAAAGATACAGGGTTTTCAAACTGCGTTATACGAAACCTAATTTCATAAAGTAAGGAAACCGTAAAAACACAAAAGTAATGAATAAATTTCAATAAACCACAAACCATTTACTCATTTTCAATACATAAAATAAATTCATACAAATCATTAATTCAGTTTCAATTTTATAATTCTTAAACTATTAAATGTAATTCAGAGGTCTTCTGAGCTGGTCGATAGTTTACCGGAGCTTTCGCTATAATTTCCATAAGGACATTCTTCAACAGTAGATGTTTCAGTGATTTTGGAAAAATAAGTCTAGAGAGGTTTGTTTTGCTGGTTTCTTAGACTCTCGGTAGAATTCCTTGTAGCACAGAATGGAATTTTCAATTTGTCTCGATACTTTAAGGCTTCTTTCTGTAGACGGTTCATTCTCAGAAAAAATCTCCATGGCTTCTTCAATAAGAGAAAAGCCTTTTGACATTTTATTTGTTGTCAAAATACGCGAGTTTTCATGCTGAGCAGAGTTCTCCGTCTTTCGCACATCGGTGGTTTCTTCTACTAGCATTAACAATTCTTCATTGGAAATGTCTTCACCAGCAAATTCTAAGAGTCCTGATATACCTGCGGTGTCTACTTCACTTATTCTAGTTTCATGTGCAATGGCGACGATTTCATTTTGAATTTCTAATGTGGTGTCATGTAAGGAAATTTATCCGTACACTCGGGTCATAATTTCATCCACACGCCATTCATAGTGGCATGCTATAACTCTTCCCATGATTTTGTAATATCATCTACTGCATCCTTTATATTGAATTTTTTCTAAAAATTTTTAATTGAGGGTTGGTTCAACCCGTCAATAGACTCAATTAGGTTTTTGAAAACTCGACGAAGGTAGTAGGCCTTAAAATTAGCAATAACACCCTGGTCCATTGGCTGCAGTAATGGTGTTTTATTTGAGGGTACAAAAACCACTTTGATGTTTTCCGTGACGTTATTAAATATTTTCATCAGCGTTAAATTTCGAAATTGAATTTAGGAAATCATTATTTAGCCATTTTTCAAAAATGCGTGTTGTCATCTAGCCTTTCTTGTTTGAGCGCCAAGTGATTCCAAGCTGTGACTTATTTATTCCTTCGAAGGTCCGTGGATTTTCCGAATGATAAATGAGTAGCAGTTTTAATTTATGATCAGCAGCAGCGTTTCCTCCTATCAAAACTGTAATTCGATCTTTGGCTGCCTTGAAACCTGATGCCGATTTCTCGTCCTTAGAGATAAAAGTCCTTGTGGACATTCACTGGTCTGTATAATTTTTAAAAATTCTTCTGCTTCTGCTCCCTCGAGATCTGCACTAGCCGCTTTCTCGCGACAGCATTTATATTATGCAAAGAATGCCGCTTCTTGAATGGGTCAAGCGATCTTTTGCTAGCTATAAAAGGCTCCGCACGAGATGATTCACCATGTTTAGTAACCAAATCAGCGTGAAGTTGCTTAGCTTCCTCTTGTATTATAATCGTGCTTAATGATACGTTTCTGTTAGTTTGATGGTCTATCCACACACTAAGCAGCCGTTCCATCTCCTCCATAATCTCACTTCTTTGTCTTGACACATTTTTTTGCGGTTAGGGGTGTTACCCTTTTACACTTGATACAATTTTATCTCGCTGTTGTCCTTTATTGTATTAATTGTTGAAGTAGCTAGGCCCAAAACTTTGGCGATTTCATTATTTTTTTGGCCTGCGTCAAACCGTTTTAAAATATCTAATTTTAATTCTAATGTTATTGATTTTCGCACTTCTTTAAAAGCTTTTCGTCGTTCGCTTTTCAAACATTTTAACAATATTAGAGAAATTTATTTAAATTTAATTGAATTAAAAATATGTATAGGCTGGGTTTCTGCTTCATTTGGACGTCGCTCTCATACTCGTATGTTGTCTCTGGCTCCGGATTGCCATAAAACCACTTCTTCATGTTCTTTACACCAGTTGAAGTGGTTCATGGACCCGCCACATTGTCAATTTTTTCCAATTCGTAACGATCACCTCTTTTGACCCACCTCCTTCCCGGTGATGAATTGGGTCCGTTGTATGGCGCCGATGTCACCGATATCATAAACCGTGGTTACTTTACGTCGTTTGTTGAATGTTCGTCGGTTTTCTTCTTGGACCGCCTTGATTTGATGGTTCGCTAACTGACGATTCACTATTCGCTCATCATAAAAATTCTGCGCGACCTCTTGGTCCACCGCGTCTTTCACACGTAAGTCTTCCGGTGCTCTCATTCTTACTCCCATTACTAGCTCGTAAGGAGCCATTTCTATCGATCGTTGGTACGAATTATTCAAGTAACGTTGAAGATTGGGTGCATGTTTGTACCATTCGGCAGGATCGTTTCGGCTCAGCTTGGTAAGGGCTGGTATAATAATTCGGTTACCAGATGGCATACCCGCTGTAATCAATAAATGCTCGATTTCTTCATTCTTACAGTAGTGGACAAAGTTTGTTGATGTAAAACATGCCGGATTTCCAAACACCGACGTTGAAAGGTTCAAGTTTTTGATTGACCTATTGTGTGGTGGTCGTCTTCTAATGGTATAGCGTCTTCTAAGGATATAGGATATGCCAAATGACCCATATGATCAAGGTGGTATGTTGTCAATGGTGCGTTGCCTTTCGGAATTGAACTTTTACCTGCAGCTCGAGAATATAATATTTCCGCCGCACAAACTCCCTCACTTTTCAGACTCCAAAATATCCTTGATCTATATAATTTCTAATCACCTTTTTTGCATTGCCCTAGGAACTACTAAACCTTGCGCCCCTTGGTCTATCTTAAATAAAGGATTGTGATTATTTACATAATCAAGATACATACTTGACTCGAGTATCTTGAAAATTCGTTGGAGATTCACATCCTCCTCCGTCACTATCGTAAACTGCACCCCCAGTAAATACACGCGGAAGAGAACTTCCAACTCATAACTATAGCAGAATACGGGATGTAATATGGAGTCCTCACTCGACTTCTGCAGGAGAATTGCACTAAGCCCAACTTTACACGCGTCTGTATGTAGTTCAGTCTCTGTTACCTCCGAATAAATTATTAACACTGCTCGAACGCAACCTTATGAAGTTTTTGAAACCCAAACGAAACATCTTGGCGGAGAAGATCACTTTGGAGTTTAGCTCTGAGCGCATAATTCGAGAAAACTTTGGATTTGTTTCATTGTTTTCGGTTCGGGAAACTTAGTGATTGATAAAGTTTTCGTCATCGATGGTTTCATCATACCTCGCTCAATTTCATATCCTAAATATTCTATGTTGTTGTGTATGAATTGGCACTTTTCCCATTTTAATTGTAAACCGTTCTCTTCTGCAACCGCAAATGCCGCTTATAGTCGCAATAAAGCCCCCATCTCATCCTTGGCCGGTATAACTAGGTCATCCATATAGACGCAATGCTGCGCATGAGTTACACAAATCTAAAGGTGCTTTTACAAACTCATAGTGACCGAAAAGAGTCACAAAAGCAGTGTATTTAATTGAATCAACTGCGACCGGTATATGAAAAAAGCATTTCGGGGGTTGATAAAACAGACGCCCGCGCTGCAGTTGATCTATTTGATCGTCTATCATTGGCATAGTAAATTTAAGTTTTACAATAATTCGATTTAGTCGCCGATAATCAACGCAAAGCCGCTTCGTTCCGTCCTTTTTGTTCGCCAAGACAATTGGGCTAGCGAATGAGGTATTACTCGTTCGTATAATATCTTCGCTTAAACATTCATCGATTTGTCGACGCACGATATCGGTTTATAAAGACGAGAGTCTTCTTCAGAGAATACTGAACCACCATTTTCTGGATTTCCTATAAAATATCAATAGACTCCTCCTATTCAATAGCCAAAAATGTATTTTCTGGCACGAATTTTCTCATTATCACGTCACCTGGTGTCAGGATAGTAATCGTTTGCCGAATAAGTTCGCATTCTATAGAATGACTTCATAAGGGTCGGCGATTGATCGTCGTAGAGGAAGGACGTGTTTTTGTCTCTCCTTTAAATAAATAAATAATTTATTTTAAATGTATTTTAATTAACTAATAAAAAGTATAATATTGATATAGTTGATAATTTTAATAAATAATAATTTCAATAATAATTTGCGTGAATGTAATAAGTGAAGTGAATAGTTATACGTATTGTATATTTATTTTAATCTGTGTACGGTGCGCTTGTGATGGTATAAAATATGTACATAACGTTTTCGTTTATATGTATTTTGATACCGTTGCTTGAACGCAACGTACGCAGTGTATGTAAATCTTCAATATGTATGACTTTTTTGATTCCAATGGATGCCTAAGATAAGTGTTTTTCATTATTTTAATTCATATTTTTCTGAAATAAATTTTAATTATATAAAATATGTATTTAACTGTTTCTATTTGCGTAAACGTGTTAAGAGAGGAGCGTAAAATAAAATACCATTTCATTTATATGTTTTGGTTTAGTATATTAAATATATACCTACATACATTTCTATTTTTTGTTTTGCGCTTGTTGCGTGAGTGAGAACTGAGAATAGATTATTATGATCATGCTTAGTGTTTTATAATTTATCCCTTCCAAGTTTCAACTAAAAAAGAATAAACAGGAAATAGACAAATAAAATACATAAAACAAAATTTTGAGGGGATAAATATATGACGAAATTGGATAGAAACTAAACCAGCATGATCGTGGTTATTCTGTACTTTTCGTTTTCTCCTTGACAGATGAATTCATTCATTCATATACACCCATCCTCCGATTTACACGGTAGATTGGTTCCGCGGAAAACGTATTATCGCATTCATATATACAGATCCTTGTAGAAGTATAAATTAATAATTTATTAATTTGAATTTTAGGTTTTAGTATAAAATTAAATTAAATTTCTTAAATTTCTTATTATTCTTGTTTTGAACGTGAAAATAATAATTTAACGAATTTTGGAACTCTAGTTTAGGACATGTAGAGGTAGGCGGCTGTGATCGAATTGGAATTGTTGGCTTAACTTTATAACTTTGCCATTTCTGCGAATATTTGAATATTTGGAATTACATGGAAGCTACGGAGTTCATTTGAAATGCAGTCAAATTTGCTATATGTAGATAGTTTTTCGGGATCATGCACTTTTTAATTAAATTTTTTTCTAGATTATTTGGAAGACTGTAAATTGGTAAAGGTTTTGGTTAACTTGTTCTAGGTTGGACAAATAATTATCGACGTATGTCGATTATATAATTTATAATTTATTTAATGCTGTTATAGATATATATATGTGTGTGTGTATGTATATGTGTGTGTGTGTATGTGTGTGTGTATGTATATATATATGTATGTATGTAATTTTTTTCTGATTTATTTATTTTATAATTAAAGCATTGAACCATATAATTGGATTATTTGATTATCATGGATCCTACAGATGTGCTAGCTACTTATTATTAATTCTGTTATCTTACAGATTCCTGATTACTTTAATAGTTTTATTTAATTTTGGTTGAATTTGTTTAGGTATTGGGGATTCAAAAGCTGTGAAAAACATTCATTATTAATACATTACCTTACAGATTCCAGATTAGCTGTTTTTGGAACCAGTTTTCGTTTGGTCATTTTCTATTTTTATAACTAAACATATTTGTATTAGATTAGGGATGACAAGGACAAGTGACTTTCATAAATATTTTTTTATAAATAAATCCATCAAATCAACAGACTTAGAAGTTAGGAAGGCCGTGCGTGCCTTTCCTGGATTCGATTTATTTTATTTGTTTTATGAGAACCAAATTAATTTAGTTAATACTAATCGTTACTTTACATTTAGTTTATTCAAGTATAATTTTAGTATATTGTATATATATTGTCCTAAATATACTAATGAATTTTAGAATTATTTTGAATATAGTTCAAATAACTTTGGTTTCAGGAAATTCGACTGTAAGTTGCGGAGTTGCAGAATGATTAAATTAATAAATGTTTCAATTATTTAGGAAGCCGGAAAATATGAATTTAGAATTAAATTTCAGGAAATTTACAGATGCTTGTGAATTAATGCTTCATTGTAATTGCTGATTGTGTAGTTTAGAATTGTGTTGTCATTTTATTACTAACGACTTTACATAGGTGTCTGTAACGGGTCGAGTCAACCAATTTTGGTTAGGAAGCCGAAAAGTATTAATAGAATTAAATTTCAGGAAAATTCCAGATGCATGTGAAATAATAATATTTTTTCTTAGGTTGCCGTTTTAAAGAAGCAATTGTTGAAGACCAATACCATCGTTATCCAATAACCTATTAAGCCTTTATCCTTCATCTAGTAGATTAGAATTGTGTTGTCTTTGTGTTACTAACTATCGGCTATACCTAGGTGTCTGTAACCGGGCCGATTCTGTCCCACTTAACTAACCTATCCAATCCTTCGGTTTTGTTATGTGTAAAAAAGGGTGTACGGTGGACCCGGCGTCATCCGGGAACTCAAGCCTAAGAACTTGGTCGTACATTCAAAATCAATCAATCAATCAAATTCTATAGAATGACTTCATAAGGCAACAAATCAGCAACATGGAACACCATCTTGTACTTATCGTTTTCAATCTCGATTGTTGATGTAAAACATCATTTCGATTTTAGCTTTGGTCCAACACCATTAAAATAATTCAGTTTTTCATCCCAATTTGGAATATCTAATGTTTTGAAGTTGCACTCCGATATTAAATTGATGTCGCTTCCATTATCTATCATATCGTAGCTACTAATTTCATGTTTCCAAATCTTATCAAAGTTATAAGATTTGTATTTTATTGAATACAGATGTGTTACTCTGAATGGCCGAACAATCTTTTGGGCTACCCTGTTTTGGACAATTTAAAGACACGTGCCCGAATCCCTTAAGCTTTGCCTTGAAATCGTCCATATTAACGGCGCCATACAAAATCTGTTTATTCGATTCCTTATCCAGTATCCCGTCTCCACAATACTGTATGATTGCGCTTTCCTCTAAGCTACCAGTCGCACCAATTTAGCGTCTCGTCGGGATTTTTCTTACGCTGTGCCATTTTTATGGTTAACAGCGTTAATCGTCTTAATTCCAAATTTTTTTTGTAGAAAATCCTTCAAATTATGCCAAGAATTGAGTCCAGTTTCGGCTCGTATCAATCTCCCTCTAATAATCTTCTCGCATAAAAAAATTAAGTGAACCGTTATCCATAGATGCTCCGGACAAGTGGTACAGGCACACGGAACGTTTACAAAGATTTTTAAACGCGTTTTGGCAAAGAAGCATCGCAACCAATGGAGTGGAAGTCATGTTTGGGATAAAGATGCGAAACCCAGAAGATCGAAAAATTATACAAGCCATTGAGGAAGAATTGTTGAATTTTTTTCATGGTACGTGAACCGTCTAGGGCCGAGGCCAGAAGAATTAATGAAATCCAGGATCCGAGTACCAGATTGGCGATATTGTGGCGGTCAAGAGGACGCAATTTGAAACCGGATTTAAAATTGCACCTAAATTCCTTGGGCCGTACAAAGTCGTTGTGGTCGGTCAAAATGAGCAGTATAACTGTAGCGCCGACCACATGAAGGCATGGTGCAACAATTATCCATCGGCGACAGCGATAACAATGACGATTATCATTGCAATTGTAGCATTTATAAGGAATACATTTATAGGTGGGTTGCTTGCCGTGTAGCTGTTAATATCGCGCAACTGCGTTTTTTCGCCCTTTGTTTGGTGTTGCTCTTAAGCCTGCTTTCGTATAAGGCCGGATTAGTTCTGGCTGAAACTCTTTTGGCGCAGTAACTATTGCCGAGGTTGATGGGGTCCACTGATATTGAACTATCTCCATTGAAATTTCGTCAAAGGCCTACTCGGATCAACTGCAATGGTTATTGAGATTAAATCGTTGCAAATGAAACATTGGAGTTTGTTCATCAATGTCGGTCGTTGGTACTTGATTTATCGATGAGTCAACAGCATTGGGTCCCCGTCACTGTGGATGCCATATACTCGTCATCGCAAAATATATTTCACGGTTCATGGGCCCGATTCCGCTAACTCCGAAGCCATTCACTATATTGTTTGGCGTAAGTGCATTTGGAAGAGCTTCACCTTCACCTATCTTGCGCAGTTGAAAAATGCCGCTTAGATGAACAATATGCTCTGCGATCTAAAGGTTGCATTTTATGGGAGCAATGATGTAACTACTCCGTTTTCCTTTGCTAAGTTAATGGTGTTAACCGATAAATGTGACTCATTGAGAAATAACAGAACTTGTCGATCTAGAGATGGTCGTACATGATGGATGAAACGCTTAATAAATCGAAAAAAATCGTTAGAAGTCATCCAACCAGATTTGTTTCCCATCCCGGTTCATGCTTGGTGCGTCTCGGATGAAATGATCATGAAACCGCTTTCTTGGGAAAATGAACTGTGGGAGTATAGCTGAACCAGTAGCACTTACAGCTAAACATATATAGTGACCAATTGTCCTATTTCAGAAATCTTGAGGTTAAATCTTGTAGAACGGCCAATACTTGTCGCCTCTGGGACCCGAATCGATAAATCATTGTGTTTTTTTTTAAAACTGAAAAGCCTATCAAGACCTGCCTGCTTATTTGCTTTCCACGATTCCGGAAGATTTTTGCCTAAAGGAACGGAACACACATAAGCAAATTTCCTTAATTTAATGGGCGTGTCAAACCAAAATATATTTTTAATAAACTCTGTCAACTTCTTCTCTTCGTCTTCGTTAAAAATTATGTTTCTGCTATAACCGTATTCAATTTTTGGAACTGTTGTAGATGCTTCAACTAATTTTAATTTTTGTTTCTTCTTGACATAACGCCTCAATGTCTGACGGAAAATATCCATTTCTTCAGCCACAGATCCAAAGCTGAGATTTTGTGAAATAACCAAATCGACCACAGCCGCCATTTTTAATCTATTTGATATATGCACGTCAGATCACTATGAAATTTTGTTCACGACTGACGAAATCGCTCTGTTACACCATGCCATTTTGACCCATGCAAAAACCTTCCCCTACCCTATATATATATATATATATAGATATATATAGATATATATATATATATATATATATATATATATATATATATATATATATATATATATATATATATATATATATATATATATATATATATATAGGAATCGTATTTAATTACAATTCGATTCGAATCGTTTGAGAAACTGCATAAATGTCTTTTCAAGTGTTTTTCAGTGCTGCAGATGGCACGAACAGAAATTAAAATCCATATATAAAAAAATTACAAAGCTTATAGAATTTATGAGTTCTGTATTTTCTCGCTGCTGCGCTGATTCTCGTTTTATTTATGTACTTTAAATTTTTTTATGAATTATGCTATTTTTATAAAAGATTTTAAAGTTGTTTAATGATTTCAGTTCCATATACCATATCGAGATATTTTTTGTGTGGTGGTGTGGTAGTGGTGGCGTTCACAATTTTCAATACGAGTTGAAAAAAATCTAAAGAGGAGAAAAAGTTTTATTTGTGCTTTTTGCTTGTGTGCTGCTATACTCTTTTGTTAGAATTCTTTGTATTTCTTTCAATAATACATAACGAGAGCTTTCGTTTTGTTTTGTGTGTTGATATGTGCTCTTATCACAAATAAATCGTACATATTTATGTTGTAGAAAGTTTAGAGTTGGTATATAGTTTATTATAAAGATGACACGTTTAAATGTAACATTGCGCATCGATCAGATCATTGGTCGCAGATAGTGCCATGAATCATGTCGCTGCTAAATTTTCTTGCACAATTTTAATGTTATACGTGACTATATGTTTGTATAATCTTAATACCCTCAAATAATTCAAAGAATAGCACGGATGAATATATACAGCAATACAATTTGATGATGATATAGCTCGGTTATCTTTTTTAAAGGAGAACTTTTATTGAATTTAAATATAGATAGTCCTATAAAATTTATCTTTATGCGATATTTTATTGTTAAAATTTCATAATTGCTAAATCGTCTTTTAGTGGATCAAATATTAATATCGTTTATTATTAATCAATACAATATTTATCGGTTCTGGCGCCTATAAATTAATGTTCGGGCGAAAATTTTAACGGTGGCCTGGATCTGTGTGTGGTACAAAAAGTTGTGTATTACGCGTAATAATTGTTATACCATAAATTGGTTAATAATGGTGGAATGTCTTCCAAGTGTCTTGGTTACAAGTATCGATTATCGGATTACTGATTAAAAACTCTTCAGTTTTTATATTAAAATTGAACCAGCAACAGCATATTCTATTTCATTACGGTTGTACTCAATAAAAAAATTTAATTTCATAATTTAAAGGAATTAGCACAAAAAGCAAGGAAACTTATCATACATACATTTCAGAACATTTATAGGATGGGATTGACTACATTACTGGCGATCTATAATGTCAGTATTTCTAAAGAAGTACCTTGTCTATGAAGAGTTTAATCCGAAGCATGAGGATATTTGCAGAGTGATGCCATTAAAATGAGTTCCATTATAAACTCATCGAATTCGTTGGTTCAATTTCGTTTCAGCTGCCTAAAATTGAGTTCATCAACTGGTAGAATAAACAAACGGTAGAAACCATCATAGACCCCGGTAGCGAGTCTACGCTATTAGTCTACGCTAATACGCTTATTACACTTGTTAAGTAATTTTAATAAACCATCAAGATAAAATGGTTTCTCCTGTTCTTCAACATCTACAGCGGACATAAGTTAATGTAATTTTAAAATTTCAGCCCCTTCACTTTTTTATTTATGTTTTTTTTTTTCAAATTTTTTACAAAATTATAATCCCTTGGGACAACATTTGAAATGTAAGGTAGATGTGATGTTTCATTGAACCCACCATCTCATACTGCTTATTGTGCAACATTCGCCTTAATTTGACGACGTTTTTACTTGTCGTTTTTCCCTGAAAGAATTTAGTAATTTATGCAAATACTATGCGGGGATAAGCCCTGTTGGTTGCCTTTGGCTGTCTCTGCCATATCCATTGATGATTGTGTAAAATGGAGTGCCAATAGATATATTTTACATCAAACTTAATTTTGAAATGGTTATTCATTTGTCTTCCAATAGACCACCCAGGGTTAAAATAACCATTGTTTAAATAACAGCCAGAAGAACGCGCTAATACCTGGGCCGATTTAGGTTAGGTAACCGCAATCCCACAATCTATGCTGAATACATAGATACTTCCACGAATTTACTTGACGATCAACATAGGAGGTATATTTTTGCAAACATTATTCGTCACCAAAACCGGTGTGAAGTTCTTGGACACAATTTTATTTCTTGGACAAAAATTTATGGAAGTGTGCAATTTTAACAGTGTATTTATTTTATATTAAAATAATTCGAAACAATTATTATAATAAATATTCATCAAATAAAAGAAAATGTCTTATTTATTTTACAATAAATAAATATATCACATACCATACTGTATAAAATGATACACTCGTGACTATATACGTTCGAAAGGGGATACATTGCGCTATTTAAATTAGTAAGCCTTATCTCGATATGATTAAAACGGATCCTGAATCGAATTTTTACAGTTTTTCCAATTCAGCGAGTAATGCATACGACCAGAGCGAGGTGCATCTTTGACATCCATATTTCCAGAACGAATTGGCTTGAACCATTTCTTTGCTGCTGATTTTGATTGTCGTAATAAAGTTGTAAAATATATCGAATTTATTCATTATGTATCTCCATGTTTAAAATGTTTGTAACTTTATATTCACTTCACCGATTTTAATGTTTTGTATGTCAAAGTACAAGTTAAAATGTCACCTTTCAAACACATATAAGAATTGCCCGATACGATCAATGGTTACTGAGATATACGAATGTAAAGCCATCTACCGGGAAAGAGGCTACGAACTTATTCCCCTACCTGTGAGCTGACCAATCGATACAGTGAACGACTAAATTCCATTTATTTTAGTTTTGCAAAAATTGATCAAGTTCGGGTTCAACTCGTTCGGACTCACTGAACTTATGTGCTAAATAATTTAGGTTATGAAATTTTGAAATATAATTCAATTAATGTTGCTTTAATTTCAGAATAATATTTATTTTTAAGACTAAAATATTTATTAGTAATAAGAATTACAAAATTTCATACAATAAGATTTTTTTTTGCTTTTTTGTTTCTAGCAATTAGCAGGTTATATACGAATTACCTGGATTCACGAAAAAATTTCAATCGGTTGTTGTGACAATCTTAAGTGTGTTTCCGAATTTAATTGATGTATGCTCGGGGGAACTTATAAACGTTGAACTTCGTAGGGACCTAACCAACCAATGCTGTGACAGTTTAGTTTATCTTCATTTTTTAAACCAACCACGTCTCCTATGTTGCATGTAACGGCCTTAGAGTTTTTGTCGTAGTAGGTTTTAGATTTCTCTTTAGATTCAATTAAATTTTGTTTAGCAGTAGTTTCGAAAGGTTGTTGCAATTTGAATCGAAGATCATAATAATAGTCGTCATAGTTGTAAACAATATCTCGATTATGAGTAAGGGAACTAGGAATTTGTGGTTTACAACCGTAAACTAGTTCAAACGGCATAATTTTGGTGGACGAATGAAGACGTAGCAAAAGAAACCCATAAATCCCAATTTAGTGGATGCTTATTGGTAACATTTCGAAGATAGTCCACAAGAGTTCTATGCGATCTTTGCAAAGATCCATTGGACTGCGGATGATACGCTGTTGTATTTAGCTTCTGTATTTTGAACATTTTGGCGATTCTTTTAAATAATTGACTAATGCAATTAGTGCCCTGGTCCGTGAGAATATAAGTTGGTATCCCGAAACACACAGACACAATTTTCAACGAACGCTCGAGCAACTTTCTCAGTCTCTTGATTTGGAATAGGTACGGCTAGCGAAAATTTAGATAAATCATCCTGCATGGTCAACAAAAATTTATTATCGGAATAGGATGTATTCAAAGGACCAACGATATCCAAGAAGAGCCTTTCAACGGGCGCGATGATGTGTCAGTAATTTTCATAGGCATTTTATTAGGTCGACCAGATTTATTCAATTGACAAGATTTGCAATTTTTTATCATTTTAGTAACTTGACTTAGCATATTTGGGAAGCAATAGAATTTACGTAACCTTGAAGACCTCCTGCGTCCCTATTATGAAATTCGCCAATTACAGTTTCTATTTCAGAATGATCTGTCAATTTAACGATATCTTCGTTAGAGGTAGATTTTTCATTCTCTGACAAGTGATTTTCATCATCAACAGAAGTTTGACGTATGATATTCGTCTAGTTTAATGCGCCAACGAGTGAGTTTCGAAGAGGGATCCGTTAAACTACATAGCCAGATCAATGATTTATGATCAGTAATCACAATAAATTCTCTTCCATAAAGATATTGTCGAAAGTGATTAACAGCCCAAACCACAGAAAGCAGTTCTTTCTTTATAGCGGAATAATTATTTTCTGCTTTATTCAAAATTCGGCTAGAAAAGGCAATTGGCATATCCATACCCTCTACCTCTTGTGATAATACAGAACCTATGGCAACATCGCTAGCACCACAAGTAACTATGAATTTCTTAGTATAATCTGGTCGATTTAATATTGGTGGAGAGCATAGCGCTATCTTTAGTTTATTAAAGCTTTCTTCGCAAAAGGCTTCCCACTTGCGAACAACGTCTTTTTTTAAAAGCTGAGTTAAGGGTTTCGCAATGTCGGAAAAATGTGATATAAAACGGCGATAGTAACCAGCAAAACTAAGAAACAACAAAACTAAGAACGATTAATTCACGAGTAGTCTTGGGAGTTGGATAGTTTGTTACGGCGGTTATTTTGTTAGGATCCTTCAGGGGTTATCACGTGTCCTAGATAGGTTATATCTTTGCAGAGGAACTGACATTTAGTGGGATTAACTTTCAAATTATGTAAACGAAAGCAATCAAAAATGTCCTTTAGTTTTTTATTATGGTCAATTAAATTACAGCCGTAGACTACTACATCGTCGAGGTAAACGAAACATTTGAAACCATTGAAAGGTTGCCGGGGCACCTTTCAAACCAAATAGCATTCTTCTAAAATGGTAGTGTCGAAAAGGTGTACTAAATGCGGTTTTGTTTCGGTCCGTTTCATCTAATGGTACCTGATGATAGCCATCAGCTAGATCAATGGTGCTGAAGTATGAAATTTTTCCGAGTTGATCCAAGATATCAGTAATATTCGGAAGAGGAAAACTGTTGCCTATTGTGATATTTGATTTTTTTGGAACCACTAGAAGGGGAAAATTCCAAGGAGATTTGCTAGGCCCAATTACATCATTTTCGAGCATTTTAGAAATTTGCAAATCAATCTCATTTGTACTCAGAACGAATTATTTTCGGTTTTAATTAAAGAATTACCGATAAAAACGCCGGACACTAATTCTTTTGAACAACACAAATATTCAACGTTTTCTGTGCAACAAGGTGAAAATTGAATTAATTTTTCAGATCTAGTCGTCGATCTAGTCGTTTAATGTGTCATGACATTAAAATTTGGATAGGAAATCTTTACCAAAAAGGCCAGAACATGCTATCGGTAAACCGTCTTTAACTATATGTGGAACCGATGAGAGATTTGAAATGACTCAGATAAATTAGGTTTTACAACGCACACGGCTAAAGTTTGAATGAATTTTGCGGCGATGCCTTTTAGAGAGCATTTTAGATCCGGATAGCAAATAGTATTGGCTTCAACGAAACTTTTATTGAGACACACATCGGCTCCCGTATCGAATAATAGCAATAACGACTTTGTTTTGGCAACGTCAAGGTTTAAATTCACATATTTTTTATATGCGATTGAATTAGTTATTAATATCGAGCTAACAGTGGAACTGGATGTATTTAATGGTGATGATACATTTTGATCGCGACACGTATCTAAATTTGATGAACTCGGCAAGTCGTGTCGTTCTTCTAGAGTTCTCTGGAGTTTACCGATTCGTCGTTGGTGTCGGCATTATATTTGTTAGCATTAGCCGTTTTTCGTTTAAAACAATAATTAATGCGATGACCTGGGCACTTACAATAAGCGCAAATAACGACAGATTTGACTCTTTGGTTTTGAGAATTTTGAGGAACTGCTTGACCTTTAAACGGAGTATAAAAGTTTTTAAATGGTACAGTGTTCGAAGGGCCAGGTTGTTGCTTAGGAAAACTAGGGTAACTAGTTTGATAGTTTTATGTTGTCTAGGATTTCTAAGATAACAAGAAGACGCAGTATGACCCATTTTACAACATAGTTGACACTTAACCAACTGTTTAGGATGAAGTTGAGAATTGTTTCTTTGTTTATTTAATTTTAAAACTAATTATCCTGCACAAGCTTAGTTATTAATGACTCTTTGAAGTCTTGAAATCGACATGCCTTAACAATTAGGCGTATATTACCGTTGGCTGCTTTGATGCCTTCAACTCTTATACAAGCTTCATTTAATTTTGAGAGGATTTTCTAAAGGTAATTTAGTATATATACAAGCAAAATGATTTTAATAATAATTTTATAATAAAAATTAAATTAAAGTAGAATTAAAATTGCTGACCTTACTCGTATGAATCCCGAACCAAAAAAAACACAAAATTTATAAACAGAAATTACAAGATGTTGGGTAAGAGATTATAGCAATTAATTCTGGACTAGATTATTAAGGTAATAATGAAATAGTGTAGACCCAGTCAAGATGGTATAACCCCTTCTTACGCTAATTTTGTAGTCCGCCATGTCGTATATGTTACTCATATATGTCACTCATTCAGAGTCGTATATGTAAATCATATTTTTAAATAAACAACATATAAGATTATGCTAATGTACAATATTTCAGCCCTAATTATTTTAATAGGAAAAAACGTTTTGATTTGAGATTATTTATTCCTATGTGCTACGTTACGTGAAATGAGTTAAAATAGGAAGTAAACTATGTGTTGAACTTTTAAATCGGTATAAGAAGTACGTGCCATTTTCAAAGTTGAAAACCTTAATATTGCCGAGTGTTATATGATAAACACATGCTATCATATTTTTTGTGTACCATCTTATATCGGACTAAATCTCTAACAAAAACAAATATTCGAATACTTAAGCAGATTTATTTTCATAATGACAGAGTAGACAGGTTGCTAAGGCCCTTTGTTGCAAAACCTTAAATCTGCTAATACGTCTTTTGTCTAAATCGATACACGCGGCTATAAATCATATTCAGACGTATCGATAACATAACAACAATAAATAGTCGATTTCGATGATTTATAGCTAAAATAATTCGAATTAGTATAAATAATACATTCCGTAATCTTATTGATACCAAAACATAATTTTGGAGTGATAATGCGTACCAAATTACGTGTTGAAGACCCACATAAGCATGACATGTACAATGTACAGCACATAAAAAAAATCGCAGTCCTTTTTTGCTTTATACTTAGTCCAAATCACGGACATACTCGTATACATATCTTGCCATATGAAATTTCTATTAAGCCAATAAATAAAATCCCAGAAGAGCCAGAACCATATGATTGGGCATTTTTCGAGAAAAACAAATTATTTTAAATATTGAAACTCGAATGAAATGAAACATTATTTGTATGTACAATGTATTACATATGTACTCACATGTCCTTCCGTTCCTTAGATGTAATGTTATATCGCATCTGTATCGTTATATGAATGATCCACATTTACTTAGCAAAAGAGTCATATACTAGTAAGAACATATTACATTCTTTGTTGATTCTAATTTTTTCCGTTTCTGCTTTTCTTGGGGGTGCGGATGGAGCATTGTTGCTGTTCATGTTAAAATCGATAAACAAAAGGATATACACAGGGAGGAAGTACACACACATATATTGTTCAATGTCCTTATACATTTTTAATATTACGTTCATGTATAAATTATCTGGGTACAAACGATTGAGGTAAATTTGTGGTTTAACCAAACACAAAATAATGATGTAATTACATCAGACGTGTATGTAAATAGGTTTTGATAATCAGGAGGTTTTATAAAAAATTTATTTTATCGCTGCTATGTTAGAATTGCAGTATTAAGAGTACAAATTAAACTGATATTATGTTTATGGTAATATGGACAAGAAGTAATGCTGTGAACAAAAAATAGTAAAACTTTGTTCATAATTTTTAAATTCTGTATTTATTTCTCCAAATATTTATTTCGTCCCCCTCAAAGTAACCCCCCCTCAGCCTCAACACACTTGTACCAACGTTTTTTCCAATCCTCGAAACAGTTGTTAAAGTCAATTTTCGGAATAGTCTCCAATGCGCGTAGCGATTCACGTTTAATGTCTTCAATTGACTCAAAACGGTTTCCCCGAAGCGGTCGTTTGAGTTTGCTGAACAGCCAGAAGTCACACGGAGCTAAATCAGGCGAATACGGTGGTTGCGGAATGATATAGGTGGAATTGTTGGCGAAAAAATCACGTAAACCAATGCAGTATGAGAAGGTAAAACCAAATCACGTAAAACCACTGCAGTATGAAAACCAAGAGTTGTCGACCCATAATTTCCCAAATAGTATTCCTTGTTGACAGTTTGGCTGGTCGGAAGGAATTCGGAGTGCACCACACCTCGATTATCGAAGAAAACTGTCAACATCACCTTGATTTTTGATTTGCTTTGACGTGATTTTTTCGGCTTCGGCTCACCTTTGGCTAGATATTCGGCCGATTGATCTCTGTTTCCGGGTCATAAGCATACATCCAAGACTTATCGCCAGTTATAATACGTTTCAAGACATCCTGGTTGTAGGAAAGCATTGTTTCACAGACGTCAACGCGATGCTGTTTTTCCAAAAAATTGAGTGATTTTGGAACCAATCGTGCTTTCACTTTTCTTAGGCCCAAATGATCTTTCAAAATGGTTTTCACTGATCCTCCCGATAATTCAACGATGCCAGTAAGGTCTCTGACTGTTAGTCGTCGATTTTCGAGCACCAATTCCTTCATTTTTTAACGTGTTGATCATCAGTTGATGTTGATGGCCACCCTAGACGTGGTTCGTCGTCAACACGTTTTCGACCCTCTTTGAACAATTTGTACCAATCAGAAACACTTGCTCGCGACATTCAATTATCACTGAAGGCCTTTTGTAACATTCTGAACATTTCGGCACCACAAAATTGATTCCGCACACAAAATTTAATGGAAATTCTTTGTTGAAAAATTTCACTCATTGTAAAATCGCCGAATGCAGTTTTTGTACTTCAGGAAGACAAGCGTATAGTAAATACTAATGATTATTTTGATGTGACATTTGGCACAGATGTCACTGACAGTCATACCAACATAGAAAAAAATAACATTTCAACGAATGGTTTTCCGCGCGAATTTTAAATGAAATAGTCTTAGTACTTTTTGCCCACAGTAGTATAACCAATCGGAGTGAAAATTAAAAAAACACTCAAAAATTTAACTTTCATATAAATATTTGAAAATTTTTAATAAACACAAATATTTCTGCACAATAAGTAGAAAATATTTAATTTTTGAGAAAAGTTTTGAGTGAAGATTATAATAAAAAAATTTTACAACAAAACATACTACGAATCGCAAAGAGGTGATCGTAGTGATTCTGAACTAATACTTGATGTAAGAAACAAATCTTATTTATTCACATGCTAGGAAACCTCTGAGATTTTTGTTATTCGACAGGGAACATCAATGAGTGTAATACGAAAATTCTTAAACATTTGGAATTATTTAACTCTGTCCCTACATATCGCACAGAGATGATCAAAAAGATTTTGAGTTAGTATTTGATGTTGAAAACCAAAGTTTATCAGCCACATGCTCGGAAATATCTGAGATTTTTGTTATTTGACAGAGAACATCATTGAGTGTAATACGAAAATTCTTAAATATTTGAAATAATTTACCTCGGCCTCTGCGGATCGCTTAGAATTGATCGAAGCGGTTCTGAACTAGAACTTGATGTTTGAAACACATCTTATTTATCCACATGCTCGAAAATCTCTGAGATTTTTGTTATTCGACACAGTTCTTTAAGTGTGATACCAAAAAATCTTAAGCAGTTGGAATTATTTAACTCGATTCCTATGAACCGCACAGAGATTATCGAAGTGGTTCTGAACTCGTAATTGATTTAAGAAACCAATCCTATTTATCCATGAGCTCGGAAATCTCTGGGATTTTTGTTATTTGACAAAGAACACCTTTGAGTGTAATATGAAAATTTAAGAATTTAACACTCTTTTTTACACTCAATGATGTTCTTTGTCGACTAACAAAAATCTCAGAGATTTCCGAGCATGTGGATAAATAAGATTTGTTTCTTACATCAAGTACTAGTTCAGAACCACTACGATCACCTCGGTGCGATTCGTAGTGTGTTTTGTTGTAAAAATTTCTTATTATAAACTTCACTCAAAACTTTTCCCAAAAATTAAATATTTTCTACTTATTGTGCAGAAATATTTGTGTTTATTAAAAATTTTCAAATATTTATATGAAAGTTCAATTTATGAGTGTTTTTTTTAATTCTTATTACTTAAAGAATACAGTGTATATTTTGGTATTTTGGCATAAACTTCACTCAGTTAATTGCATTAATATTTACTTGAACGCATCCAAATCGCCCGCTATTTTGGATATATGAGCTAAGTCATTGCTGACGATAAGCAAAATTTACGTCATTGCATTGAATTTTGTTTTTAAATAAAAAAAAAATGCTGCTCAAGTTATGGAATTGATTAATTCGACTTTGAGTGAACATTATTTGAGTCATTCAACAGTAAAAAAATGGTGATGGTAATTTTAGTCTTGAGGACGATCAGGTGCTGTAAAATAATTTTAACACAAAGAACTTAAAGTTTTACTGGATCAAAATCCCTGTCATACTCAAAAAAAAAACGTTTACAGAAGAGTTAGGAGTTACTCACTAAGCCATATCACATCAATTGCATGCTATGGGAAAAATACTGAAGGAAGGAAAATGGGTGCCTCATAAACAGACCGAAGAAAACAAAAACTAAAGGGTTGACATCTGCATGAATTTGCTTACCATTTACGAGCAAAGAAACTTGATTCCCTCTGATTACCATTTATTCAGACCGCTGTAATCATATATTGGAACGATCAGCGGATAGTGGTTCACGAGAGTTGAAGATGTGAAAAAATGCTCGATGACTATTTTGCCCCGAAACCAAGTTTTTATCGCGAACAAACACATAAAATTTGAGCTGATCCGGACCAATGAATGTCATG
This sequence comes from Nephrotoma guestfalica, assembly GCA_963691935.1. Classification (NCBI taxonomy): domain Eukaryota; kingdom Metazoa; phylum Arthropoda; class Insecta; order Diptera; family Tipulidae; genus Nephrotoma; species Nephrotoma guestfalica. The sequence goes on from OY829915.1 coordinate 13,815,586, forward strand.
AAACACGGCAAGTGAGCACCTGATCCAAAATTCATTTTAGATCACAAATTCTGATTTGAAATCTAGTAAGCGCCTTTGTGTTGTTTCATGAAACATGAACGGAACCGGATCAGGTCAATCATCAAGAAGCATAGCAAATATTTCATTCCATTTCATTCGCAACAACAAAGTATCCATCCCAAATCTTTTCATTTAACTGTTATAATTTTTTCTTTAAGAAAAATGATTTTTTGGTAATAAATGAGTATGTCTTGATTTGACGCATGTGATTGTCACTGTTTTGAGTTAGTAATAGTAAGATATCAGCCAGCTTCCATATGGCCCAATATAAAAATTAATAATTGGCTTTCCTCTAGGAACATAATTTACCGGAAATGTTTGTTGCTGTTTTGAGATGGTATAATAGTTAGGCCTGTATGGTATAAATGGCGCAAATGGCCAAGTTATATATGACTCCAAGAATAATATAAAAGCGTACCATTCCTCTAGAAATATGATTTGCTGAAGATTATTGTTAATGTTTTGAATAGCCTATTTAAAGGACTAACACTGACTAGCTGGACAGTACAAGCCGTATAGTGGAAATTACACAATCAACTTATCATATAGCCGGAAATGATTGATAATGTTTTGAGTTGGAATTGGATTGTACAGTTGGCACTGAATAGAGCCTCATAAATAGTGTTTCTGTTAATTCTATAGCTTGTTAAAGAGGTAACGGATACACCTATCTTCATCAGAGAATTACTTAACGGCTTTAAGGCCATTGTTACAGCCAATTAAACAAATGGCGTTGGCTATGTATAGTGAGTTTATTCTTATTTCACACCTTACAGAGCTTTAGCTGTTTTTCGAGAAAATCTAAACACAATATATATCTTTGTTAAAAAGTAGAATTTTATACATACTTTAGTTTTTATATTAAACACAAAGCGGTCAAACTGTTACTGTGCTACAATGAACAACAACGGCAATTTTCTTTAGTGAAAAAAAATACAAATGTTGTATTTATCGGCCAAATGTAAATCTCCGTTGGCAAAACCACACAAATACCCCATACATATGGGGGTATTTTTATGGTTGAAACAAGAAGCTGAATTTAAATAGAGCCATACCAAAATAGTTGAACAAAGTATCAATATGTGGCCGCTACATCTGTATCCCGCCCTTATTGGGTGCATACAGTATTCGTGTCTGAGATGTATATGAAAGACCGCAAATTACAATTAATATTAAAGAATTTCTTTCCACAATACAAGAAAAATGGAATTTTCACCGTTTGGGAAATTTGAATTCCACCATTACCAGTTTTATGGTAATTTGCAAAATCAAAATTACTATAAATCGTTGATCAAAATTTAGTCGTAGGTTTCTTAATTAAAAATTATAATAAAATTCCAAAATAAATTCTAAGGGCATAAAATGGAAATTATTTTCTAACTTTGTATATAGGAATTTCGAAATTTGGTATTTCGTATAAGAATTTTGTTTTTTGGAATTTGTATTCGAATTTCGGTTTTTGGAATTTTGGTTTTTAAAATTTTTATTTTGGAATTCCGATTTTGAATCCGAACCCGTTCTGGAATTCGACTTTGCTGGATGTAACTAGAAAATTGTTTAGCAAACTCTGGTTAAATTGGGTATGTAGAACTAGATTGGGATTTTAACGTGAATTTTAAATGAAATTCTTGAAGTTGATCATTCTGTACGGAATTTGTCCAATTCTTAACCAATTATTGTTAATTTCGGCAATTCTGAATAGAATTAGGCAATAATTATTTCACTAATTATAGTCAAATTTGATTTACATAACAGTGTTGGAAATCTAACATCAATTTGGAATGAAGTTCTGAATTTTGGCCATGTTGAAACTGATGATGATGTAAATAACAAATTTCGTTATAATCAATAAAACAATCAAATTAAATTTAATCAACAAGATATCGGATGTCTAATATTTGAAAAGCCGTGTTTTTTAATTTATTGATTTCAGTCAAAAATTGTAGTCAATATAGGAAACATCGGAGCAACCTACCTGATTCCATTTCGCATGGTCAAACTATATTTCCGAAATTCATGGTCAAATTTCACTAAAGATGTACAAACTCTTTAACATATAAACATTATAGGTTGCGAGTTTTGTTCCCTCTAGCTTTACAAACAAAACTTGGCCTTAATTTATTAAAAAATGGTCTAGATATTTGGGATTTTAGTCAAAATAAACGGATTTTGACCAACATCTCAAATTTCTTTAAACGTTCATCAATGTTAAATCAATTATTTTATGCATTGTCTACATTGTACTGTCTTAATCGTAATTATTTAAATCCCGATTTCTATTATTAAAATCCAGATTTTGAAGAACTGGATTCCGAAAAACAGAATTTGGAAAAACAGGATTTTGAAAAATGAGATTCTGAAATTGAAGATTTTGAAAGGAGGGATTTTTAAGGTTTAGGTAATATTGGTTTAGATTAGTTCGAATTTTTTTTTTCGATATTAATGTGTTTTCGAAAAATAAATTAGCAAATACTGGCATCCGTCTATGTCATAATATCTTGAAATATTTTGCACGTACTACACGTCTACACTAAATTTCAATACCAACATGTAGATAATGTGAAATACGCGTAGACGCACAACACTGGTTAGCGTTTGATTTATTGACTAAGATGTTTTGCTTCGTTTCTTATTCTAATGGATTTTTGTGATCGGAAAGGTTTTGTTTAGTCGATAAGATAACGAGAGACAAAAATCTCTCCAGCTGTGTTTTCTGTAACTCTCTAGCACCATATTGTATCTAGTGTGCTAGGCCCAAATCGGCGCAGCTTCAGTCGTTTATTGGTTTGGCTTTTCTAAATAATTGTTGATCTTTTTTATTGCGTGAAAATGTTCCGGGCAGTAGATAATATTTAATCTTCAGATTTCCTCCTAATCAAATGTAAAGCCACGATAGCTACTTGAACACGATCTGCTTGGTAGAAAAATACTTTAAAAACTACCAGAAATACAAGATCTATTGACTTATAGAAAACTTTAGGCTCATTACGGCTGACATAGTTTACCATACAATTTTTTTTAGCTTCACTCGTTCTTGGTCAAGCTTTAGAAGCTGAAAGAACCCGAATTAAAAAACCGAGACTAGAACTCAAACCTAGATCTATTGATAAACAAATAATTTTAGACTCATTGTGTCATAATTAAAAGCTCGATTCCCATGGCCTAATCAATCAAAGTTTGGTCTCCACTCGTTCTTAACCAAACTTTAAGGTATTTAATTTAAAGCTAGCGCAGGGCACAAATTTAAAATCGAACCAGAATTGAAATTTGGACAAATACCAAAAACAACCTAAAGCCTAGAACGAATCGAGGCTAAACCTTTTTAATGGTAATTCATTGTAGATTAGACCATAATGAGCCTAAAATTATTTATATGTCGATACATCTAGTTTTTCGTTTTAATTTCGGTTTTGCTCCAATTCTCGATTTGGATTTTGCTAGCTATAAATTATATGATCTAATGTCAAGAAAGAGGGGAGCCTAAGATTTTTAATGGAATATTTGATTAGGCTATAATGAACCTTAAATCATTTGTACGTCTATAGATGCTTTTTTGCGTTTTAATTTCGGTTTTAGCCCGATTTTGCATTATGAGTTTTACTAGCTTTAAATTTAATGACTTACAGCTTTGCGAAAAACGAGTGGAGCCTAAAATTGTATATTAATTCATTTGATTAGGCTATAATGAGTGTTTTAATTTCTAGTTTCGGTTTTAGTCTGATTTTTGGTTTGGACAACGAGTGGAGCCTATAATATTTTTTGAAAGAGCATTTGATTAGGCTAGAATGGGCCTAAAATTATAATGCATTCTTCATTCGCTTTTGGATGAATTTTCGATTTGGGGTCGCTAGCTTCAAATTAAATGACCGAATGATTGGTCAAGAATGAGCCTTAAATCATTTGAAGGTTTTTGTTCTAATTTCGGGTTCGGTTGGATTTTCGATATGGGTTTTGCTAGCTTTAAAGTGGAAAAGCCATATGCGTTTTCTGCAGTTAGTTATTGACCAAAAAAAAGTTTTATGATTCTGCTAACTTATTCTTAAGCTAGCAGAATCCATCGTTTTAGTTGGAAGTAATTATCTGATACTACTGTAGTGTTCTGCTGGATTGGTTCTTTTACCTTTTGAGATGTAATTCATCGTAAATAATATATTTCAATGACGTGTTTTAATTAAATTCGGTGTATCTCGGCATTCAGTGGATTTATCATTGTCGGGTTAGGGCGTATTAAAGTAGCGTAGTAAAGTTTTTCAATTTCACTCAGTTTTTATAACTATCATTCAATTTATAGAAGAGACTGGAAATATCCAATTTATAATTATTATAATTATCCCTGAAACATGTCATAATAGCATACCAAATAATTCATCCCTCATTAAACCTCTGCACAATGCATTCCCCTTAGAAACCGCTTAACAGAGATTTATGCATAGAGCTATTAACAATAATACAGTACAATAAAACATTTAGCCATTAAAAAATTACTTCTCATACCAAAAATCTCATTGGTATTGGTATATCCATATTCTATATATACACAACATACGAGTAGGTTTATGCCAAATCATATAATGCATAATAATTTTATGTTAAACAATTGGGATTTTCATTTAATTCCGCCTGAATTACCCAGAATACCTTATGAATAATTACATCTGCTCTATACCTGGGAATTCTGAATAACATCTATCAGCTTGTTATGGGTACGTGATACATATATATTATACCTACATAAATATATGGTATATGTCTACATTGTTGACAAGTATTTAGCTCAAACGAACTCTCGTCTAGTAAAAATTGAAACCGTATATGAATTCTGACAACTACACTACACGTCGTTCATAATGCTTATGTAAGTAGAATATGAAAAACCTTGTTACGTACTATAAATATATGTACAATGTGCTCGTATATAAAAGATTGATGGACAAGTTGAAAATATATATGCCTCGTATATACAACAAAATGTTGAGTTTCTATATATGAGTTCGTAGTGAAAAGTTTCACATATAACTATTTTGAATTAGTTCTAATTACATAAAAATTCAAATAGTTGTTTGTTTGAATTGAACCATCCGCCTGCGCAAATAATTTTTGTAATCTTTTCAAGAAGCACATCAATAGTTATCGAGATAAAGTATTGGACTGTATACATCTTTGTGTCACTATAAAAAAATATTTTGCATCCAATTTCATATTTCTTAAGGCATGGAAAGATAAACGGTATAAAAGTGATCACATCTCATTTGTGTATTTATATTAGATCCCATTTGCAATGTACATTATTATAGATGATATCGATACAAGAAACATTCAAATGTTGTGTATAAACTGATGGTTGAGAGCATTTTGTGTATTATTTAATAAAAAATTGGGTTCAAAAGTAATTAACTTTTCTTCGAAAGTTGTTTATCTCGGCGGCCTTATATCTGTATACGTTTGAGTTTAGGTCATGTGATGAGGGCAAATTGTCTTTGTCGTCCTAATAAACATAATGTTTTGGGTTTAAAATTTTGTTTGTGGATGTTTTTTGGATATCTAATTAATTTTTTTTCTCGAAATAATTCGATAGTGATGTTTTCTTCCTGCATGTAATTAAATATTTGATTGAATTTTAAAGGCGTAATCTAACATTTAATTCTTTATTTATTTTGAAAACTTAATTTTAATTATATTTTAACCAGTTTTTGTTGATTTGGCCATAACAATTCACTAATTATTAAAATTTTTATGATTTTCCGTTGGTTTGCAATTTATCTTTTCAAATTTTTATAAAATGTCTAATAAACAGAATATTTTGGATTCCAAAGCTCGCATTTTGATGTTTTTCTGGATATCCAACGAAATTATTTTCAAAGTGACTGGTTAATGATGTTCTCTTCCTGCATGCAATTAAATAAATAATTGGATCTTAAAATTATAATTCGATTATGGTTATTATGGAGTTTTTGGTAATTCCATAAACAGTTTTAATTGATTTGACATTTTTATGGTTTTCTCTTCTTGCATTAAACTCAATTATTTTTTATTGATTTGTGATTGTATTTTCTGCATGCAAATTAAATATTTCTTTGTTTTTTAAACTAATTATGGTTAAAAGAGATACTAATTAAAGAAACACGGTACAGAATGAAAGAAGGTGCTACGAAACGCCATTCATCTAATAAAAATCGAATGGCACATTTAAAACTAAGGGGGAAGAGTGCGACATTTAGGTTTACACGACAACTTTTTACCACAACACAAAACACTTCACAAACAAATCGCACATAACTACGACAGATACTTCACAACCAAAAGCACATGCGGAAATGTATAACTTCAATAATAGCGACAAGGATACAAAGAATGGCAGACAAACAACATATCGGAATAACTGTTACTTGTAACAGAACTGTAACTTCTTTTAATGGCAAATAATTGTTGAGTCCAGTGTTTATATTTAACTTAATGGCTTAACCACCTATGGCCATCCAAGTTTGGATGTAGACGCATTATCCGACACTAACAACAAAATGACAAACGAAGCCACACACAAGACTCGAAAATTCAATAATTATTTCTGGTTATAATTTTATTATAAATGCACCTCGCACTTTGATAGGCTGGTCAAGTTCTGGTAATCAGTTGAAGAAAAAAATTTCCTAATTATACAAATAATTTTCAACCTTCGGTTCAGGTAGTCGCAATCGCTTTAAAATCCCACGAGAGCACATAAATGTATACACAATACATAAATGTACATATCCACAAAGTCTTTAAACGAATATGTTCAACTATCGTTACGGTAGATAGTCGAGTGCATTCGAATCGCCGGCATTTCCTTAGAGATTAAAATAATAATAATCCTTTTCTCATGAATGTTGTGTCCTTCGACAGCGAGTGGCACAACTGTTGATACGTTTGGAACTAAATTGCATTAGGTCAATATTGGGCTACGGCGCAAGATGTATAGGAGGAGAATATTTTTGGAAACTACAACTACAAATTAAGATGTCCCTGTTTGACTACCGTGATTCATCACATTTTTACTTGTACGGTTTCATCTCCACTTCGTATGGTTCAGAAGAGAGACAGTACGGATTTACGTCCTTGAGAAGATTACCATCGAACAACTGCCACTACCGCATAGTTTTCCGATACCGCATATTCAAAAATTATTTTAACAAAAATTGACTTAATCAGGCCACGCAATAACAGTAAATTCCGAAGGATTTTCTAAAATGGCCGTTTCGACGCCGTTTGGGTCGTTCGAGTTTAAACGGATGCCTTTCAGCTCAAACCTTTCAGCGATTTGGTGGCAACTTAATCTAACATTTGGTGGCAAGTAAAACTGAAGAGGAACATTTGTTTCATTCATGATAGTGTTCGAGCGACTTGCAACCTATATGTTTTCGGTGTTCCAACACTTAAATCCCTCTGCCAAAACAAAATTCCCGCAGCCTACTTCAGTTAAACAAATTCAACATTTCGCCGAAATGGTGAATTATTATCATCGTTTCAGTCCACGATTAGTCGAATTTCTGCAACAGAGCCACGCGCAATTGGTAACTTTAACAAATAGGCTCACAACAGCCAAGAATTGGCACATCACAAAGAAAATTTTCAATGTGGCAAATGTGATGCATCAGATATTGATCTACCGAACCACTATGGTTCTTTTCTAACAAACTCTTACAAATCGAAGTTAAGTATTTCGTATTTGACGTAGAACTGTTAGGTAATTACTTAGCCCATAAGCATTGTTATTTCGTGGAATGTCGCATGTTTACAACTAATCATAAACCATTGATTAACGCCGTGAATTCGCCATTTTGATTTCATATCCCACTTCTCGACTGATATGCGTACGGACGATGAATTGAAACCCCCATTAAATGAATTTTACATTCAGGAGTTCCTTTCTCGCTTAAACTCATTTCCACGTGATATTTTAGGCCAAATTAAAAATTCAGTAACAAACTGTTTGTCTTGCCAAAAATTGAAAATTGCGTAACATACCTAGTCAGCGTATGGCAATTTAAAAATTGTGGAAATTCGGTTCCAACCTGCATTAGTTCTCTTATTTCTGTTGGGTAAATAACGGAGTTTTCTTTCCTGGATGATAATTTGGGGGTGCATCCCCAAACCGACGATTGTATTATATAAAGGATCCCGTCTAGTTCCTCTTCTATTTCATTATAACTTTTGATTGACACTTGAAGTTCTTTGTTTTCTTCTACTAGGTGCTTCAAAAATTCCCAATTTGTTTTGTTGCTTGTGAGCTGTGGTGAATTTGAACAGGAGAATGCTCAGATATTAGACTTTCTTCATTTTCTTAGAAGATGTAGCGTTTCGATATGCCTTTAGTGATGTAGAAATCTATAAGGTCTGGGATTTTGTTAAGATCAGATGACTAGAGTACGTTGGTTTTCGTCCTAAGTAAAATACACAGTTTTAGTGTAATTCTTTGCCTTTTGGAGTGGTTAATCTTGAACCGCAGAAGGTATTTTTTGCATTAAAGTCACAAATTCTGGTACAAGTTAATGAAATCTTCCTTCTTTAGGTTATACCGTGGGGGACATTATATTGCAGATATATTACAGGTGTTGTGATAACCAAATTTAACCGTCATTGGTTACGTGCATGAATTCTATTTCTATTTTTAATTGCTCATGATGATTAATATTATCCCTTATAAATATTGCTGTCCCTCCTCTTGCCTGTTCCAGCAAATTGGGCCGATCCAGAATTAACTTATTTAGTTTATTCTGTTCCTCAAGCCCATTTTAAATTGCTTGAATAGTGTTTTTGAAACTTTCGGTACCGTTGGTATCATTTTCTTTTGAATTTGAAGAGGCCTGCGCCTATTTCTAATAAGTGGTTCTCCCAGAATCTATGGAACCGGCCTCCGAAGAGTGTGAATTAGCCCATTTGAAAAATCCACCTGGGGTAAATCCTTTTGTGTTTTGGCTGCTCGAAAGTATATGAATATATTTTCATCACCTATCAAGGCTGGGTTGGATTGCTGGCGAGTTGGTTTTAGTTTGTTTAGTATTAAGTGTGTTCATGATATTAACCGTGCTCATATTACCATTTTATTCAACGAGAATTTAATTTGGGCCCGGGACTTAGAAATCGACTAGTTTTTTTGGTGATTGCATTTATTAATTTACATCCTCAATTGCTCATGAAAAACTATTTCAATAGCACGACGAACTACTTTTTGTGTTGGGAGCCTAACCCAACTAGTCATATACTAATTTACAAATCTAAATATTCATTAGGACACTACAAAATACATTAAAATAAAGCTTGGCGCCCACTGTTATAATAATTACATCAAATTAATTTTATAAATTAATTAAATTGTTTCCAAAATAGATAAACCACGAGACCATAGACAATCTTACCTACTAGATGTTTCATTTGAACTTCCAATACCACCGTTCTAACTGTAATTTTTTCAACAAAACATTTTTCATTCTGTACAGGCCAATGAAAATTTTTACGGATGTGATATCGTTTTTCGGTTGTCTTTGGTATAGCATAAATGCTGTGTACATACGGTGATTCCGCGAAAATCACAATATAAATTTTAATGACCAGGAATAAAAGCTTGTACACGGAATACGAAAAGCAATAAATAATAAAATCGTAATATATTCGTATAATAGGCTAAATTAGAATTAAATTTGCAAAACTAATTAGTTCCTTTAAACTATTTTATGAAACTACACACAATATGGTTATAGTGACTATTATAAAATTTTAGGAACTGCTATGTACCTGCATAAATTTTGTTCATGCATAAAAAATCGATAAACTAAGCACAATATAATAGCTTGGCATATATGAACCGGAACTTTTAAATATTTAGGTTGACCACATCATTTTTGTTTATTGTACCTGTCTATATAAACAATTCCTTTATCTAAAGGTGAACCAGACTGGTTTACAAAAAAATTTGAATTGTTGTTAACCGCATAGCAGAAAAACCATGATAAATAATTTTCCCAGAAGTGGAGGAAAATTCTTATAAACATTTGCATATTTTGATAAATATATAAAGCTTTTTTGCTCTTCGCTCGGCACATCCATACAAGCGGCATCCGTATATGTACATATAAATAGCCGTTTACAGCAGATTTATATTTTGCATTGTGGAAAATTATGCATCAAATATCTTTATTTTTCCATAATCATAAATATTTTTATATATTAAAACCGTTATTTCTTATGTTGGCTCTATTTCTAGAAATCATTGGCATAATTTCGGTTCACGATATATGATGAAACCATCCAGACGAAACTAAAGGTTTATACTTAAATAAAGGATGTGCGTGATACACAAGGGGAATATATTTTATTGATGAAGTTAGTAGACTGGAGCAAACAAATTTTACATACAAATACGAGTACGTACAATAAATATTCGATATGTTAAAAATTCATTTCGAGAAATAAAATTGTTTATTGAAATTGGAAGAAAATTTACGTCTAAATTGCGTATCGTTTTGAGAGTTATTAGTTACAAAAATTTATTAGGAGTACATTTTAAAATATGAAAGCTTGTTCTGAAGTTAGGCGTTAAGATTTTTATTTTTATTTCTTAGAAATCAATTTTAATTGATATAATTTGAATATTACATTTGTCACTTTAGATTGGGACATGCCATTCTTAACTGAATTGGATTTTTTGTGTTTCAGTTTTATTAAACCCATCATGTTAAAGCTAACAGTATTGGCTTTCGGGGCATCGAGAAGAATATATAAACCATATATTTGCCATGTGAAAGTGTCCCGACAAATTTTATTTTCAGAGGCTTCCTCGTATTCACACCAGTCCATTGTGTGATAATGGAACGAAAACTTATCTCATCAAATTTTATTTATTTACGTAACATGCCTTGGGATGCTCTATTAAAATGATGCAAACAACAACAAATAAAACATTAAGAATAGTAACCTGGAACGCAAATGGGCTAATGCAACATATTCCAGAGTTAGAAATTTTCCTAAATACTGAAAAAATAGATATATGCCTAATATCGGAAACCCATTTCACTTCAACTTCATATCTTAAAATATATGGATACAATTGTTACCACACCATTCATCCAGCAGGAAGGGCAAGGGGAGGATCGTCGGTGGTTATAAAATAAAACATCAAACACTTTATAGATCTTAAAATTGAAGTGGAATTTATGCAAGTAGTCACCTTAAAAGTATTTATAAATAACAACAAAGAATATAGTGTATCGTCAATATATTGCCTCCCAAGATATAATTTAATTAAACAAGACTATTGCACGTTATTTAAATCACTTGGATCAAGTTTCATAATCGGAGGTGATTTTAATGCAAAAAACTCCTACTGGGGATCAAGAGTAACCTCTAAAAGAGGAAGAGAGCTGTTTGCAGCAGGAAGACTATGCAATTGCGATTTTCATTCTGGAGATCAACCAACTTATTGGCCTACGGATAGAAACAAAATACCCGATATCATTGACTTCTTTATCACCAAAGGTATAGTCGAAAACTACATATACCTAGAAAGCAGCGAGGGGATCAAGTCGGATCATACGCCTGTTATTATGACAATCAGTGCAACGATTATTAAAAAAAACTAGTCCACCTTCGCTAACGAACAAAAATACCTGCTGGGAGAAATTCCAGAAACTTGTTGAGGATAATATTGATCTTCAGGTGCCAATTAAAAACCCGATAGAGCTAGAAGAAGAACTAGAACAACTCACGAGCCTTGTTCATCATATTGAGATAAGGCTTACTAACTTAAATAGCCAAATGTATACCCTTTCGAACGTATATAGTCACTATGCGAGTCAGTCTCTGAGATTTTTGCTATTTGGCTTAGTGCAGTAGAACATCTGTGGATATGCATTACTCACTGAATTGGAAAAACTTTAAAAATTCGATTTACGAGCCTTGATCATCACAACGAGATAAGGCTTACTAATTTAAATAGCCCAATGTATCCCCTTTCGAACGTATATAGTCGCTATGCGAGCTAATCTCTGAGATTTTAGCTATTTGGCTTAGTGCAGTAGAACATCTGTGGATATGCATTACTCACTGAATTGGAAAAACTTTAAAAATTCGATTCACGAGCCTCGTTCATCATATCGAGATAAGGCTTACAGATTTAAAAAGCTCAATGCATCTTCTTTCAAACATATATAGTCGCTATGCGAGCCAATCTCTGAGATTTTTGCTATTTGGCTTAGTGCAGTAGAACATCTGTGGATATGCATTACTCGCTGAATTGGAAAAACTTTAAAAATTCGATTCTCGAGCCTTGTTCATCATATCGAGATAAGGCTTACTAATTTAAATAGCCCAATGTATCCCCTTTCGAACGTTTATAGTCGCTATGCGAGCTCATCTCTGAGATTTTTGCTATTTGGCTTAGTGCAGTAGAACATCTGTGGATATGCATTACTCACTGAATTGGAAAAACTTTAAAAATTCGATTCACGAGCGTCGTTCATCATATCGAGATAAGACTTACAGATTTAAAAATCTCAATGCATCCCCTTTCGAACGTATATAGTCGCTATGCGAGCTAATCTCTGAGATTTTTGCTATTTGGCTTAGTGCAGTAGAACATCTGTGGATATGCATTACTCGCTGAATTGGAAAAACTTTAAAAATTCGATTCTCGAGCCTTGTTCATCATATCGAGATAAGGCTTACAGATTTAAATAGCCCAATGTATCCCCTTTCGAACGTATATAGTCGCTATGCGAGCTCATCTCTGAGATTTTTGCTATTTGGCTTAGTGCAGTAGAACATCTGTGGATATAACCACTTGGAAAGTCGATGAAATGATGTAGAAAATTGAAGAAGACCGCCATTTTTAAAGCAAATGATTACTGGTGATGAAAAGTGGATAAGATACGACAACGTGAAGCTCCCCAAACGGTATCAAAGCCAGGATTGACGCCAAGAAAGTTAATGCTGTGTGTTTGGTGGGGTTGGAAATGAATCGTGCATTATGAGGTGCTGCCATCGGGCCGAACGATTGATTATAATCTTTACTGTCATCAACTAACGCTTTTAAGGCAAGCCATTCAGTTAAAACGTCCAGAATTGATGAACAACATGATAACGCTAGACCACACACATCATTGATCACCGGGCAGAAACTGAGAGAGTGGCTAGGAAGTTTTGATGCATCCACCATATAGTCCTGACCTTGCACCATCGGACTACCATTTGGACCGGTCCATGCAGAACCATTTTAATTAAATTAAACACAGTGATGTGATCATGGCCTTACCAGAAAAATGGCAAACAGCCATCGATCAAAATGACACATATTTGGATTAATAAATTTCATTTGAAATAAGAATTTTTTGGCAGATGGAGAATGGGGGTCATTTGGAAGCTTTTATCTCATAGAAATTATATCCTAAGTGCCACGGCAACTGAGTTATGATATTTTTAAGTTTCTTTTAAATTTCCCAAAATGTTGCCTTATGACCATTTAATAACTTTTCACTATAACCACTTGACGATGATTTTTAAGAAAACTAACAAGCCAATCTAGTATGACGCCTCAATTTCGTAAGCAGAATGTCGTGATCAACACTATCGAATGGTTTTTGAGACTTGTTTATAGCTAAATTTATATTACTTAAAAAGTCGAGCAATGTCTCCTCACCAGATTTCCCCGATGTGAAACCGAATTGTTTCTCGTTTAGAAATTTACTCTTACCGAGATAATTGAGCAGTCTGCGCTTCACCATTTTCTCAAATAGTTTAGAAAAAGTGCATAAAAGAGCTATGGGCCCATATGGTTATTAAGCTCCAACTCATCTCCTTTTTATAAAGCGGGATTAACAGGGCTAGTTTAAATGCGTCTGGATAGATTCAAATTAAACATCTAACAAAATACCATGAACAATTTTTCACTAAAAAATTGTCAATCTCATCAATACCTTTGGATGGTTTGTTTTTTAATTTTCTAAGAGATCGGTGGATAATGTGGTATTGTTAAACATTCAGAATGTGTCGGATGTAAAATTTATAAAAACGTTATTAAATTCATTGGAAATGACTAAAGCAACCAAACCACTAAATCTTTAGTATGGTTTGGGCTGTAGAGACGTCATAGGTATTTTGTATGCACGGAACCACACGCAGGCACACAGATTTTTTAAAAATAACTTTTTTTGACTTTGGCGATATATGCAAATGGTAAATCTGCAAAGATTTCTATGTCAACTTTTATATTGTACATAAAAAAGTAATTTCACCCATGAAATTTTCTATTCAAAATTTATGATCACAACTCTTTTCAACTTGAAAGAACCTAAAAAAGAAAATTGTATAGCCAGAAATAATTTTTGGTTGACCTTTTGTTTAGTTTTTTTTGACAACTCAGTAAATGTCTGTAAATATTTCAAAATACCCACTAAGTGACAATAACCCCCATGAAATCTAAAAGCCATTACTAACAGTTTAATTTGAGCCGATGGAGGTACTTGCTTAGTCATGTCGAGATATTGTAGATTAGGAGGAATCTATTTTATATCTCGACCATTTATAAAAAAAAGATTCATGATGGAGTTCCTCATTGAATTTGACCACAAAAAGCTAACAAATTTCAAAAGCATGTTAAACATTTTTACAAAGCAAGTTAGATCACAATTTGCGATGAATTTTAATTGCTAAACCAGAAGTACGATAATAAAGGGTTTTCTAAAAAATGTAATCTGGACTTACTAATCAAAAATTTGAAAACCAATTTTTATTGCTGGGATATTGAATTTCGGTGACAAACTATGCGCGACCTCACAAAAACCTAGGAACATATGAATCGAATGTTGCAAAAAATAATTTCACTTGAACAAGCAACAAATCATTCCACAATTGTAAGACCATTCCGACAAAAAGAAGCTTCAAAATTTAGTCTTAAACAGTAACACGTTAGTAAAACTACCACCAGAATCAACGCCAGAAAGAAGCTTAAAAAAGCCCGGTGGCTCTAAATTAACATGAAAAATTTATATTTGTTCATAAATCATGTTCCTACACTAAAAATGATTTAACCCATCCCATGTATATTTTAATTGGGTTCATTGTTCATTTTTGTCGGTAGATACAATATGTAAAACAAATATCTCTAGCATGTAATTAATTGCTAATCAATATTTTCTTGTACTCAATAAATAACCCTTGTACATATATCGACATGTGTAGAGAGAGTCCATTGATTGAATCGACAAACATTCATATCCAAATATTTACATTCCCAAATCACAACAAACAATCCTCGTATATATTCTCGATTCAATTAAAATCAATCAAACATAAAATTTTATAAGCACCACACAATCCACATATGTGACTAGATGTAGGTTGTGAATATAATATCGATATGTAAATACCTGTGCCGCCAAAATTTATCCATCGTAATGACGTGTCGATTTTAAACGTTTTAGGCTAAGCCACAACAATAAACCGCGTATTAAGTAGCATAACGTTGTGGTAAGGCTCTAATTTCGATTTAATCCACTGAATTAGTATGTTGCACGCAAACATTATATTTAGATAGTGAAAATTGTATTTAGTCGTACCCCATCCCCATTAGATTTGGTGTTTCTAAACGACTAAAGAAAATTTTTCGCCACATATACATAAAATCAAGCTACATGCAAACCAATCATTATTCTGAATATACATTAGAATCTGTTTCGGAAACATAATTGTTCTTACGCTTTGAAGGTAGAAATTTTCTCCTTTTCCAATATTTAAAAAACATCCTTAATAAAAATAATTAAACAATGTACTCCCATAACAAAAGATATTGTATTCTTCTAAAAACATAAATATTTATGTAATTATTGTGGTTATTAAATTTGTCTTATCATCATATCATCATCTTTGCAGGAAAAATGCTAAGATTTGCAAATATTTTTCTGATAAGATGTATTTACTTTCGAAATGGTAAAGTTGATGCTGTGCATACAGATCTAAGAAAAGATACATTTAACTTTCTCATGTGTATTGGCCCTTGTGCTCAGCAGACAACCAATTTATTTTAACTTGTTACGAAATTAATCGATTGATCCAGAACCAATAATCTAGAATCAATTACGCCCGCACATGCATGTCATCGGTTAACCCCAAATATAATCAAGATACGTTAAATTAATTGTCGAACATTTGCTATTTACACGTTGTGAATAAACCGCCCACACCAGTTATAAACACACAAATTAATTAAACAACATGAAACATTTCTAACATACATCATAATATATTATAACGATATTACATTAGTTCTCGGAATTCGAATATATATGTTGCAAATTTACCTCCAATTAAAGGCGATGAAAACATCGACGCGAGGTATAAAAAATATTGAATGCATGATTTATAGAAAAATTATTATTCCTACAGAACTGCTGTTAACTTCTTAAAATATTGCTTAGTGGTTGTAAAAGTTTTAATTGTAATCACGTTTTCCTAGTTTATTTTGTGAATGTTTACTTCCTGCATGTAATAACTTAAATCATGCATATTACTGAAAAAAATTAAAACTTGATAGTAGCCTCATTTTGGCCACATTCAAAGAGAAAGTTAATGACCATGTGTTAAAAGTTGTGTTCACATTTAATTATTTTGCAAGCGAAGTCGTTGAGGTGGAGCGATTTTTCACATAAATTTTAGGATTTTTCGACTAAATCGATCTGATTTTCGTGAATTTTTTTTTTTTCTTGATTTCCATTTAGGGGAGGTTGGGGACTATGCAGAATGATGCAAACCTCTAAAGAGGATATGTAATAAAGAAGAAAGTCAATAAATAGTTATCAGTTTATGTGAATTAATTTTGTATTAATTAACTGCAACATTCATATGTAGAGGCCAAAAATATTAACATGCATCTTGCTAAAATCAGAAAGTATATCACGTGAAGTATTGAAACCTGACTGGATCCATCAATAGTATTGGGCATGTTCCATGAACCTCGGTCATTTCCAAATCACTAACCCTGAAACATGGTTTGGGGGATTTTGTGGCACCCGGAGAATCAGAATTTTATCATGCATTTTGAACGAAGCGCTGAAAATTTACATTTTCATCTTCAAGTAAGATTAATTTTGGGATAACCCTTTGTAATTTAGTTCAACATTTTCACTTTCTGTATAAACTAGGAAACAAAATACACTCGATAATTTTGATAATACCAGTTATGTGGTGTGTCTGAATTTTCCTATTTTGAATTTACCATTACGGATTTTATACCTGAACTTATAACGCGTCTGGAACCTAACATTTATTCACAATGCAAGATCGAAAAGCTAGATTTTAGGATCTAGAGAGCATCCACTACTAATGAATTGTCTATACTCTAAGTAGACGACGGCAAAGGCCCTAGAAATATTTGGTTACATCACAAGGGGAAGTCAATTTCAGAGAATCTACGATATGCACAGAAGATATCACCGTTTTCTTTTACTCTATAT
The DNA here is from genome assembly GCA_963691935.1 of Nephrotoma guestfalica. Taxonomy (NCBI): domain Eukaryota; kingdom Metazoa; phylum Arthropoda; class Insecta; order Diptera; family Tipulidae; genus Nephrotoma; species Nephrotoma guestfalica. The sequence continues at coordinate 13,833,126 of OY829915.1, forward strand.
GGTTGTTCCTGGTGATGATGGTTAGTCTATCAATATATCTTTACGAAATCCAATAACTGGTGCAAAATAACAAAACTCTAGATAGGCTGGATTGCTGTTGAAATCACCATCAAATTAAGAGCAGAAAATTATGTAAATCTAGATACATGCAAGATAAAATACAGGATATAATACTCTATGCTCGGAAATAAGGTCGAATGACTGCAACGATATCTTTATTACTTTGACAATATAAAATGCATGGCCATATCGGCGGCCTTGCTACCAATCAGAGTTCATAGAGGAAGAAGCGATGACGAGCGCCAAAACTCTTGCAGAAGGTCACTTTAAAATGGACGCCAAAGCTATTATACGTTGAGGGAATAATATCGTTATTACATGGCTAGTACTATACCACCAAGTAGACATTAAGTTATGTCATGGTTTTAATACTGTCACTAAGTGAAGACCTTCAGACTACGCCAACATTTTGAATTTTACGAAAATTAGCAAGTTTAACAACTTTTGGAAAAATCTGCTTTGGATGATTTTAGTGATGATGATGAAGTAAACGATCGCTCATAGATTAAAACCGCACAAATTGTGGAAACCATCCCAGAGCCAATGGAAGACGATGAACCAGAAGACACTTCAGAAAATGAAATCGTGAACCCGCAACTAATAACGAGTGCTATAGTAAAGAAAGACGGTGGATTTCAAAAACATTAAGTAGTACAAAATGTTGAAGATGGGCACTTATAAACGCTTTACTTTTGAGCAGTTCGTGTTTGCTGCAAAGTATACAAACATGTATGCCCTCTTCAAGCAGGGAAATAAATTAGGAACAAGAAGTGTTAAAATTGGAACAATTATGAAAAGTTTAATCTATTATTGGTTCTGTAAAAAACCAATGTATGGCGATTAGAAGAACAGGCCGATGCTTTCTTCGTACATATGCCAAAGGAAAAAAACCGCAGTCGGATCAAATTATTTCATTTTTGCCACTTCAGAAGGAATTATAATGGACCTCGCTTCTGCTACATTTTTTGAGAGATTGATGAGATTTTTGTATTTTTACCGTCAGATAAATATCGAAGGAGAAAATTGGTGGTGCGGTACAAAATCCGTACTAAGGTGGTCAATTGACAATGCCAATAATGTACGTTTAGTGGCACTAATGCCATTGTGCATATTTTCCAGAAAAGCGCATCTACCATATAAAGCTATCTAAAGAAATTTCTTTAATATTAACGACTCTAAACAAGGATCGAAATAATCACCTACGGAGTGTCAATATTCTTCATTTCGTTTGTCACAAGCAAATATTCCATTACGAAATAAAATGTGACTTCTTCTTGTTTAAAATTACAAGAATATGAAAATTTTCGTTTATTAAAGAGATAATGGGACGGAAATTACGTCTTAACGAGTTCAACTTAAAAAAAAAGATAAAATTTAAGCAGAACATTTAAGATTGAATCCACCAAATTTCATCATAAATTGGTCTAGAATTGTCAGCAAAACTACGATTTGAACTAACCAATAATTGAAAACAAGAATCTATTCTCTTCCAAAAAGAATATCTGGAAATCTGCGATTTGATCTCTGTAGGATTTTAAATTTTGGAATTTTTTAAACGAGATTTCGGCGGAAAAAGTTGGCTTTGAACCGCTTTCCTCAAGCCTTATACTCGAAAACCTTTGGCAAAACTAATACTAATTTCATTATTAATGTTGTCGCGGAGATTGTTTGATATAATTACCGCTTAAATAAACGTCGATGAACCGTTCAAAAAATTATTCGGTAGTTTGATTCTAAAGGGTGGTTAAATTTTAAGGGCCGATTTTGATTTTGAATAAAACACAAATTATTTAGGAAATTATTGTCAATTCTTTTTATTATGATAATATGGTATGGTTCAATTATGTATGGAACAAAATATCGGCCAAATGGTCGCCGCGACCTCGGCGGCACACCTCCACCGGATGGTCCAAAATTTCGATGACGCTTTAGTATAATTGAGGTTCTATGCCGTTAATGTGCCGAATTATCTCATCATTTTGCTCTTGAATTGTTGCTGGCTTATCGACGTACACCTTTTCTTTCAAATAACCCCAAAGAAAGAAGTCCAACGGTGTCAAATCACATGATCTTGGCGGCCAATTGACATCGCCACCACGTGAGATAACACGGCCATTGAATTTGTCGCGCAAAAGAGCCATTGTTTCGTTAGCTGTGTGGCAAGTGGCACCGTCCTGTTGAAACCACATATCGTCCACATCCATATCTTCCAATTCGGGCCATAAAAAGTTCGTTATCATCTCACGATAGCGAACACCATTCACAGTAACTGCCTGACCGGCCTCATTTTGGAAAAAATACGGCCCGATGATGTCGCCAGTCCATAAACCGCACCAAACAGTCACTCTTTGTGGGTGCATTGGTTTTTCGACAATCACTCTTGGATCATGATTCGCCCAAATGCGGCAATTCCGCTTATTGACGAATCCACTGAGGTGAAAATGTGCCTCATCACTGAAGATGATTTTCTTCGAAAATTGATCATCCACTGTTGCCATTTCTTGCCACCATTCTGACCATTGACGACGTTTGGAATGGTCAAGAGGCTTTAGTTCTTGAGTCAATTGCACCTTATAAGAGTGTAAATGCAAGTCTTTATGCATAATGTTCATCAACGACGAGCGTGAGAGGTGCAATTGTTGGGCACGACGACGAGTTTAGGTGAACGGCTCTTCAGTCACACTATCGCGAACAGCAGCAATATTTTCTGCTGTACGAGCTGTACGAGCATGCACTGGTGTTTTAAAATCTCCTACAGACCCGGTTTGCTCAAATTTTTGCACGATTTTTCCGATTGTACGCACATTTGGACGATTAAATTGGCCGAAAAAATCACGAAGTGCACGATATGCATTTTGATTTGAACGGCCATTTCCATAATATGCCTGAATTTACGCGTTGCTCGATTGTGTATCTTTCCATGGTTCAAATTGAGAAATGTCAAATTAAATGCAGAACAAGCTTGACGTTTAAGTGTGGTTCACATTCAACGTCGGTCCTTAAAATTTAACCACCCTTTATTTTAGCTCGACTCATACACGAACCTAATATGTCCAAGAAGAGTTATGATAATGCTAAAAAACCACAAATTTGAGCTCGAGCTATCCTTGCGGCAATATTGCTAGTTGATCTAGATTTTGCATCAAAAATTCAGATATATAAGATTATCATAAACTTTGCTTACTTTTCAAATGGTTTACAATTATATTTCTCGACCAATTAGTTCAAGAATGCTCTTATGAACGGTATCGGTTTTAGCCGGTTATAATATAACCTTGCATCATAGGGTTTAAGCCAGATTATCTTATTCTAGAAAGCCTTGAAGTAACTTTTCTAACCTTCTTTGACCTTCAGCTATAAAGATAAAAATAATCGCCTAGTTAGGAAGTCTTTTACCGATTCCAATATAGCTCTAGTAGAAGCTTCGTTGAATATCTAACTTCTACAAAATATATACCAAACCAAAATAAGAATTCCACAAACAAGTAATTAAGATGCTAAGGTGGCAAGTATAGAAAAATGATGAGATGGTAATTTTCTTTACCTTTTACACATGTGACTAAAATTTATTTAGACCACCCCTAAATCATCTTGAGAACTCCCTGTTTGGCTTTAAGGAACGAAAAGTAAAGGAGGATTAACAACTTAGGTTTTAGATTGCTCGGTGGACAAAAACTTTAGAGACAACTTTCGTGAGACTTTTTTTATTATGTTTTTAAAGTGCTTCATATTCCCGCTGTGGTACTCACTCTTTAATGATTTAATGATTAATTCGTATTTTATATTTTATTCCTGTCTACCGATAATTTTGACGCAACTGTGCCACTAACAAATAATATTTCTTCGGAATTCAATACCAATTTCCGTAAACATGGTAAGGATAAATATGGCATAAAACACAACACTCAATATACGAGTATATACGTCGACACCTAACCAACCTTATAAACGTAATGCTGAGAATTTTATTATTAGTTTGCCTCGAGCCATACCCAAACAATTTTTTACATCACTGTTCAAACGATGAAATGTGATTACGCCTGGGTTTTGAGCACGATATACATGCAAGGGACAGACAGAAAATTTATTCAAATTGGTTCGAAATTAATTTAATTTTTTTTTTTTGTTATAAGTAAAAAACAAAACACAAAATTATTAACTTTTGGACCAAATGTACGGGAGCGTACGACTAAACAAAAGGAAGAAAAGCTCTACTAAATAAATAAGAAATCAAACTTATATACAGAATGTAATATAGACACAGAATAAATAAGGTAGCTTCTTGTGCACACTGTGGATATACATAATATTCAGTATTATGCACGGAATATCATTTGATTTACCTTCCCAGCGGGGATTTAATGTTTGTGCGAAACAAAATGATACGATTTAAAATTTATAACATTTTCTTTGTGTACCAATGTTTTGTTTGGTGAGTAGCTAGCTGTCTCCTGATTGAATGAACAAAAGATAGTTATTATAGGTGAGATACACAAACATTTGTTGTTTTATATGATTTAATCAAAATATTAAAATGAATTTGAAGAATACACCTTAAAGAATAAGGTTAATACGTTTTCAGTTGCGAGCTTTCTAGCTTGTTGTGTTCAAGCTTTGTGACGTTAAGAAGAAAACGAAAACTGACGATTCACTTTTGTTAGGAGTTGTGGATATATAAAGGGTTTAGTAAAAAAAATTTAACCTTAGGTTTACATATGCAGTGTCCTGGGGCCAAGCGAAAGTACTCTGAATGGAGACTTATAGATACTTCTACTAAAAGAAATATCTTACAGTTTTAAAAATATTGCAGTCGGAAAAATATATATTCTAAATTCTGAATGGTTTACCATTTAAATTGAATTTTATTAAATACGATAATGAAGTATCTGGCAACTTTTTGATAAATTTTTTAATTCCTATTAAACTTCTAATAACGTTTATTAGAAGTTTAATAGGAATTATAAGATTTATCAAAAAGTTGGCAGATACTTCTTTTTCGTATTTAGTAAAATTGTAATTGTAAATTATTTGTATTTAAAGCCACGTGGCCGCTTCCCTTCAGTATACTTCCAGAACCTAAAGTATTTGTTTGTTAGCCTAGACTCTTAGGTTAATTCGTGTATTATGGTCTGGGCAAACCATTTTCGTAAATTTTTCTCATTACTCATATAAAGACGTTTATTACATTGAGCAGTAAACAAAGCAAGAAAGGCTCTGAAAGGCCTAGAAACACAACGCCAGTGGAAGATCGTTTCATAATATTAAAACGTCGTCGGAACCGTTTTATAACTTCCTCGGACATAAGACGAGATGTTGAGCGAGCAACGGGAAAACAAATTTCAGTCAGCTTAGTGAGAAAAAGACTTGTTAAAGCTAGTTTGAGAGCACTTAAACAAGTCCAGAAGCCTGAGTTCACATTACTAGTGAAAAAAAACGTCTGCAATGGGCCCAGGAATATGTTTCTTGGACTCCAGAAATGTGGAATGATGTGATTTTCTCCGATGAATCAAAATTAAAACCGCATGTTGGAGATGGAAGAATTCTCGTCAGAAGAAAACCGGGCGAGAGACTTAGCAACTAATATTTTTTAAGACCTCCACCGAAAAATGAAGGATTATGATCAGGGGATGCTTTTCTGGAAATGAAACCGGTCGATTGTGCTTCCTTAGTTCCTACAGGTCCTACACAACGAATTCGAGCGTTCTGTGTTAAAGCTTTTTGGCGAGACTTGCAAATTTATGGTCTGTGCCATATCGCCAAAGTTGTTAGTTATTAATTTTGAATTGTAGATAGAAAAATTGCCTTTCAAATAAACATAAATAATTTGTTAAAAACTTGTTTTTTTTTATCTCTTCATTTAAAGATAAAAAGGTACTTCGAGAAAATATTTGGTCTACAATGAAGCTAGAAGTAGCAGGAAAGCGCCCAGAATTGATTCAAGCTTTAAAAAGTTTTTTGATGACGGTTTGGGAATCCGTACCTCCTACGACTTTGAAAAATTTATCAAATTCATTGAATCGGAGGTGTATCGCTGTAATTAAAGCAAATGGTGGCCCAACAAAATATTAATATAGGGTTTTCCAATAGGAATGGTATGATTTTTAAGTGACGTTTCGGCCATTTGTAATATGTCATGATCTGTCAATTTCATCATGGTGAGATATACGCAAGAACAACGTTTACAAATTATTCAGTTTTATTATCAAAATAATCGTTCTCCAATTGCAACTTTTCGTGCGCTTTTGCCATTTTATAGTCGTAATAATCGTCCAAGTGTGCTCGCTATTCGTCGAATTTTTGAAAATTTTGAGCGTATACATTTTCTTTACTTAATGTTGAAGTGCCAATAAGACAAAGATTCGCACGAAGTAATGCAAATATTGCTGCCGTTCAGGCAAGTGTTGCTGAAAACCGCGATTTGTCGATTCCAAGACGTTCTCAAAAATTGGGACTGTCCCAAACCACAACCTGACGGTTTTTGAGAAAGGATTTGGGTTTGCATCCATATAAAATTGTTCTCACTCAAGAACTGAAGCCATTGGTCCACCGTAAACGTCGTGAATTTGCTGATTTTGCATTGGAACAACTTGAAGACGATAACGATTTTTTTAAGAAAAACATCTTCTCCGATGGGGCTCACTTTCATCTGAGTGGTGCGGTAAATAAACAAAACTGTCGATTCTGGTGTGAAGAAAATCCACAAATTATTCATGAAAAACCATTACATTCATCTAAATTGACAGTTTGGTGTGGGTTTTGGTCTGGTGGAATCATCGGTCCGTATTTTTTTCGAAATGAAGCTAGTAACACCGTTACTGTCAATGGAGATCGGTATAGATCGATGATAACCAACTTTTCATGGCCGAAATTGGAAGAAGTTGATCTTGACAACATTTGGTTCCAACAAGACGGGGCTACGTGCCACACAGCAAGTGCAACTATTGAATTATTGCGAGAAAAGTTTGGAGATTCGATTATTTCAAGAAATTGTGATGTTGAATGGCCTCCAAGAAGTTGTGATTTAACACCATTAGACTATTTCTTGTGGGGTTATTTGAAGTAATTGGTCTTTAGCAATAAACCAAACTCTCTTCAAGCTTTACAAGTCAATATTGAACGTGCTATTCATGACATACGACTTGATTTAGTGGAAAAAGTGCTCGAAAATTGGGTTCATCGAATTCGTTCCTGCAGAAGAAGTCGTCGGAGGCCATTTGAATGACATTTTATTCAGAACTTAATTATATCGATTGTACAGGGTGTCCGCCGGGAAGTTATACTACTTTGTTTGTTTATGATTTTTGATTAAATGAAAGAGAAAGAATACAATATCAGATAAATGTCCGCCTCTGTTAGCCTCACAAATGCGAACCCTTTTGAGCACATTTTTCATTACATTCTCACACATTTCACGCGGTATTTCATTAATTTCATCACGAATATTTTGTTTGAGTTGCTCAAGCGTTTCTGGTTTGTTTGCATAAGCCTTGTTTTTTAGATATCCCCACAAAAAGAAGTCCGGAGCAGTCAAATCAGGCGACCGTGGAGGCCAATCAACATCACCATTTTTTAAATAACTTGTTGTGGAAAGAGTTCTCGCAGTAATTCCATTGTAATCCTGGCTGTATGCGATGTGGCACCGTCTTGTTGATACCACATGTTAATCAAGCCCAAAGTATGCAGTTGTGGCGTTAAAAAGTTTTCAATCATATCACGATATCGCTCCCCATTCACAGTTACCGTTACGCTGTTTTCATTTTCAAAGAAGTAAGGTCCAATGATTCCTCCTGACCAAATTGCACAACAGACTGTCACTTTTAATGGATGTAAAGGTGACTGATGAATAATGTGAGGGTTTTCCATTGCCCAGAACCGACTGTTCTGTTTATTCACATATCCATTTTAATGAAAATGTGCCTCGTCACTCATTATGATTTTTTCATGAAAATCGGCATATGTACGGCGGCGTAAATGGTCTTGTGGAAGAATTTGCCACGTGTCTACTTCACGACTGTCAAGTATGAACTGTCAATACTAATATTCGCCTAAATGGCGGCAAAACAAAGTAGTATACTTTCCCGGCGGACACCCTGTACTTCACATTAAATAAAAAACGTTTCAATTTCTCTAACAATTAGTGTGTTTTTTTAAAGAAATCATATCACTCTTATTGGAAAACCCTATATTATAGGGAATCATACGTGATTGTGCTGGCAATAGATTTAACACAATTTCTTTTGCTGTTTGAACTACATCCGGTGGTAAATTTGATAAATCTTCTGATTCAAACATTTTGTTCGCAAGAAAGAAAATATTAATTATAGCTATGCAATTTGACGCGTACAATACGCCAAACCAAACAAAAGTCATGATCTCCTTAGTTTTACAAAATATTTCAACCAAATTAGCTTTTCTTCGTTGGAGAAAAAATATTAATTGTTATTCGGATTAAACGTGACTTTTGCTCGGCTACGCTGCGCTTCGCACTTCCCATGCAAATATAATTGCTCGTCAAACAAAGTATCACTTTTAATCCTAATGACTGTGTAGAAGGGAATGGATAAACTTCTAAGCTTTCTTGTTATAAATCCAGAGTTGTACAGAAGATTCTTGCAGCTCATTTGCTTCGTTAGGTTTAATTACTATTGTTTACGGTATTATACATCCTTAGTGTTTTGGTTTGGTGATTAGGTTTTTAGTATTGACCAAATCCCGTCGATAAGTTCAATGTCTGACGTTAACTAGAAAAGATGTGTCTGTTCTCTTCGACTTTTTTTATAATTTTAGGTTTTAAAAACTTTTTCAATATAGGTATAGCGGTTCATTTAGATCAGTAGAAAAGACGTTGGTATGGATTTCACTGAATTTTATTTTGAAAGTGCCTCCTTCATAATTCTTCTCCACTTCCATACTATTTTATTATATAAGTAGTAGTTGGGGACTAATTACAGAGTACCTTAAATAATTTATTATTGTAGAATTAGTTTTAATGAGCTTTAATAAAAATTTATTTTATAAGCTCACTTTTAAACCATAAACAACTCCTTAATTAATTAGCATAACGAAACATTCGCATATTGTTTACTTGTACGTAGTTCTTGTTCATACGAACTTTTAACACAACAAAAATGAAATATTTTATTGCCGGGTATGATGTACCGATCTATGAGCTCACGTAATACGTTCAGTTTGATTTTTGAGCTGCTACCCCTTAGTATGAATGCCACTTCAAATTTCTTAACAACAAATAACAAATTTTTTTAAATTTACAAAAATTAAATATTTCAAAGTCAGAAATTTGGATTTAGATTTAAAATGAGAAAATAATTTCTACAAATTTTTCCAATATATCCCAAATCCCAATGGTTCGATTAAGGTATAATGAAGGCATGCAATAAAAAACTAAATTTATCTAAGCCAGAAAGAATTTTAATGAGAAATTGCTACGTCAGCACATTTTCATAACTCATGAAAAATGCTAATGGCAGCCTAATTGTTTGGTAAAGGTAAATAGTTATGATATTTTCGGTTGATATAATTACTTTAGTAAACAAAATATTAAACAACAATCATTAATCATCATCATTATCATACCAATTGCGTATACGACCAAAATAATCGCGTATAAATCATTTAAATCGTTTTCAGATATACGTAGGTATTTTAGACATACCGCGACATTTTTGACGTAATAATTGCATGGAAATAATGTTTTACATTAAACACTCAGGCAGCCTAATTAAAAGCCACTTAAAGGACCATTACATATCAAGAACATCCATCTATTGCCTTTCTCTGCTTCTTCGATACTGCAAATGAACATATTTATATCTGGTAACGTTACCAAACAATATCTTAAAGAACCGACCACAAGTGTGAGGACACTAACTATTACCCGAAACAGATATATTTTTTGGTTCATCAAGTACGGAAATTATGTTAGATCGGTAGGCATACAATTCGTTAAGACACAAATATTCATGGTGTACCTGGATGCAGTAAATCCACCTGAATTATAAACAAGCAGAAACTTGCCAGTGATCCGCTTTTATGTGGTACAAAAAAGGACTTGCTGATGTTAAATTAAAGGTAACATCTCGTTGTGAGCACGGATTCATTAGATTTTAGTTTATGTTTGTTTTTTTCAAAAAACAAATCCACTCCATGCTAATACCCTCCATGTTGAGCTCAAGCTCATTTGTTACGGAGGATACTGCAAGAAGTGAATACTTACAAACTACGTACAAAAACAATATAAATAAATATAAAAATGTTTAGTACTAAACATGTATTGTCATTCAAGCGCGCCACACTAAATAACTCGTTTTGAAAGATCTAAGCGACGCCGATCTCTTAATATCTAATGGAATAGAATTCCAAAAAGAAATACCTCTAACCGAAAACGAAGTATTTAGAGATCTACACAAGTTTATAGAGGGAAGCAAACGTAAATTTGAAGAATAAGACCTACTGAACAATAACTTATTAAATAAATAGGGAGGTTGCTTAGTCCTGAGAAGCTTAAAAATAAAAAGACAAACGCGAAGTTCATAAAAATCAACTAAATTACAACCCAGAAGCAAATTCAAAAAGGGAGAAATGTGATCATATTTCCTAATACTAAAAACAAAACGAGTACAAGCATTGAAACTTCTTTGGAGAACATTAATATTCTCCTGAAGCGTACCAAACAAAACAACATCCCCAAAAAGAAAATGTGGAAGAAGGTGCGAGAGGAACATACGCTTTTCAAAATTACTATCAGAAAACCCAACAACTTTATACAAACAACTAAGCTTTTCAAAAACCGTTTTGCTAACCTTAATCAAATGATCACCCCAAGTTAGAGTTTTATTGAAAATTAACCCTAAATTTCTAACTGTATTAGAGAATGGAATTAAAGAATCACAGAGAAAAATTCCAGGAAAAGAGCATTAAGAGCAAGTCGGTTAGATAATGACCAATTATAAATTCGTACCAAATCATCATTAATAAGAGAAATATTAGAATTAATGGAATCATTATCTAAGCGACTACTTCTATAAATTTGTACAACATCAGCAAAAATATGAAAAGAAGATTGGCGAATCGAACATGCAACGTCATTAATGTACATTGAGAATAGTAAAGAACCAAGAACCGACCCCTGAGGAACGCCAGAAGAGACAGGTAAGAAGTCAGAAAACGAATTGTCAAAAAAAAGACTGCCTGAAAGCGACCCGAAATATAGTCTAAATTTAATTTAGCAGCAGAGAGAGAAAAATTAAAGTTCGAAATAAGCTTATTAAACAAAATTTGGCGATTAATTGAATCGAACGCTTTCGAAAAATCCAACAAAGTAAGGCAAGTCATTTCTCTTTTACTCATACTAAAGCAGTGGTATAGTACCGTGGAATCGTCTAAAACCCGATGGAAAAATACTAAGCAAATTAAAGCTATCAATGTGAGATTGAATTTGGTTTTTTACTACCAATTCAAACGCCTTGGACAGAGCACTTAAAATACTAATAGGTCGGAACTGGGAAAGCTCAGAAGGATTGCTAATTTTAGGAACAGGAATAATTTTACTCAACTTCCGCTGAGCGGGATAAAACGAGATCGTTAAAATCACCCGAAATGAAAACCTCATCATACCGACAGGAAAAATAACTAAAAAGACACTGAATGTCTAAAAGCGATTTTTTAAATTGAGCGTACGACCTCTTGTTCGTTTTAGGAGGATTATAAACTACACCAAAAAGGAATTTCCGCTTATTGACGAAGACGTTTAGAAAAAGAAACTCAAAGTCAGAGACGAGCCTTTGAGAAATTGAGAGGGGTACCGATACAACATTACATTTAATATGCTCGTTAACATATAGGCATACTCCGCCATAATTAACCGGTGGATTAGCTCTATCACGCCTGAACAAATTATAACCACTAATGAATGGACGATAGAAACGTTTCCGATAAGCAAATGTCATCAATTGGGACCCCATTAAAAGTATGACGAAGTTCGTCAATATTTAAACTAAGACTCTGGACGTTTAAACTAACCACATTAAGCAAATTGGACCTAGTCCGAAGCATGGATTTGAGTAAAATGGAGGGCAAAGAAATACTTTCGGTGGACATCGCGAATCGTGGCGCACTTCAACAACCACTAATGTGGTTAGTTTAAACGCCCAGAGACCGATTTTAAATATTGACGAACTTCTTCATACTAGTGGTTATAATTAGTTCAGGCGTGATACGGCTAATTCACCGGTTAATTATGATTACGCATTATGGTTACAAGCATATTAAATGCAATGTTGTACTGGTACCTCTCTCAACTTCTCAAAGGCTCGTTTCTAACTTTGAGTTTTTTTTTTTTCTAAACGTCTTCGTGAATAAGCGGAAATTCCTTTTTGTTATAATCCTCCTAAAACGAACAAGAGGTCGTATGCTCATTTCAATTTTGTTATTTCTCTAGAGACTTTAATTTCTCGTAGCTATTTAAATATCTTAAATAGCATTAACCTTTCAGCTTATAACACTGAAGCGCCCACTTAATCTTATGCAACCGCAAGTGGTGGTTCTTATTCTCTCGTTGATTATGTTGTCGCTTCTGCTGATAATTCCATTAGTTTTTTTTAATCATTTGTCTCTTGGTATTGGCTCCCATCACGATCTCCTTGTTTTTTTCTATTAATTATTACTCTCGTCCAAAAACCTAAACGTTTCAGCTTTAGGGATTTTTCGAAAATTGAGGAATCTCACCTTTCGTCAATTTGTGGCTCTATTTGTTGGGACAAATTTTTTCTCTTAGTACTTCTACCGATCAAATTGACTATTTTAATTCCTCTAGTAATTATGTATTTAATAATTGCGTTCCTCTCACTACTGTTTATTTTACACCTAGATCCCCCCTTGGATGACGCAAGACATTTCGAATGCTATTTCTGTTCGTGTTTCCAAATATCGTCTTTGGAAAATGAGCCCTAATTCTTGGTCTTATCTAGCTTATAAGCCATCTCGAAATAGAGTGGTAGGTTTAATTCGTATCGCTAAGCAAATTTTTTTCAAGGATAAGCTAGTTCCCTCACTTCCCTCTAAGATATTTTGGCGTAACGGACGCAATTTGGGGGTTTTCATTAACTCTAATTAACTCTCCCAATTAACTCTAGTTCCCTAAATACTCTTTCGTTTCCAAATATATCTATTGCTGATTTGCATTCTGCAATTTGGGAAGTTAAATCGCAATCCACTGGTCTAGATATGGTTAGCTTAAAATTTGTTCGGCGTATTTTTCCTAATGTATCAAGATACTTGTATACTATTAAAGTTAGCCGATAGTTTCCAGCCGAAAGTTAAAAAAAAATCGATAATGCAGATAGTGTCTTTGCTATCTCAGCCGACATTTCTCAGCCGATATTTTTCAGCCGAAAGTGTTTTTTACACAACAAAAATTTGTTTTCTACAACAAAAAAAATTTAAACCATTAAAATAAAAACACTAATCAATATTTTTAATAGCATTTATTATTATTCGGAAAAATTAATTTATTTGTTATTCGGAAAAATTCATTTTACTATTGGGAAATTGCAAATAAACATAAAAATACAAAATTTGAAAATTTCTAAATATTGACCGTTTAAAGTGTCATGGTTGGAAATAGATTCAAATGAAAGGTCTTAATGATGCTCGCACCTGGAAAACAATTTTTTCAACAATTTTTCAAATTTTGTGTGTGCGATATATTCAATCAAGTTTTCCTGGACTCCCCACATAAAAATTGACCTGAATTTTTTTCCTGGTGCGAGCATCATTAAGACCTTTCATTTGAATCTATTTCCAACCATGACACTTTAAACGGTCAATATTTAGAAATTTTCAAATTTTGTGTGTGCGATATATTCAATCGAGTTTTCCCGAACTCCCCACATGAAAATTGACCTTGAATGGTTTCAGTTGATTTTTTTTGTTGTAGAAAACAAATATTTTTGGTAAAAAAACACTTTCGGCTGAAAAATATCGGCTGAGAAATATCGGCTGAAAAATGTCTGCTGAGAAATGTCGGCTGAAAAATATCGGCTGATGCATATTAATATTTGACATAACATATTGTATTTTCGGATGAGATAGCAAAGACACTATCTGCATTATCGACCTTTTTACTTTCGGCTGGGAAGTATCGGCTAACTTTAACAGGGTGATACTTGTTACATATTTTTAATTTTATGAAGTTGAGTAAAATTATTCCTGTTCCTAAAATTAGCAATCCTTCTGCGCTTCTCCCATGTCCTACCTATTAGTATTTGAAGTTCATTACGGCGCATAGTGTTAAAAGATATAAACGAAAATGTTGATAAATTTAATGACATTGTGCAGCAAGGCTTCGAACTTTGTGTACCTTATGCTGTAAACCGCAAAATTCTCACTCTCTGCGTGGTTCAATGATAGACTAGTTAACTTAAAAAATCGAAAGTCGAAAGCGTATACCAAAATGTTGAAAAGCGGGTTAGAAGCGGACAAAATAATGTTTCTACAACAAAGTAACGAATTCGAAATTTATTTCAAATCAAAATACAGGTCGTATTTCGAACAAATTCAAGAAAAAGATTTTGGAAATACTTTAGGAATATACGCGAAATTGAAGGATACCTTGCTAATATCACCTATAACAATACCAGCTCCTCAAACTCCAAAGATATAGCTGACATGTTCGCGAAGTTTTTCCAATCTTTCCTTAAGCATCGGCGTGTGTCCCGAAAAATGGAAAATTTTGTTTGAAAATTGTTTGAATTAGTATTATGCAACAACTTTAAAACCGCAACTGCACGTCATATATCAATACACCAGCATGGGTTTATACCTGGCGGATCCACATCAACTAAGCTGGTTTAATTCACCAGAAAAATAATTAATGAGATAGAAAACCATCGTCAAGTCGTCATTTAATTCCATCTGCCTTCAAAAAGCACTCCAGAGTTTATTCGCACTGGAATTACTTACGTCTGGTGTTCCCCAAAGATCTCACATCGGGCAGTGGCTATGACGTGAAAATTTTTCGAACTGTTTATGGAATACGAAGAAACTTCTGTATCAGTCTGAAATCGATACTATGATGTACACACACTTTCTTGTTAAACAAAAATGACTCGAATAACGACCACAATTTACCATTCCAAGTAAATTTGGCTCGGTTACCTCCGTACTCAACAATATGAACGGATTAAAAAATATGCACGCTTGAAAATAGACGACTTCTCTTAGGCGTGGCTTCTATTGGTAACGTTTTGCTTGGTGACATTGATTCAGGTTACATTTTGGAAAACATATCACTTCATGTACCTTGCACAACATTTCGTAACCATGAGTTTTAGCACTAGAACACCATTCCACAGACTATGGAGAAAATAACCCCATTAATAGGTTGTCTAAATCTTTTAACATCGTCGACGACCTATATTTGACTTTAATTTATCAAAGGACAACTTCAAAAATATCCTTAAGAATTATTTTCTAAATTTTTAATTGTTAAATCAAGATTTGATTTATATTTTTGTGTTTTAATCTTCTTTATTTGAATTTTTAATATTTTTGTTTTAAATTAAATTATCTGAAATCCTACATGTCAATCAATCACAGAATAGGTTTCATTAAATAAATAAATAAATAACGAATAATCTGTGAGACCTCATTTCAAAACCAGAATTGGGAGATCAATATTTAAATGTTTCTCGTCGATGCGTATGATATTGATGGGCATATAGCGCCCACAATATTTATTGTGGCTCATTGGTTTTGAATCTAGGAATTACCAGTACCTGATTTCTATTTTTACTTGAATAATTTATTGACTCAAGTCATGCGATGATAATCATAACATTGGAATTATGTTCACTTTACGATTTTGATGTGCTTGGAAAGGGCTACCAATTAGGACAGTAAGTGAGTCGTTCAAATCTGTGTACATTGAAAATTAATCAAATTGGGTTTTATATAGAAAAAAACCTTCGATATCATCCCTCACAATATTCATTAAGTCCTTTTTGAATATTTTTCGATAATCAATTAAAAGTAAATTAAAGTCGTGGAAATTCGATGCTACCGGCTCTGCTTTATACAGTAGAAATTAAAGATAAAACGATTTGTGTTCTGAATAATTTTTTGATACTTGAAAATGGCGTTACCAACCGACGGTATAAAGTTAAACATATTTGCCTTTGTTTTTATCTTTGTGTATCTTTAATACATAATCTGCACAAAGAAAGTTGAATACTTATAGTTACGTATTTTCTCGCAATAAATTGATAAGAATTTACATAATGGTAATGGGCTAATGTCTGCGTCTGCATCTAAGAATAATATTCAATACAAATTTTTGTAAATTAAATATTTTTTTTTGTCTGATGCTTTTAACTTTGCTCAAGTTCGTTTGGTATTTTCGAATATTTTCCTTTTTAATAATTTAATGCTATTTCGACTAATATTTATGGAGAACTATCCTCTTCGCGCACATAATTTCTTGAATTTGTTGACATCAAGAAGTCATGAACTACGAGGGCAATTGATAAGTCTTTCAGAATGAAAAAGCTAACATAATTTATTTATATTAAGACTGAGTCTTGTACCCATAATAAAGTATTTGATTAGTTTGCGTAATCGAGTGATTATCCCCAGTTACGAGTAACCCCTCCTCGGATTTTTCCCCTCAGTAAGTCTACTGACCTCCTGGTCGCGATAAGTCCAGTGGTTTGGTTCTTTGCAGTCTTTTTGTTGGTGTGGTAGCCAGTATACAGCGTATGTCCAGATTTGCATGCTGGTGCAGACGTTGTAGGTGTTTTGTTGCATGCTGCTTCGAATGTACCACGGTGCATTAACAATTTTGAACTTTTGCATGATTTTAATAATTGTTGTCTTGTCACAACCCCAGAGTTGGCTACCATATGTCCATACAGATTGCAGGATTTGTTTGTATAACAGCAGTTTATTATGGATCGCTGGTTCAGATTGTCTCCCTAAGAGCCATTGCATTTTTCTACATTTTATGTTTAGTTCTTCGCTCTTCAGTCATGCCGAGATATTTAGCAGTGTTTGCATGCGGTACTACTATCGAGTTTATCTTTATTGGTATATGATTAACTTTTAGATTTGTAAAGTTCAGTTGGATTAATTTTGCTTCATTTAATTTAATTCGCCATTTCTTAGTCCAATTACATATCAGGTTAGTAGCCTTCTGGAATTTACTAGTGGAGTCATTGATGTTCTTTGCTGTTACAAGTATTGCCGTGACATCGCAAACGTCGCAATAGTTGCTTCTGTAATTGGTATATCTGTAGTATATAGGAGATACAGGGTTGGCCCAAGAACACTCGCTTGTGGTACTCCTGCTGTTATCCTTTTTAATTGGGAGTATTCATTGTCATACTTTACTCGGAAGTGCCTCTCTGATATGTATGATTTTAGAATTGGAAAACAATTCTAACGCCTTGTGCCATACTTTGTCGGAATAGAGTTGAACATATTTGTTTGTTTTCTAGTGATTTCTCGATTACATCAGAAATTCGATGTACTTGTTCTATCGTAGAATGTTTTTCCCTAAATCCAAACTGATGTGGGGGGAAAGGCTTCCTTTATTCGATAATTGTTTTTAGTATTTTAAGAAGAACTTTTTCAAATTATTTCGATAATGTTGGTGTCAGAGAAATTGGCCTATATGAAGCTTTGCACTAGTTTCCTCAACGCTTTTTCTGGTAACACTTTTATTATCTGACCCGTTATAAGATCATATCCTGGTGCCTTATACACATTCAGGTTATTCTTGATTTCCCATTTTAGTTCATTCAATGTTACAGAAGTAATTTTCGTTTCATCCTGTTTATTTATTGGGGTGATATTTTCCTCTTCCGTTTGTTTGGAGTAAGGTTGGAATGTTTCTTCAAGATGATTTGCAAACAAATCTGCTTTTTGTTTAGCATTTTAATCCCAATTTTCGTTATTTTTAGTTGAAGTAACCTGGAGTTTGGGTCTTTTAAGATTCTTAGTTGCTTTCCATAATGAATAATCAGTATCTTTTTGCCCAGTTAGAGTGCTGAGGTATTTATTAACTGACTGATTTTTAATGTCTTTTATTAGGTATTTTAATTTGTTGCAGAAATGGTTAAATAACCTTTTATTTGTCGGGTTTCGATGTTTTTGCCATTTCTTTCGTGCTTTTCTTTTATTTTTAAGAAGTTCTCTCACTTCCTCTGGATAGCGTTTCATTTCCTTACTATTATTAGCAGTGCTTTCCCACGCAGCACTTTGGATATTATGGATGAGCTTATCTAGTTAGTCTTCTATTTGGGCTGGTCCCTGTATTGGGTTATGCTGTTAAATGTGTTTGGAAGAAATCCCAATTGGTTTTGGAGCTCGTTAATTTCGGGTTGCTCTCTTTCTTAATCATTGTTTGGCTAATTATCATAATAACTGGTGAATGATCTGACGATAGACTTTCACTGTTCTCTAGATGGATATAATTACCCCTAGAAATCCCTCTTGTAATGAAGATGTCTATAAGATCTGAAGTCTTACTGATATCCGTAGGCCAATAGGTTGGTGTACTGCCTGAGTGAAACTGGCATTTTAGTTGTTTGCCTGTTGCTGCGAACATTTATTTTCCTTTAGCAGTCGTTAACCCCCAATAGATATTTTTTGCATTATAGTCTCCTCCAATTAAGAAGACAGTTCCTAGTGTTTTGAGAAGATTGGTATAATCCACTTGTTTGAGATTGAGGGTAGCTGATCCACCACCCAAATCAAATCCAATTTTTGCTGTGTTTTTCATGATGAATGTGATGCTGCATTGTCATGGTAGAAAAGCCCTTTTTTCTTCTTCAAATGTGGTCGTTTTTCTTTAACTTTTTTATTCAAAGTGCTTAGTAATGATGCAAAATATTGACCTGTGATGGTTTTACCCTTCTCAAAGACAGTGGCCATAACCATACCAAAACTTTGCTTAGAAATGGTCATTCGAATAATTTTTTGAACATTTCTGAACAAACGCAGCACTCATCTTGCTGACAGCTTTGTCATATACAATTCTTCGCGTATAGTGTTGTGTACACGTTCATAATTTGGCTTTCAGGAAAAAGGCCTTGGATGACCAATTTTTGGTAAATACCTTGGTAAAACGTATAAGGGTTAAAATGTTAAATGAAGATCTGTTAGTATTGGATTTGAAATCCGCAGAAGCTTGGATTTGAATCTCACTTTAATAGGATTAATAGTATTCTTTATTAAAGGTAAAATGGACTTTCAAGAAAGCGGTATAGTGGAAAATCGTCTGGGGAGTCCATAAAATAATTTAAGATTTTTTTTTCGAAAAAATACCATCCAATACCAAATGATCGTAATTTTGATATATTTCATGAGTATTTTGTAAATGCTTCCATTATTCCCACATAAACTTATAACCTTGCTACAAATATGAATAAATTTAGACTGGCTCAGACTGGTTCTTTCTGTCCGCAGTTTCTGATTGCGGAATATTTAATTTCTCTAATCTAAGTTACTTAGATTAGAGTTACTTAGATTATACCATCGATTTTGATTCATAAGAAGCTTGGCTTCCAGCAAGTGATTTAGATTGTCCTTTGACCGCAATCCCAAATAGTGGCATAAATTGGTTCATATTTCTAACACTGCAATTTTCTTATGCAACTCAGTTCATCTACGAGTAAACATGTACTTGCAATGTGCCCATCACCCCCACTCTTGCATTAGAGATCTGAATGATCTACGTTATTGGAACATTTCCCAGAAACATGTCCGTCATTCTGGCACTAAAGTGCCTAGTAGCGACTACCTTCTTCCATAATGTACAATAAACCCAATTGTAGTCTCAAGCTAAGTCTGGTACTCCAGTGTAATTTTTTGGTTGCCGGTGATTTGCGAAAGTGTTTCACAGTTTTTCCAACACAACTAAGAATGAGATACCTTTTGTTGCTGTAATCAGTAACACATCTGCGTCTCTTTAATTTCACTTTCTTTTTAACTTTGTGAATTACTTGGCTACTCTTCATTTGTCTACTTTCAACAGTCTTAGATGGTGTGGAAGATTTTATTTTGCTGTTTATTTTTTTATAGTTCATATTCCCGAGTTACTGTTTGGTTTGACGCCCATAATATGTTGTAGACGAACTATATTTTCCTCCGTTTCATTGTTAATTATTGAAGGTTGGAATTTCTTTTTCTGGTGTGATCATTTACCGGCTGAACCATAGAGAGTGTTACAATCGTGTTAATGATCTTCTGTATTTCAATATGCAAATCACTTTCTCATCACTTCTATCAAAAATATCCATTCCTTTTTTTGTTTTTCCCCCCAAACGGATTGGTGGGTGTGGATCTCGAGGCACAGATTTACTGCTTTTCTCCTATGTAAGTGTGAGCGTTTGGATGGATGCCTATAGTTCAGTTCAGATTAAAACTTTGTATATGTACAGCTCAGAAAGATCGACTGATCGAAATAAAACTTCAGACTGGAGCTTTTTGTCATAAATTTGTTGATTTCAGTAAATTTTGATTTGATGTGAGCTTTTTCGTTTTTCGCCAATATTTCAAAAGTTATAATATTTTTGAGAAAACCAGTAAGAACAAAAAGATACTGAAATTAGTGTGCTGATTTTTAAAAAAAATTTTAAAATTTCCTGAAAACGCAATTAATAAAAAAAATTATTCTTATTCATAAAAGATTAAAGTTTTAAGAAACAGCAGTTTCTCTTGGTTTCTGAAATTTAGGAGCAAAAAACATTATTTGTACCAAAATTTTTGCCAAAACTAGCGGAATATATTAAAAATTTTAATCTTGCTTCAAAAGATAATTCTTCTCTTTAGCATAGAGTAAGCGACGAACCTCAAAATACGAAATTTTGTCGGTCATTCCCACCCACGTATAGCAACTTCTACCACACACCTCCATTATTAATGAGAGATTAGGGATTATTCTCCACCACACCCGCGGGTGGTTATAAGTGGGTGGTTGTGGAGATAAGTGCGTTCACTATGTGTATTTGACTTTTGTGTATTGATAACGCTACATAAGCAATATTAACGAAGTTTCATTTGGCATAGTAATTATGTTTTATTTGAATGACATTGGAGGTACAAATAAGTTTTGAGGAATTTACGAAAGATGGCGTAACTAGTATAAAATCGCATCGGGCCAACTTGTAACTATATTCAATTTATAGCGTCAAAAATTCCGCGGAAGCGTAAACTACATATTTGTTCTGCTCTAACCATGTCAACCTTTGTGCCAACAAACACAACTCGCGAGAACCGCTGCTATTTTGTTCTAATTTAAAGAAAATTGCAGCTGATGGACATCAAATGCTGTGTGAAGCATACGTGGAACATGTTTCATCAACAATCATGTGAGTACTGGTTCCACCGTTTTAAAAGTGGCAATTTTGACACCAGTGTCAAAAAACGCAAAGGGGGACCAGTAAATTGAGTTGAAGGCGTTATTGAGGAGCTTGCTGAAACTTTGGTAGTGACTCAACAAGCGAAATTGGGTTCCGTATAAACTCAAGCCAAGAGAACGCCGTGTTTTACCGTACGGACAACTGCTCCAAAGACAAAATCGGAAGAGTTTTTTCGCATCGAATTGATCTACTATGCGCTACTCCAGCCAAACAAAACCAACACAATAATTTATGCAATTAAGCCGAGTATTGAAACTCAAACGCCTACAACATGTTAAAAGATATGACAAAGTGGACTTTGTGGAAAAAGTCGTCAAGGAAACATTAGAGGTGCTTCAATGGGATGTCCTACCCCACCTGCCAGCAGTTAACTGCTTACGAGGAAACCATAAATTTCATTCTTGGGTGGTCTCAAAACATGAGGAATTTTTTCGACCCAGAATCCGTATGCTGCCTGAAAGCCAATTCTTTGAATAAAGCGTCGAAGTTATAAAAAAAACACAAAACTTATTTGTACCCCCAATACGTAATTTTATAAATGTATAGTTGTGTTGCTGTAAAAAAAAAACTCTTTGAATCGATTTTCTATGTAAAATTAATTTGAATTATTCTGTTGAGACAGAAAAACTCTTATCTTAAGACGCTGTACAGATAAATAATTTAGTTGTACGAGTATTTCTGTTTATTGATTTCAATCAGCGTTTCTGCGAAATTTTAATTTGAATTAATGTCTTTCTCATATAGAGTTTTAAGAAGAAAATAACAGTAGATATTTAAAAATTAATCTAAATTCAGGATTGATTTTGATGCATGACGTTTGATGTTAGTACAAAAAGAGCCATCAGCAATTTTAACTTGTCGTAAACTTTTTATTAAAATTATTTTTTGATTAAAAATCAATCTTTGAAGATATTACGTTGCTTACTTTCATTTTTGGGACAACTGTTGTCAGGAAGGTACATATCCGTCACGCTCTAAGATTCTCAGCATCTTCATAGTAACCGACGTCATGTTGTTTTCAGCATTTCATTTCTACTCAGAAATAATCGTTTGTTCCAATGTGTTTTGTGGGTGTAGGAGCTGCCCGACCCTCACAACACCGTCATTCTCCTTAGGTACTCTCTTCTTTACTTTGTATTTTAAGACTTCGTCGTCTCTGTATGATACGGTAGCGAACTAGTCCGTAATAATTCTTCTTATGTACACTGGTATTAGAAATGCGAATCCTGGGAAATCGGATTAAGTAAACCAAAGTGATTTCATATATATGCCGTAATGTGAAGTATTAAACCTGAAACCAATTCATCTGAGACCCCTAAATTTCTTAAGAATAAGTTGGTTTCTTTATATTTAGAACCAAACTAAAGCAGGATAAGTAATTCCCCATCGTTCAGTATTTGAAATTACGCGGATACAGGTTTAAAATGGTTCTAATTTGGTTTCCATATGCTTTCGACGAAAGCACATCGCAGTAAAGTTTGACTCGTAAAGGTGCAAATTATTGCCAACAAATACTTTATTCATATTTAAATACATTTACATATGCCTTTCATTTACTTAAAAGCTGCCTTGTCGTGGGATTCTATGGGACAAGACGACTTCAAAAGGCGTCTTATAGTTCAACTAAACGCATGTCCTAAGTTTACTTTAATGTTTTAATCGGCGGGCATATTTTACGATAACCTTGTACCCGTCAAGCAAAAAACCCGTCATTGCTGAAGTTTACAGTGTTGTTCATATGTAAGTTGGTGATGTTTGGCCGTTTGGAATCTTCATTATAACAAGTGAAATTATTTACAGTCGATACCATTTGAGTGAACTAAGACAGTTTCCAAATTTTTGTCTCTCTCTCTCTCTCTCAGGAATTTGTGAGCTACTTTTCCGAACCCATTCCTAAAAGACTAACAGTGGCTGGTTTCACAATCCAACCCGGAATGCCTTTTCGACAGTATTTCATCTCACATACATGATTTGTAATTCTATGTGACGTCATCAGGTTTAGCCCATATTTATAACAATATCAGGTTCAGAAGTATATCAGGTTCAGAAGTTTTTGTATTCATGTATCATTGACAAGCTCTTCTCTGGATGGCGAGAATCACATCAGCTTGTTGCGGTAACAAGTCCGATACAAGTTTGTTTATTATCACTATGTAGGTGGAAGGCGCTGCATTATTTCTGAGCCCACTAATGGCAATGTTATAGGGTCGTCAACATGGAACATGATATACAGCTCTTCCTAATACACAGAAATCTGCTCAGTATACCAGTAATGTTGTACTGAAATCGTTAGGGATCGCATTCACCATATACGCTGATTGACGCTAATTTCGCCTTAGCAGTCTGCAACGTTTATCCGGTTTCCTTGTGCGTTTTCAACATTCATTTTCCCTAGCCAATGTTATTTAAAAAATAATGGCATGAAAACACTCGCATCAGACAGCTGCTGTCGAATATTAAATCGATCGCGGAGGAAGCACTACCTCTGCGATAAATCGGCGTATCACCAGTATTAAGTATAGCACAACATCTATTGATGAGAATACTTTGAGTTGTGCCACTTCATATGTATTCGTGTTTTAAGTTCTCTATTCAGGCTTCGGGCCAATAGTCGGGTAAAAATCAATTTTATGTACATTTTTCGGTAAATTCAGTTATTTTTCAAAAACTCTATGGTAAACTCATAGTGACGACAGGGTTTTGTCATCGGGTTTCAGCAAGTAATTGATTCAGGAAATCCTACCCATGCCAAATTCACCTCCACTTTAAAACTGCAGTAATTGATTCTAGACTAGTGACAGCATGCTTGTCCACCCATTTCGCCCATTGGTACTGAGTTTCCGTGTCCCTCCGGATCCTCTACCAAAATTTTTTAAAAAAATTTTCCAATTTGTCTTTTCTACTAGGTGTTAGTGGGCGAGCGGGTAAGCGCATTCGTCCATCCGTTATCTATATACGTGTTCGATGGGGAATCTTGCAACATAGGGAATGGGTATATGTATGCCTGTATGTATATTTTTTAAGCGAAGTTAGATCTTCTAAAAATTTTACATGACAAAGTACTCTTTGGAGCCTCCTGAGCGGTAGCAACACTTCCACTGACACAGGTACACAGATCTCCTTAGGTTTCAACATATTCTGGAATAACTTTTCAGTGTCTTGCCTCTCAGTATCTTTTTTCGCATTCTCAACTTCCTCTTCGGAAGCATTCATGCTCTCTCAAGATTGTTGTTGTATTGAACTGTCTTTGTTCTGCTAAATCACCGAACCTAACAATTGTCTTCTATAGTCTACTAGAAATCACTCGCCCAAAAACTTTGCCAAACACCTGGACATACTTAAATCTCTGTACGATAATGGATCTTCAGGAGGCCTTTGTTTCTTTCATCTCTCGGGAAATACATCCTCGGTTTAACACGGACCTAAGGCATTAGATAACATTTCGGATATATCCCGGGTCAGACCCTGGTGCTCTGTTATAAGCAAATTTTCTAATAATCTTGACCTCTTTATCAATCGTAACGTTTGATTTTCGATTATCTTCGTTCATTGCTACTATCCTACTGGTCGAAAAGTATTCTTGGTGCGAGATCAAAGAAATCGCCTAATATTATGCTCATGTACGGCAGGTGGGAGTCCGATAAGATCAATCACACGGGTCTAAATCGACTTCTTGACACAGTTGACTAAAACACATTTCCACTTGCTATACTTTATATCGGATTTCAAAATTACAGTAAACTTACCGAAAATTTTTCAGTACCCTTTGCAACGTAAATTTGCAAATTTTTGATTGGATCCGTCCTCCAGCCGGCATTTCGGATATAGTTCGGTTACCTTCTCTTAGGGATAATACTGTGTTGTTTGTAACATTAAAGTCCTCTACAATAATGACAGAATTTTGGTCTGGAGTGTCTTTCACCAATTGATCTAAGAATTTTGTAAATTCCTCCATTGACACGCTCGAAAATAAGACTTATGGAAATTTTCAGAATACGAAATTCATCATGAAAGACTAAAATTTGAAGGTATAATCGTATCCGTTGGTGTTCTGATGATTTTATTTATTACCTTGGACATGTAAGGAGATATGCATACATACGCCGGGTTCGGCTAAAAACAGCGGGATATGCCGCGTTTCTATTTGCGTTTGAGCTTTGTTGAAAAATTACACACACTGTTCTGATATTCGAACTGTTCAGAAATAAGTCAAATCTAGAAACGCAAGTGGGCGGTGGTTCACCTTAGTGTTCTTGACTATTGTGAGTAGATTACGCTACAAAAGAAATATTAACAAAATATATATTAAAGTTTTATAGGTAGGGTTTCGGTAATTCTTCCATTTCAGGAACAGTAATAAATCATTTTTGTGAATCAATTTAATCCTGAATTTTAGATACAGATTTTTTTAATTTAATCTTTAAATCATCAGGCAAACTAGAACTGAAATTAAAATTTTTTAAGGACTATGATCTGCATGGTTTTTGGAGCCGAAGTAACGTTACACTAGTTTGAACTTTCTTCTTTGGTAGAAATGCTTAAAAAATTATGATGTGGAATAAACTTGTGGACTGCTTTTCCTGTTTTTTTATTTTGAAGTTGTATGCTAAGGAAGCCTGATTTGAACAAACATCCTTACACTCGCTGAGCTCTGCTACGCTTCTCAGTCAGGCATACTCTTTCGTCGAAAACGAATAGTATACTAAATTTTTGGTCCTTTACATAGTAGAAGGTGTTTTATACGGTTCATTAGGATTAATCTCGTTTTATCTAAATCACTAAACCACATTAATTGCGTAAATTGCATAGCAAAAATTAGATTAGAACCAATTTCAATATCACCAATTGTAACTCCGGAAATATAGAAAATGCCATTAGTAAATCCGTATAATATTATTGAACTGTTTATCCACCTACACAAATAAAGGAAATCAGATTTTCATCGCAACCGAACGAAAATCTATTTTTATTTTATCGTTATCATTTTTCTTTTGTTGTACATTTTTTATCAATGTTATCTCAGGAAAAATATGGTTTTATGATTTTGTTGAATGATTTTATCTAAAATTAAATTTCAAATATGTACGTACACGTTAAACTTCCTCCTTCAGTCTATGTATATACACATTTTCCGCGTATTACGATATGTAACCTCAATAATACACAAGATGCTGTAGCTACTCGTATGTAGATATCTAAATATAAAATACATTACATCCAGATTGTTAAAATTTTTTTTATTAATGATTCGGCTCCTTCCCCTTTTACGCTGTAACATTATGACGGAGTCACGTCGTCATAAAACAACATAAAAATGTGAATGGGATAAAAAAAATGTTATCGTACGAAAATAGATTTAATCAACTGCATTATTACATACGATATTGGAATTGTAAGCATTCTTCACGTACACAAGGCACTTATGTGCCTATCCTATCCTATAGGATGTGTGACACGATTTTTAGGTTCGTCATCAATAAATTTAATTTTATAAATTAATAAATATTAATGGCAGTTTACAACTTTTGTGTGAAATAACTGCGGTACACCAATTTGGTTTTATTATAAATTTATGCAAATTGTGTTATGTGGCCACTCGTGAGAAGGGATTATAGCATCTTGATCGTGTCCAGAATTAATTGCTATAATCTTTGCTCCGATATTTTGTTATTCTTGCATTACAAATTATTTTTGCTTTGAAATATTAAATTACATTTTATGTATCTCCTTTTTATATTGAAGTAAATCCCGCGCTCGAAAAACTCCAAAGGATCCCTAAATATTTGCGTCTTTGCCTAGTTAAAAAAGCCATTTGCTATCCAATGATTTTGCCAGTGCGGATTTTCAAAGTTTGACTTTCAAAATCATAGGATTGCAAATGGCTTGTACCCTTATCTCCATTGTACGGGAATTGCCTTGCCTTATCCCCATTGTATGCTAATGGACTTGCGGATGCGTTTTACTGCTAGCACATGCCACGTTTGTTATATCTAGAGGCCTATGTGGGCCGAAACTTGAAGGTTTTTCGTTATTTTGGAGTTTATAATAGCAATTGTTGAATTTTTATCAACCTACCACATACTTAGTTTGAAAACGAGAAGATCAAACTTCTGCGATCAGGAGCAGAACTTTATTTATATGTTTTCGGGATGGATTCTAATTTTCTGTTAATTTGTATTAATTTTCGGGCTGAAAGGTTTTTTTTTATTAAACGAGGACGCAACTACAACGATAAACTTAAGAGACCGTAAAAAAAGTAACAGCCTCTTCAATTAGTACGAGACCACATATTCATCATTTCATATAAAGGATACCAAGGACACCACATAAAATAAATTTTTTGTAAAGGTTAGTGAAATTAGTGGAATTTCAAACGTACGGTTAAGATCAGATATTGAGAAAGAATTTCCCCTAACATAAATTTAAGTAGAGTATTTTTAAGAAAAGCCGAAATTCGAAAGGGTAGTCATTGATTGTGGAATTGTATTGTCGGAAAAGTTCAGTCATTCGACACACTTTGATACTGCAAGTGTTTTTTTGAAAGTACTCTCGAAATCGCACTAAAATTGATTCCTAATTTTCACGGTGACTTCTTCTAAGCTGCAGTATGTTCTTGCTTGTATATGTTAATTTAAATCTTGACGTTACCAAAACGAAGCCATTATTGCTGTTAGTCGATGCTGAAGCTGATATGGTCTTATTAAAAAGAGTTTCATTGAACTAATACTATTAGCTATCCTGATTTAATTTTTTTACGTTCGGTAACCTGCTGCGATCTGCAACGCTATTCAGAGCCTGAGATTTATGCGTTTATAATTGATTCCGAACATATAAACACATTGTATTATGTATCTCCGGAAAGCCTTCATTTCATTGTTATTAAGGCTATTGAGTAGTTTTTTTCAGGAGTAACAAACCGGCTTTTAGAGACCAATGTTTTGACCCAGTCTACATAAGGTTTGGCTTGATTTGTGTGGGGCACGAATATTTCTACAAAAACAAATGCAAATATTTCTTTATTTTCACGTTAGGGCCGCCATTACTAGTCTTGTTATGTGACAAGTGACTCCATCTTGTTGAAACCAGACATTTCGAAAAGGTTCGTCGGCGCAGTTCTGGGAAAAAAATTGTTCCAGCATGTTTAGAATTCACGTAACATTGGCATCGTTTCCTTCAACAACATACAGCAGGCAAATACATCAATAATACGCGAGTAGCTCCTTCGACAGACAGCTGTGTTCAACGCTAATTAACTTCGGCCTGTAAGACCAACTTATTGAATTTCTGAAAAAAAGAATGAAAAATGATCCTGGCCCAAAACCATCTTTATCGACGTTTTAAAGGTCCCTGATCGCAAAAATGCAAAATAAAAGTCTATCCGTCCGTCTGGATGT
Organism: Nephrotoma guestfalica; assembly: GCA_963691935.1. Classification (NCBI taxonomy): domain Eukaryota; kingdom Metazoa; phylum Arthropoda; class Insecta; order Diptera; family Tipulidae; genus Nephrotoma; species Nephrotoma guestfalica. Next base: position 13,862,017 of record OY829915.1, read on the forward strand.
CTGGATTGATGGACGGATGTACCGACAACATCTTAAGAACGGCTTATCCAATTCGATTGTTTTTGTCAATCATCTTTAATTTTTAATTCGATGATCAACCAGATGAACCATACAATACAGAGCGTGGTATTTTATATTATTCTAATATAATGGTGCAGACAACAATTTTGACGATACCACCTAAGATCTGGAATCCACTGGTTTGGCGCTAGTACCTGATTTTTCGGCCAATTATACAATATATACTTGTCGTATATCGTTGAAAAGGCATTGATGAATGCTGTAAATTTTTCTGATACATCTTAGTACTCAAAAGTAACAGTATGGCGCTGGTCATTGAAAAGTTTTTGAAGAATGTCACAAATTTAGGTGAAGCAATATAGTACTCAAGACTACCGTTGCAGCCCTGGGAGCAGTTGCATTCCGATACAATCATGTGGTATTTCGTTTGAAAGGTCTTGGGTTGATAAATTCACCGTTTTAGCGCTCATACCTAATTATTGGTTTATTATAGAATGTAAGTGTGACATATCATTGAAAAGGTCTTGAGGAATATCGCAAATCCTGAATAAAATGATGAAAAATAACTCTAGTCTAAAATAACTTGGTTCCAAAAATGCAAAAAAGTTTGTCCGTCCAACCTGAATGTCTCGATAAATAGATCGGTGAATCTCAAGAACAGCTTAGGCGATTCAAATTTTGTTTCGCTATTTTGTTTTATTTTTTATTCAAAGTATATTGTTTGAACGATCTTGGTCCAGACAACCTTTTCGATACAACTTCATAAATTAATGAAAGGAATCCATCTTCTTTCGGAAGAGAGAAAATGGCGCATCGTGGTTGATTCTCGAAAGTTAAACGATATCACGATAGGCGACAATTTTCCTCTACCGAATATTAGTGATATCCTGGAAAAAAAACTCGGAAAAAGTTCATACTTCAGTACCATTGATCTGGCTGATGGCTATCATCTTGCACCATTCGATGAAATAGATCGAAATAAAACCACTTTTAGTACACCTTTAGATAGTGTCCATCATTTTAGACGAATGCCATTTGGTTTGAAAGGTGCCCGGCGACTTTTCAACGCTTAATGAATTGTGTATTAGTGGTCTCAATGGTATCAAATGTTTTGTTTGAAATACATAATTTGAAAGTTAATTCAACTAAATGCCAGTACCTTTGTAAGAAAATAATCTCTCTAGGACACTTCCCCTGAAGGGGTTAAACCTGATCCTAATAAAATTACCGAGGCCAGAAACTACTCAACTCCCAAAACTACACGTGAAGTAAAATCGTTCTTAGATTTCGACGAGATTCGAGGATTCTGCCCTACAATTCTTTGCAATAAGACCATAACGTCAAGCTCAGAGCTGACATCAAAGATAATTATTACCTTAGGTAATCTCTTAATAGGCGCTAGTTCGATGGGTACTAGACCCAAGCCTTCCAATTCTACATAGTGAATCTTAATGTTTGATTCTCTAGGAGGTATGATTTCCTTGATTTTATTGATTTTCTCGTTAGTCGACAGGCTGGAATCATTATCTCTAGCTGAGATAATTATCCGTTTTGTTTTTGTCTTATTTTGCCAACGCTTTCTGTTTCTAACTTGCTTGCATTTTTTACCGACCGTTTGACATTTTTTTTTCATTTTCCTTCATTTTCATTTGAACTAGGAATAGAATCCTGTGCAGCCTTCTCTGGTGTCTTTTCCACAGTAGCCAATGATTTTGGTTTCTGGCTGCAAGTGTTTACCAACAACTAGATTAGTTTCTGCAACCACCTCTAGAATATCAATTTTAATGTTTTTTATTTCATTTGTCAATTCTCGAAGCTTAGGCTCAGTAAGTTTTCTTGTATGTTCTATCATCGTTTCAAGAGAAACGATTTCTATCAACAGGTTCTCATGAGGTTTTTCGCACCGAAGTTAGCCAAAAGTTGGGAGGCGAAAATAAAAAAAATTATAATGCTGATAGTGTCTTTGGTCTGATAGTCGAAAATGAACAAATTCGACGATGTTGATCAATATTTTTCAGCCAAAAGTTACCAGCCGATATTTAGGCAGAACTATTTTTCACCTTTAATGAATTTATTGATTTCTTTAACTTCACATTAAAAATTATATTTTAAGTTTAGGATTTGTTATGTTTACTCTAGCCAAATTGTGAATAAATTCTGGTGGAGGGGAGGGGGGAGGATGATACGGAGGAGTAATTTGACAAGATTTCGATATATCAATTTCTTGCAAATTCGTTGAATGGTCCGGCACTCTAGTTTAACCTAAATCCGCATTGATGCTACTATGGCCATTTGGGAGGCCTTAATTCCTGCTAACAACAGAACAATTTTGAGAAATATCTGATGAGGGATACGGAGGTGTAATATAACAAGGAATGTAATTTGACAATATTTCGAATTATAACACTGAGTCTGTAGATGAATTTCTAAAAAATTGAACTATCGAAATCTTGTCAAATTACAACCCTCCCCCCTATACCCATCAAAATTTCTTCAAAATTGGACTGTTTTTAGCAGGAATTAGGGCCTATCAAATGGCCATAGTGACATCAATAAACTAGAGCGCTTTGTTATTCAACGAATTTACTTGAAATTGAACTATCGAAATCTTGTCAATTTACACCATAATTTGATCATAATTGGACTAGAACTAACAGGCCGTAGTGTGAATTATGATGATTTAGGTTAGTTTAGAGTACTACTGGTAGTGGAAGAATATAGCTTTAATTGCATTGACGAAATATTGTCAGGTAACATTCCTGTATCCTGGCTTGCCTAACAAATCCATTTTCTCAAATCCATTTTCCGTAAAAAAATTGTTCGGTTGAAAAATACTGGCTGGTAAACTTTCGGCTTAATTACATTGATCAACTTAATCGGATTTATTTATTTGGTTTTATGGCAAAAACACAATCTGCATTATCGACACTATTTTTTGGCTGAAAACTTTCGGCTAAGAAATTACGTAACGTAATGTTTGTGGTGATACATTCGGGAAACCATATTCTGCATTTATCTCCTTATCGAGACAACAATTTGGGTAATTCGAGCGAATTATTTGCCACAAATAACTGAAGTTTGAAGAATAATCTTGAAACACAAATTTGTTTAGCAAATTTTTAGTTCCTATTTTTTATTTTTTTTATTTTTATGATTTAATCTATGCAATCAGTTCTGGGACCAAAGCACTTCCAACTCCTTCGCGATTCACTTTTCACGTCCTACTTTACGCATTTCTTTGGCCCATGAGTTGTATACTCAGACAGGGGGTCATAGTTGCGTTCATTTCCATCACCGATCATAATCGTATGATGAAAATCCTTTCTGCATCCTGCCTTAATCAAAATGATCACTATATGGTACATAATTTCCATTTATTTACAGCATTACAACTTTACAGATGCTAATGCAAATATAACATGAAATATAATTTTAACTAAATGATAAAATTATTACTCTAACTAGATGCCAGTTTTGCAATTAAAACCTAACAATAGCAACGAACCAATCGTGCGTTGTTTTAAACATTTTGCATTGTGAATAAATTTAGCCTAAGGCATAAATAAACTCAGGACCACCCTTCTAAACAAATAATATGTCGAATTAAGCTATTCTGGTGTATGTATGTATGTGAGAGTGTTTACTCGTATTTTGATTTATTATGCTAAAAGTTCAACGTAAACGAGATTTTCGAGAAAATCTGCGATAAAACCTGTCTTTTAGCTGACAATCAAAAGTATGAAAAGTTACGCCTGCGGAATACCAGTACTGTAAAAATAATGTTGGTTGAATTTTTTTGTTATATAAATATATTTCTGAAAAAACATACACACACGCGGTTAAAAACATCACGGTTAAAGTTATTTGCATAATAAAAAAGTGATTGTGACATTTTAGTTTTATGTACCTTGTAAACACTCTTAAAGGCAGACGTTTTATATAAGATGCTTGGAAAAACTTTAAGGACGAAACAATCCAAAACTGAGGTACCACCGTAGGAGTTGGCTTAAGCGTAATAAAAAAAATTGTAAGAAAATAAATTTCACTTAAAAACAGATTCTTTTTTTTTCAGAAAGGGTTATCCAATTCGAGGTTGATAAAGTAGAAATCTGTATACCGACATCTGTCAAAGATAAACGTCAAGTACGCTGTCATTTATTTAGTTGACATTCTGCCATTTAAGAATATGGAGCATTTAACATACGCAAATTGGGTGTTGGAAAAACAGGCCGTCGATGCTGATTTTTCGAACAAAATTTTCTTCAGTGATGAAGCTCATTTTTCGCTTGGTGGATACGTTAATAAGCAAAGCTGTAGAATTTGGGGCTCAGAAAATCCACAATTGATTGTAGAGAAGCCATTACACCCGGAAAAAGTCACTGTTTGGTGCGCATTGTGGTCTGGTGGTGTGATTGGGCCGTATTTTTTTGAGAACAACCATGGACGAACCGTTACCGTCAATTCTGAGCGCTATGGCCGCATGTTAACCGATTATTTTATTACGAAAATCGAAGATTATGATCTTGACGATATGTGGTTCCAGCAGGATGGAGCAACCAGTCACGTAACACGAGCAAATCGAGATCTTTTGCAAGAGAAATTTCCTGGACGTTTGATTTCGCGATTGGCTGATGTCAATTGGCCTCCAAGATCCTGTGATTTAACGCCTTTGGATTTCTTTTTGTGGGGCTACGCGAAAGATCGTGTTTACGCAAACAATCCTCAAACTCTTGACGAATTGAAAACTAATATTCGTAAGGTAATGGCCGAGATACCGCCCGAAATGTGCCGAAAAGTCATTGAAAATTACCGCAAAAGAATCAAGGCCTGTAAGAAGTCCCGTGGAGGACATTTGAATGATATCTTGTTTAACTAAAAATGGCAAGGATCAATCTGTAAAATGAAATAAAAATTACAATACATTCCGAATATTTTGTGTGTTTTTTTTAAGTTTACTTTATCAAGCTTGAATTGGATAACCCTTTATATATAAATTCTGGGAAATATGGAAGATAACTGTTGCATCCTTATGAAACTACCTTAGTTATCTGTAAATTCCAAAATAATTAGACGGTAAAATAACATTAAAAGACCACCGTAAGGTATACGTTCTACTTTATTTCATTCTATAAAAAATATTTTCTTTATCACAATACGAGTAATAAGATATTTTTTTATTTTTTTATGTTCTTCCTCTTGTAATCTCAAAATTACACTTTAAAAAATCTTTATAATAAGTAAGATAATTAATTTTAGAATTTTAAAGTCCATCGTTGAAGATAATTTAAATTTTAAGATAGATATCCAGGAAATGCTTGTACGTACAAAAGGTTTAACAGCAGAGTGATTGCTATTTTTTTACCTCGTATTGACCTTCCTTGTAATTATTAGTCAGTTTGAAAATAATTTGTAGATGTTTATTTAGAAGTAGCATTTGGTCATGATATGCAAACAAATTAACAACAACGTTATCCAATTCACCAAGTCAGTGAAGCAGCATTTCTCCCAATTTTTCCCATTACCTATGGTTAATTAGCACGAATCGGTATTTACAAGATTTAAGTCACGTTTACATCAGTAAAGGTTACCGTCCTGGCTAATATTTATAAGTATGCCAATTTCCCCACACCTTAAAAAAATTATACCATACATATTTGCAAAACACTTTTGTACTATCGTTTTGTTCCTTTTTTGGTATTTGGGTATGCTCGTATCTTCCCATGACTGCCTCTCCTGTGTAAGTATTGTCATACCAAATTTAAATTATTTTATACTACGAAATATAACAACCATCTGAGATGTGATTTTTACTTTATAAATAAATTTGGCATAAATTGTAATGAAATTTAACATACTCCATCAAAAATAATAATATGTCAGTTAAATTTATTCTGTAGCATAAAGTATTGTGTTTGATGAAAACGAACGATAAAAGCTGTTTTTTTATGTGACAATCAAAAGTGCGGAAATTATGCCTCAGACATTCTTATAATGATGTAATCCATGTAAGACAAATTTATTTTGATACTTAATTTCTACTTCTGAATAGACACACATGTGAGAACAGTTTAATTTTTTTGCACAAGAAAAAAATTATTGTAACATTCCACTTTTATATGCTTCATATAACATCGGATATTTTAGATAAGATTCTGAGTAAAGTTAAAAACAAGAATATAAACATTTGTAGTCAGTTTTGGTATGAAATGGCAAGATCTACATTTCTGAAATAAATATAAACCATTTAGCCATTTTAGATATGCGATTCATTAAAAAATTTGATAGTAAACTATACGATTTGTCTTTGAAAACCTGGATACTAATGGGTGTTGTGTAAATTAAATAATGATTCATTAGGGTAAAAATTGTAAATAATATAATAAATGTAAAAAATGTAATAAAAAATGTAATAAGCATCTACAATAAAAAAGATTTTTTTTTTAAATTTAAAAACCAATAATACTAGCCATGCACACTCTCTTCATTAATAGTGTTGATATTAATTTAAAACGAATTAAAAAATATTAAATAATTAAATCAACATTTTTAAATACTAGATTTATTTGAAGCGGTTGTTACCTCAACAAAAAAATAGCAAAACCAGTTCTCATATTTGTGTAATTTTAAAGAAGATGGTGCGATATTTTAATATTATTATATTTGTTTATATTTTGTAATTAACTATTTGATTGTTAAATACGTAATTTTTATAAAATGTAATTTACACTCGGAACGTAGAATTTTTAAATTTTTTACAATGTCAACTAATTACATGCCAAAAGTATATTCGTTACAACAATAAACCTCAACTATTTGAAAAATATTTTTACACCCACCAATTGCATGCAGGAAGTAAAATTTTAATTTTGTTACAAAGACTTCTAATTACATGCAGGGAGAATAAACTTAAATTTGTTACGACGGGTACGAATTACATCTAGGAAGTGGAAGCAAGAAGTAAAAACTTTAATTTTGTGTAGTGAGTACAAATTACATGCAGGAAGTGAGAACTATTATTTTGTTGTGTACTAATTACATGCAGGAAGTAAGATGTTTAATTTTCATAAAATAGCTCAATTTGTAGCTATTTTAGGAAAATTCAAAATTTTGCTTCCTGCATGTAATTAGTACCCAAGTTTTGGGAATGTAGGAATTAAAATTCTTTTATCTTATTATAACGAGTACTATTATATGCAGCAAGAAAAATGTTATATTGTTAAAACTAGTACTATTTACATGCCGGAATTAAGAATTATAATTATGTTACAAAGTTATGTTGTCCGTAATTAGATAAGTCACTTTTATTGGTTAAGCGACGTTTTACATTAAATATCTATCTTTTCCACTTTTAATGTAAATGCATTTAAATATTCTTCGCATGAGTACAAATTACATGCAGAAAGTAATCAATTTTTATTTTGTTGTAATAAGTAGTAATTACATGCAGGAAGTAAACCTTTTAATTCTTTTACGATGGGTACAAATTACATGCGGAAATTAAAAATTTAAATTTTGTCATAACGCATACTAATTACATGCAAGAAGTAAACATTTTTTTTTTCGTGTAATGAATAAAGAATTATAATTAAATGTAGGAAGTTAATTTTTTTATATTGTTTTTCGGATACTAATTACATAATATAATTGAGAATTACAATTTTGTCATGAAGAAATCGTACATTTTTATTTTCTTACAAGTCAAAAGATCATAATTTTGTTATAATGGGTACTATTTACATGAACGGAAGTTAAAACTAACTTAGCTCACTTTCTTATTTGGTAATGGCGGATATTAGTTACATGCAGGTATTAAAAACTGTAATTATCTTGCAATGAGTACCGATTACATGTATGTAGTAAATAAATTTAATTTTACTACAATGGGTATGAATTACTTGGAGGAAGTATAAATATTTATTTTATAATAAAATGCTTCTCAAAATGTGTGCGATTTACATGCAGGAAGTAAACTTTTTCGGTTTGTTTTAACGGGTACATGTAGGAAGCAAAAATTGCTATTTTCTACATTAGATATGAATTAAATGTAACAAGTAAAAATATTAATACAATTCAGGTACAAATTACGTGCAGGAAGTAAAAATTTACAATTTTACATTGGGTATAAATTACATGCGGGATGTAAGCATATAAAGATAGATAAGGGTTTTATTAAGGGTACTAATAAATACGAATTACATGCAAGAAGTACACTTTTATGTTTTACAATAAATACGAATTACATGTAGGAAGTAGCACGAGTGAAGAAATTTATTTTATTGTAACGAGAACTATGATGAATCACATTAAAATATTTGAATTTACTTATAACCAGCAAAAAATTTTTGTTGTTGTTATTTTTTTCAATAGTTTTCCTACAATGGATAAGTATTACATGCAGGAAGTAAACATTTTTTATTTTGCACTAACGGGTACTTATTACATACGATTGTTTATTTATGCGAATACATATTTACATAATTTGTTAGGTCATTTGTGGCAGATTTTACGAATAGGAATATAAACGCTTATGGTTATCTCCATATACTCGGATCAAAAGCATCGGTTAACCAAAGATAATGTAGACCCATTTTACAAAAATTTTAGGTTGTGTATATTACTGTAACTACTTATATATTTGCTTTCAAACAAGAATTAAAGGACAATACAACCACGGAAACTAAACCGACGAATACAGGTACAAATTACGTTCAGTAAGTAAAAATTTACATTTTTTACATTAGATATGAATTACATGCGGGATAAAAACATTTAAATTTTTTACAATAAATACGAATTACATACAGGAAGTAACAATTTTTATTTTTTTATAGCGAGCTCTAATAACATGGTTAAATTAAAAATTTCTTACAACGGATAGGATTAACTTGCAGGAAGCAAATTTATTTTGTTTTGTTGTAACGTGCACATGAAGTGAGAATTATTAAATTGTTATAACGATATTTCGTTTGGCAAACGAAATTTTTAGTTGGTGCAACAAACTAATAGTACTTTTCAACTTCAAATATTTTAAATTTCGAAACGACATAGAATGAGTAGAAATTACATGCAGGAAGTAAAATAATTTTATTTAATTATAATGGGTCCTAACGACTTGCATTAATTAAAAATTTTAATGTTTTCACAATGAGTACGAGTTGTGTACTTATTACATGCAGGAAGTAAGAAGTATAAAAGTATATTGAGTATTAATTTATTACCGAAACTACTCTTACTAATTACGAGTATATTAAGTGACTAATTTTTTTTTCATTTTATTATAAAGAGACCTAATTAAAAAGAGAAAGATAACGTTGTAATTTTCTTTCAAATTCAATTACATATTTCAATTGTTTGTTATTGTTGTTTTTTTCAATAATTTTATTACAATGGATAAGGATTACATGCAGGAAGTAAAATTTTTTTTATTTTGCTATAATGGGTACTTATTACAATACATACACTTCAGTCGATTATTTATTTAAGCGAATACATATTAACACACTTTGTTAGGTCTTTTTTGGCAGATTTTTAAAAGAAACTAATTTCAATTTACGAATAACCAAAGAGAATGTAAACCAATTTTAAAAAAATTTAGGCGGTGTAAATTACTGTAACTACTACGTGTGAACTTAAAAATTCGTAAAGGCAATTCAAACCCACTCGATTGTCAACGAAAAAACTTTCCATTTTCTTATTTCCACAAAAAGTGAATTTACTTACTAGCTAGGGAGAAATACATATATCCTGAACAAACTGTCACGATGGGCGCGTTCCTCTTAGAAACCGGATATCGCTAGTATAATTTTCACTACATCAACGTTGATTATTTCAGTTGGCTGCAGGTGCCCAATCAATACGCAATAACCAATTTAAGTGTACAACGGTTCTAAGAAATGTTCACCCAGTATTGCGTGTATGTTCGATATTGACGGTAAATGAGTGCTGGAAGCACTAGCGGAACATTATTATAAACCAAACAGTTTAAAGTGTCGTCGTATAAAAAAAATTCGAAATTATAGGCAAATTTAAGCCGACAGAGTATTTTAAAGTTTGTAGTTTTTATATTCTCCAAAATTATATTTAATAAAAGTTTAATTTTCAATTAACGACTTAGTTTCGTTTTCGAACCGGTTTCGCTGGTAGATTTTTATCTACCTATTGTTAGAATATTTTTCTAATTTATTATAATTGCGAAAAGGTGACGTAAAGTGACATTTGTTGAAAAAAATTAATTCCTCTGTTAAGAGACGACATTGCACGCTTATCCCGTAATACTATGTTATATGTTACATGCAGGAAGTACATTTTTTTATTTAGTTATCGCACTTATAATAACCAATAAAAGTCGATTCACGTTTAAATACCTGAATTTTATAAACGAAATAAATTAGCACTTTCAATGTTTAAAGTACTTAGATACATCTCTGGAAACTTGATACAGAAAGTAAACATTTTCAAATTAGTATCTGTAGTACATGTAGGGAGTAGATAATTTAATTTGGTTATAACGGATGTTAAATATTGGTACGGATTAAGTGTAAGAATTAAACATTTTTTTTTTCAATGAGTACGCATTATTTAAAGGAAGTAGTAATTCTGTTTTTTTTATTACCAATGGACGAAGTAAATTTTTATGTTTTGTTATAACGAGCAGTAAATTTATGTAGGAAGTTAACTTTTTTTTGTTATATACAGAAGCAATAAATGTAACTTTTTTACGTTGAGTTCGAATTAAATATAAGAAGTAAACGTTTTAATTTTTTTGGAATAAGCACGGATTGCAAGCAGGAAGTAAAAATATTGGTTTTGATACTACGGGTTCTTAAAATGCTGAATTATAAACAAGGAATAGATATATTTTATTTGATTATGGTGGGTACTCTTTAATGCAAGAAGTAGAAAATTTAAGTTTTTTGCAGTAGGTACTTTTTACATGCAGGAAGTAAAAAATTAAAATTTTGTTTATACCGAGCGCTCAAATTATGCAGAAATTCAATTTTTTAATTGTCTTACATAAAGTGCGATTTACATGCAGGAAGTAAATCTTTTTATTTTGATAAAACGGACATTGATTTTGTTAGTAAGAATGCCGCAACGAGATCACCGCTGTTAAAAAATACTCATTTTTTTCTTATTCAGCCTAAGTAATTCTACTTTGCCCACGGCGTTTTATTTGTGATACCGTGTATATTTATTTTTAAATTTTTTCGCATTCGATAATTTGATTCTACAGAAACATCACTCGGTGTATAATAATTGGAGTCGGCCAGCTTGCTCAGGTTGAATTAAAAAATAGAGGCGCTTGGTACGAATTAAATGAAGCAAGTAAAAGTTTACATGTTGTTAAAATTCGTAATATTACATGCAACGAAAGAAAATTTTAATTTTCCTGCACTTAAATTTTTTATTGATTGTGCGATGATTCAAGTTAAAATATCTGTATATAGATATATCGCTGGAAGTTTGAGGACTGAATATATGCAAGAAATAAAATTTTTAATTTTCTTATATGGGTACAATTGACGGAAGTACAAATTTTAATTTTCTTATAATGGGCACGAACTACATTCAGTAATTAATTTGTTTTGTTTTGTTATAACGGCTACTAGTTACATGCAGAATCTAACAAATATAATTTTCTTACAATTTGTTCTAAATATTTATATGCAGGAAGTGATAATAAAAAATTTATTATAACGATATATTGTTGGTTAACTTGAGTCGCAACCATATGCAGCTGAAAGAATTAGTAAGCACACTCTTAATGATTAATTATGATCTACCTTTAATGATCTACGAATATCTGAATTTTTTCTAATAAATTGTCAATGTCAACGTATAATATAGTACGTCTCAGAAATTTTGATTGACGAATTACACAGAGAAATTTAAAGTTTTGGTTTTCTTGGTACGAATCCAGTAAATAAATTAATTTTTTAATGAGTTTTAATCACATGGAGCAATTAAAAATTTATGTCATTTGTTAACTAAAATTTGTACTTATCCTTAAGCATTTGCAGTTGATGGATTCCCTAAGGATTTGTTTTTACGTTTGTATATGTTCAGCAAAAGTTAGGTTATGGCACTTTATTGAACAATCGATAATTATAGTTTAAATATCTGATCTTCCTTATAAGCGGCATAAATTAGCAATTTTAAGATTTAATGTAGATATACAGCGCTGAAAATTTTCTTACTATATCATATAGGAAGTCAACATTTTTATTTCCTTAATCTTATTATTAATATTATCGTTATCGCAATTACATTGGTTAATCGAATATTCTCATTTAAATATCAGAATTTAATTTTAAACGACATAAATTGTCACTTTAAACATTTCCGAAGAAATTACACGCAGGAAGTGAAATTTTTAAGTTTCTTACATATTACATGCAGGAAGTAAACGTTTCAGTGTGTTTGTATATTTCAATAAAAAATATTCCTTATGTCTTTATGTTTGGATTGTGCAAATTATATTTTCAGATTTTAAAGTGTTCGGATGCATATGTAAGAGTTATGTAAAATAAAAATTAAAATCATAATGACTACGCTTGTTCAGATAATATCTTTTGTAAGCAGTTGATACCATCACATGTTTTTAATTTGCGGCTTTACCCGTTTTATGTTTTTCTAAAACAATCGATATCGTTGCCAACACGTAATCGAACTAAATTTTATACTAAATGGTCTCGATTTTAGTTTTGTGTCTACACATGTCGTACTTAACGATTCAATTACAACGTTTAATGTGGTTTTTCATACACCTTGTACCTTTTTGTTATATTATAAGCAACAACAAAAACAAAGTTTTGTATTTTATTTAATTTATTATTTTTTTAGCAATAAAATTAATAAAAAAATTCCTTTTATTTTTTAATCGAAGTAGAAAAGTTTGCCCTGCAAAATGTAATAATAATAAAAGTCTTCATCAAATAATTTAAAATGAAATTGATAAACTTAAAAGTTTTGTTCTACAAGTAAATAAAAAGAAAATTTGTTGTGCCTAATGCCTATAAAAAATGCCTTAGTAAAACTTTTGATACAATGAAAGCTCTTCTTTACGTATAAATATTATAAAGAAACCAAAAATCTATAAAACGTAAAAGTATGTTTCCTTCTTGCATGTAAATATGGGATCAACCTAATGTATAATTAATAACATAGAGAATTGCGATAGTAATTTTCGATTTGCACGGAACGATACTTGAATACGAGAGCATACTGTGTAAGATAATCATAATCACAGCAAACTGCAGGTTTAAGCTTAAGCAATCGAACCATAAGTTATGAAAACAAATTTAAAAAAACAAATTCCACCAAAACACAAATAACGATTTTATTAAATGAACGTCCTCATTGTTTAATATTAGTTTTAATCGTATAACTTGGTTATACATTTATATAAAAAAATCACCCACCTCGGTCGTGTATAACCACCCCATAGTACAAAATCTTGGGTTTTGATTGTTTTTGTGTCGATTTTGAAAAGGAAACTCTATTTAGTCGGATTATCTAAGTTTCTTTTAACCTTTCATTTTCGCTAAGAATTTCAATTCATAAAACTTTTTCGTTTCATTTTACGTATTTGTTGGGTTGTGTTTTATTGTTGCGGTATCATCATAATCAAAACTAATAATCGTAAATATAACATAATGTCAAAATATGTTGACCAATGTATAACCCCTGTCATATACCGGTATGGTTGTGTGTGACTATAATTTAGTTTGATTTTTTTTAATATTTCTGTTTATCTACTCTCTAATCGATATTTAACTTAGTCGGGTATTAACCTCATAATGTTTTGATGGGTGACTGTTCGATTGTAATCATTCATAAAAATTATTGAAACCAAACAAAAATATTTGAGTTCAGTAATCGTTTTTTAAATGGAACCTTATTTCACCTCTCATTTAGTATATGCTCCTCTATCTAAATGTAACTTTAGAAACTTTACCGCGGTAGCTTTAAAGTGGCGAAAATATTGAAATATATGTGTTCTGAGATCTAAGCTCTATAATGTCTCACTAACTTAATGGGGCTGTAAAGTTGTCATATAGTCCTAAAATTTATTCTTGTGTCGTAGTGTTTTCTTGACAGGTTGTTACTTACAGCTTTCATTATCTTCGGTTCAAGAATAATTCGTTTTAAGAGTTTCCGACATAACTTCCCTACATTCTCTAATAAACAGTGTGTGTGTTGAATAGACAAATAATGGAAATATTATGGGAATGAAAAATAAGATGTACCACTCTTGTTGGAAATGATAAAAATGTCGTGACAATGAGAGTGAGGTCGAAAGTCGATCTTTTTCCAACAATTCTAATAGATGCGTATGGCGATGTTATGTCACCGATATGTGTCACCGCCTGATATCCAAAAACACCTTTAGGCGATAGTACGTATTGATTAGAACCGTTATGTTTTGACCGGCCCGTGTGACTGTTATCTCTCATTGATCCTTAAGAAAACGTGTCGTTTGCAATTTATCTTTATTTTAGGCTTTTAAACTAATTCAAGGTATTTGGTGTTGGTTCGCCTATCCTTGTGTTCTCCTGAAACAGTTTTGATTAAAGCGTAGGGAGCAGCGAGTTTTTAATAAAAATGAAATCTAGAGTTAGCATTATATCACGCGACATATAATGTAATCGTTAAAGCATCGGTACTTTGTCTGACAGGTGCTTGACTCAAATTCCAGCAGAGGCGGGATGTAAATATAGATCAAATCTCATCAGATTATGATCGGTGATTTAATAAACAAAACTAGAGTAAACGCACAGATAGTATAGGGCAGGTATCTAATTTGTGATTTCCGTTACAATTGTGTGCCACGCAGCGTACTGAAGCTGGCTTGTTGCAGATTTGTCTCAAACAGCCCTGGAATTGACTCTGGATCGAGGTTTTTTAGTGACTAAAAATACCACAAATGGGTCGAATGAGGACTCCAGTTGAATTGCTGGGCTCGTTGCTTGTAATAAATTGAAGTAGGTTGACAGTAATAAATTGAAGTAATTGCTGGAAAGCAACGTCGTATCTAGCCTTTACTGTTTCCCATCCCATATCATAATTTTCACCTATTGCGGCTAGATGAGCGATGAGCTGGTCATTTTCATGGTGTTGGATGATGTGTCACTTTTATGAATTACTTCAATGAACAGATCTTTGAACGAGGTCCATTTTTCGTAATCGCCATAGAAGGATGGTATTTCTATTTGTGACAATTTGACATTTTGCTCTACGTGTGGTTTACTCGTGATACGTGCTACCTGCTCCTGGCATTGTAGTAATCGGATTATCATAATTTAAACTCGATTTTTTGTTGTGCCATAGTAATCTTGGATGAAATAGTTTGTTGTCTTATCCTTTTCATCCGTTTCTACGATGATTGTTGCGTGCAGTTGATAGATATCATTCATTTGCCCTTGCAGTTGATTGACCTTTAGCTGAAGGTATTCCTTCGAACAATTTCCTTTATTCCGCTGTAGTGTGATGAAGACTCAAGTTGCTTAAAAGGCGGAGGCTTGTTGGATTGCTGATTACCTCATTGGTCTTCGAATGAAAATCGTCATCGTTGGAAGCAGGCTGAGAATCTGTAGTCCTAATTAAGTTATCGACCAATGTAAGCGTTGGCGCATCTCTGCTAGAAGCCAAGTACATTCATCCTGTGTTGTTTTCTTGGCAGAACGATATTTCGGTATATGATACTAAAGATATTAATGTGTGGTGGCCATTTGTTTATGTGTGTGAACAAACAAAAATTTCAGAAAATTGAGTGATCCACTGAAAAAATGTCGTGTATGGCAAGTTAGCTTGGAGAATGCATGTTAAAAACTTTAGTTAAATTTTTACCTTTTTTAATTTTAAAAAATTTTTTTAAAATGTTGCAGCTCACAAAAATGTTTCAATATTTTCCAAAACTTATGCCTGATTTATCTGTAGTAACTCAGGAAGCACAATGCGAATGTTTGAATCTTGGACTTTACTTCTTTATAATCCAACCCACCTAACCCGCTGTCAGACCTTCGCATCCATTTGTTGGCAGTGTCGCCACCCAGAATACTTTGTGGCTTGCTTTGAGGCTATATACTGGGCGAGTTTTGTGTGCCCTCTGTATGGAAACATATGCTCGTCCACAGTAAAGCATTCAAAAGGTTTGTAACCTTTTTGTAAATTATTATTCAGCATTTTACACGGTCAGCACGAGTATTTTCATTGTCGAAACGGGGCGTTCATGCTCGAATAACAGGCGAAAAATCTAACCTCCATAATTCTGATATATGCTCATTATTCGATTTGAGGATCCCTACCTCAATTAAGATTCCCAGAAATGAATCAAATCTTTATGGTGTGAACGGTTTGCATTTTTTTATTACGTCTTTTAGTCGAACAGTAATCCTATGACCTTTCCGATTGGTTTCCCGTAGAATTATGTCAATCATTCCACTAGCCATAACGACCAAAATGTTTCTTTCGCTGTAAATTTGCTGCTGAAGTTCGTTGCTCTTCATCTTTCGCGCATGCTATGTGTGCACAACACGCCGTATCATCGCTGCCGTCTCCAGTTTCAGTAATAAAGGTTTTCTTCGGCGTGTAAACGACTAATTTTCAAGATAAAGAATTTTTTCTTCTAGAAATGAGCTACAAACGCATAAATAGGGTCCAAAATAACACAACCACCATTTTTTTGTACAAGTTTTTACTAAATTAATATAGGGTGTTTTTTTAGGAGGTTTGTTTTTCCGATAGATGTCGTTTTATTTTATGACAGTTGTTTTGACAGCTCAAAGTGGCATTTCTACTCAGTATTGTTTGGCAAATCATTATGAATAGGTTAACTCCAGAACAACGTTTTCAAATCGTGGAAATTTATTTTCAAAATCAGTGTTCAATTAAAAATGTTTATAGAGCACTTCGTGAATTTTATGGTGCACATAATCGTCCGTCAGAGACCACCATAAAGAACGTAATTACCAAATTTCGGTCTACATTCACTCTTTTGGATGCCAAGCCACCGACAAGAATGAGAAGAGTTCGTACAGAAGAAAATATTGCTGTCGTTGAGGCCGAAGAAAACGACAATTTATCGATTCGTCGTCGTGCTCAGCAAATTGGACTTTGTCCATCGACTTTATGGAAAATTTTACGTAAAGATTTGGGTTTGGTGCCATACAAAATTCAATTGGTGCAAGAATTAAAGCCACACGACCATCGTTTGCGCCGTGAATTCAGTGATTGGTCGTTAAATCAATTGAACGAAGATCCATTTTTTTACCGTAAAATTCTCTTCAGTGATGAGGCGCATTTTTGGTTAAATGGATACGTCAACAAACAAAATTGTCGCATTTGGAGCAAAGATAATCCACACGCCGTTCTAGAATTACCAATGCATCCTGATAAATGTACTGTTTGGTGCGGTCTATGGGCTGGTGGGATCATCGGTCCATATTTCTTTAAAAATGAGGAAGGACGACGCGTTACCGTGAATGGAAATCGATACAGAACCATGTTAAATGAGTTTTTGTTGTCAAATCTTGAAGATATGGATATGAATGAAATGTGGTTTCAACAAGATGGTGCCACTTGCCATACAGCACGTGAAACAATCGACTTATTGAAAGAAACTTTCAACGACAACATTATTTCGAGAAATGGTCCGGTGAATTGGCCTCCGCGTTCGTGCGATTTGACGCCACTCGATTACTTTTTGTGGGGATACGTGAAGTCATTGGTTTATGTGGATAAACCTCAATCGATTGACGCTTTGGAAACCAATATTCAACGTGTCATTGCTGACATACGCCCTCAAATGCTTGAAAAAGTGCTGGAAAATTGGACCTCCAGAATGACATTTGTGAAAAATAGTCGTGGTAGCCATATGCCAGAAATTGTGTTTAAATGTTAAATGCCAAAAAATTATCTACCAAATAAAAAAAAATTTTGGTCATTTCATAATTTTATATGTGTTTTATTCAAAAAAAAAATCGGCAACCTCTTAAAAAAACACCCTTTACTAAACGAAATAATTAATTTTTGTAAACATTTAGTAAACGATTCACGCATCTATAGTTGTTGGAAATTTTTACTAAATTTTACTAAATATAAATTGTTCGATGGATGTCAACCAATTGAACGTAAACCACTATAAATTATTTACTCAATCACCAATTGATAAATTTTGATAAGAAATAAACCAAATAATGAATGTTGATAAGAACAGACAATCAGCCCTATACTTGAGAATTATGTAATGTTTGAACCATTTGAACCAACTGAACGTTTATTAAACCACAAGAAACTGTTTGCTCATTTTGTTATTTACATTGGCACTGCAGTCTTATTTTAGCCGATTTATTTCAGTGTCCCGGGTGCACCGCGTGATGGTAAGTAGATTACCGTATCCCACCTATCAACTAACAAAAAAATCCATTATAAACTGCAAACAGTTTATGGTGGTTTAGTAAATGTTCAATTGGTTGAAATCCAAAAAAAGCAATTACAATTCAAAACTACCCCTCCGACACGAAATCGATACATTACAAAATTCGCAAGTGGGGCTGATCATTGTTCTTATCAAAATTCATTCGTGATTGAGCAAACCGTTAATAGTGGTTGAGTAAATGTTCAATTGGTTGAAATCCAAATAAATCCTTTACGATTCAAAACCACTGACACGAAATCCAAACATTACAAAATACTCAAATAGGGCAGATTGTTTTTATTGATCATGTTCATTGCCATTCTTATCAACATTTGTTGGTTGATGAATGAGCAAGCAGGGAGAATTGGCACGATGTTTATAGTCAATCCAGTGGGTCACTTGCTTTTGATTATTTTCTAAGTATTC
Organism: Nephrotoma guestfalica; assembly: GCA_963691935.1. Lineage (NCBI taxonomy): Eukaryota > Metazoa > Arthropoda > Insecta > Diptera > Tipulidae > Nephrotoma > Nephrotoma guestfalica. Next base: position 13,880,882 of record OY829915.1, read on the forward strand.
TAAATGGTCGTCTTAGTAGCTTCACAAAAACTACCTCGAAAGCTGGAAAAGCAGCTAATCTTAGGCCTTGGATGTCTGATCTCCTATTAAATAAAAGGCTTGTTAACTCTAGCCCAATTGTGAAAAAATTCTGATGGGGCTATATACGTTAAATAAATTCATTGAATGATCCGGCGCTGCAGGCAAAATCACTATTAATTATTTTGTAGGCATTAATGGGTGTTAACTTTATCCCAATCCTTCTTCCGGTAAAATGATATAATCTTGCACTTATGTTAACAAACTACTGAGCTGGATCAACAAAATTTCGCGATAGATACTGTGGTTGTCCATCTTTATTTACAAGCACCATAGTAACTTCGTTAGACGTTGGGGTGTTTAAGCGGCGTTAGTCCGACTGTCGTTCGCGATGGAAAACCATTTTGCAAACTGGAAGCTGTTGTTAATTTCGTGTAAGATTCGACTTAAATATCCAACATTTTCTGGATGATTTTGTCACCGCTGTGTCGCCTGCGTGCTCTCATTTACGTAGAGCTGAGCAAATTTTTAAAGCCGGCAGATGGCTCTACGATTTTATAGCCCACAGATGCAAGCGAAACAGCGCCATTGTATGACCGGATATAGTCGCGGAAGTTGATGTTGCCTAAATTGGTTATGTCAAACAAGAACGGCTGGAAATGTTGGGAAAACGAAACTCAACGCCGTCTTTTGGATTCTGTTGTTTGACTTTATCCTTCTGACAGCAATGCGAGAACTTTTTGTCAGATGGCCGTTTGGCAATAAAGTTGAAAGAAGCGCAAAAATGACAGAAAACGTCGAATGGTCTGCAGTCGTGAGCATCCATGCGTGTCTTGTGGTTTTTATATTGTGGAGTGCACCCTGGATTTCAACGAAATTTATTTGAATCAATATTAGCCTAAAGCCTGTTGATCGTATAGATGTTCCGTTTGGATTTCCTCGTTAATTTTAATTCGAGTGTTTTTCTGTAGATCATTAGTTTAAACCTTTACTACGAGTATATGGCAATAAAAATGATAGCAGAGATAGTATCGGTGGAACTTAATGGTCTAGTTCGGTAGTTCTCGAGTTATGTCCAATTTTGGCCTTCATTTGGAACATCGATTTTCCAAAAAAAATTCAATGTATTGCACCCCGTTATAGTATACGTCTGGAAAATCGTGCCCAAAACTATTAATTTTTCCTTTTTTTGCCTCTTTCTTCAGCCCTAAAATATTTTTTACTATTATCAATTGGGATTCAATAGACGGCAATGTATAATATTACCGAGCCCGACTTGCGTTTCCACCAAAAGTTTGCGCTCTCTATGATTGTTACTTTCTCGTTGTTCCGATCGTGTTCTGCGTCCAGACCAGGATATTTTCCGTCGATATTGGTTTCAAGGGTAGTGCACAATTTTTAACGGTGTTTTTGACCTTGCGGGAGTCTTGACTTCCAAGGGAATGATTTCATTTTTAGCTTTTATAGGCCATTGAGGAAATACCAACATAGGATTTTGAGTGGAAAGTAGCTGTTGATTTGTTTTGCCTGACAGGTTTTTGGAGCTAGATGCCATATTCTCGTTGAAATTGAACTTACGAAAAGGGCATATGCTTTCTCTGTATTTTTTTCTACTTGAGCTTATCCGAATTATGGCGTCCTTAAACCTGAAATAAGGCACAAATTGCATGCCAAGAGGTAATATATACCTGGTTTTGTCTAGCAAGTGATTTTACATAAAGTATAAACATTTTTTTTAGATTAGTTTTAAAATCTGTAGACTGACTGATCGAGCTGTTTGTTTACACAAAGTTGGGGCGTGGAGAGGGAGAGTTCTTTTTTATCTCCCAATGATTCCAGTAAAATATCTCGCATTCCATGTAAAGCTTTTGAATCCCTGGCGAGGCATATTATGTTTTGCTTGTCCTCCAATATTATTTTTTCCGTTTGACGATACCTTTTAAGCTGTTGGGCTAATGGTTCGAAATTGGCTAACGTCTCCTCAGTGGTTTACAAGGCTATAATGAATGAATTGGCCAACTGTGAAGTAATTATGATGGGGCTACGACGGTGTAATGCTTGTTAATTCTTGCCAAATTATGATGAAATCCTGATAGGACTGTGGGGGTATAGTTTGACAAGAATTCGGTTGTTCAATTTCTTGCAAATTTATTTAGTGTTCCAGCTCTCTAGGTCAATCTAATTCAACATTGATGTCTTTATGATCATTTGATAGGTAAGGTGCAAGAAATCATCCTACTGACAAAAGGCTTGACAACGTTAATGCCAAAATAAGTCAGAGTAAAAAGTACTGATGTAGTACTGACGTTGAACACTTTAATTCCAATGGCACTAATGCCCGTAAAAACTGGCAGTCAGTAAATGAGTTGATACATGGGCACCCCGAGTCTGCTGGAATTAAACAAATTAAATTGTAAGTCGGGTGGTGTGATCTCTGATTCAAGTATCATTGCTAAAATAAGTGAGAGCATTGATTTAGAGCTGAAATCACCTGGTCTGTTTGTCGATATGAATAAAGCTTTTGATAGAGTAGACCTTCCGATTCTCTTAAGGAAACTTTATTGTTGTGGCTTTCGTGGAAAGATCTATAGCTGGCTTTGTAGTTACCTATATGATCGATCACAAATCGTGCGTGTCATCACCAACTGAGCGGAGAACTGTCAATTACGGCAGGAGTTCCCCAGGGATCGGTGTTGGGACCTCTGTGCTTCCTTGTTTACTTGAATAGAATTTTCCAGCGCCCTTTTGTAGGCTTCCTCACCGTTTCTGCTGATATACTGGCGGAATGGCTTAAAGCTCACAACTTACTTTTGAGTGAGAAAACTGAAATAGTATATTTTAGGGATAGTCAGGAACGACCTGATGCTCTTTATTTCCATGGTTTTGGCTGTAACAAAGGTAATAGTAAATTAAATTAAATATTTAGGAATTTTGATTGATGGAAATCTAAGTGCAAGGACCACATTGAAGGATTGAAACATGTATGTCTTACGCCTCTGTTGTCCGTTATACATATGGAGGTTAGTTTATTATGTCCTAGTTGATTCTATTCTTAACTACGGGCTGGCGTGTTGGAGTGCCTGCAGTGCATGTTTGTCTTCAAGGCCTTAAAGGTTTTCTATATTAAGAGTGGAAATAACTTTGTCACTTGTTCTGGCTACGATTAAGTTGATTGAACTCGCAATACAGAAAACATATCCTTAACTGAAGGTTAGATTTTCTTAAATATTTCTTCAATGTGGTTTCACCAATCATCTTCAATAATTTACCGATTGAAATTAGAAAGTCTGGGATCCTCTCAAATCAATTTTTATTTTTTTTATTTTTTTAAGTAATTTTAAGTAATTTAAGTATTTTGGTAAGGCTCTAAGAGCCAAGGGTACAATTATCTTACCATACTTTGGTGACATTGAAACAAAGAATTTTCTTATTTCAAATGAACTTTATTAAACCAAATACGTGGCATTTTGATCGATGACCTTTTACCATTTTTCTGGCTGAGCCATGATCCCATCACTGTAGAACTTCTGTAGTCTAGAGGCGAAAAATCGAGACAAGTTATTTTCGCAGGCATCTTTTTAATTTAATGCAAGATCAGGACTATATGGTGGGTGCACCAAAACTTCCCAGCCAAGCTCTTTTCAAGCTACCTTTCTTGGCGTCAACCCTGGCTTTGATACCGTTTTGGAAGCTTCAACTCGTTTCATCCATGATATTTTTCGCCCAATGATGTCGGATCTTATCCACTTTTCCTCACTAGTAATCATTCGCTTTAAAAGTGGCTCGATTTGGTTCCGTTTCAGCAGCGTTTCGCAGATAGAAATCCGGTCCAATAAATGTTTACCTGTTAATTCATGTGGTACAAAAACGTCAAGTTTTTTTGGAATCCAGCCATTTTCAAAGGGTTTACAACTGTTTTGTGATCAATATTTAGTTCTTTACCAATGCATGGCTGCTTATATGCCGGTCTTCTTCAATTGTCTGCATGATTTCATCGACTTATCCAGTGGTTGGTCGACCAGAGTTCCATTGGTCGACCATTTCTTTGCTGCTGATTTCGATAAAGCATCTTCTCCATAAACAGCAAAAAAAATTTCGCAAGCCTAGTGTAACTTAGTGTTATATAATTTGGCGCCATTATCTGTAATTTTGTAGCTAATCGGCTAAATGAAATCAAAATGAAATTCGTCCTATTCATTATATCTGGAAAACTCTACATAACCAAATAATAATCTTCCACCTCTTTAATGTTATACCTCACCAAAATTTCTCACGTTTTCTTCGTGCGACGAGAATACTACCTACGCTACGAGTAATTAGTAATTAATCTTATCAACATATGTTGATTGTCGCAGATTAAATGTATAATTAATTTCGATTCGTACATAAGGTAAATTCATTAAATCTCTAACAGAAAACGTGGTAAATTTTTTTTTTGTAATTAACCGTCGCTGAAAGTGTGGTACAAATATAAATGCGATACGGAAGAGTACAGTAATTTGAATAAATCGAAAAATTTGTTCGAAAGGAGTTTAAAAGAAATTCAAATTACCCGAAAAAGCAATTATGCGTATATTGGGTCGAATACAAAAAATTGAAAACTAAATTTTCTCTTAAGATTATAATCTTAATTTTATTTTTGTTTACCGTCGGTTCGTGGTGCTTGGATTTTCACCTTTGTTTAGCCTTCTAATTGAGTATAGCGGCGCGATTCTACAATTATTCGCTAATTTACTGAAATTAGGGTGAAACGCAAATTTAGGTAAATTTATAAAGCTCTGGAAACCGATATTAAATGCCTAAGTATAATGTGCGGATGACATTGGTACATAAATTTACACCACAGTATACAAAATACGTGACATAATAAATATCCGAAACATATTGTTATGTACGAACTTTACAATTAAAGTATTTTAGACACTAACAATGCCCTTTTGTATTGTCTCATATCACTTTAATTAATTATTAATTTTGTACGGTCACGCCTTCACACTCCTATATATAAGACGCAGTATTATCATAAACAAAGTATGAAATATAAAAGAAAATATGACGAAGGCTTATCCTGTAAAGCTCGTACACCACAATATCCTGTGTTTAGCCGAAGCAATAAACATTTTATTTTTCGTATAAATTACCATACACTTATTACGAATTTGTTTGTCCTAACCCCGAATCACGACCTATTTCATGTTAGATATTTTAAACAACAAAACATAAGCACCAAAAAGCTTGTTCCTTTTATTTTTTCCGTTACTTATACAGTCACAATGAAAAGGCGAGAATACAATGAAAATTTGGTGTCTTTTATGTGACACAAGGTGGAATCACGAACTAAGCAAAGTAGGTACTTTACCGAATACATTTTTCTTCTGTTCTGGGTGATCTTTGGTCGAAACTATTTCCCCGGAACTAATTGCAACTCTACGGTTCAATATGTACTGCTAATGTGTGATATTTAACCATGTTTCACTTCAAAATAAACACTCTGTAACAAATAGTGTAAGAAAATTAGAAAAACATTTCCTTCGGTATACATTAACTTGGTCACCATCATATACCATTAAGGAAGGAAAATAAATATTTGTTATGTGTGAATATAAAATGGAATACAAACAGGCGTGTATATACAGGGTGACTCATAAGTTTCGTTACAATAAATTCGGAAGGTGATGGAAACAGTAATCTGGCGGCTTCTGTTAAAAATGTAAAAACAAACAATTTAAAAATATTTTCGGAGCCTCTAGAAATGTATTGGGGATAGCTTGGAATTTCATCACCCGACAAATTTGTCTATGAAGTAGATTTAGACAACAAGGAACTGTATATAAAATTAACTTTTCTATAGCAAACGAATAAAAGTTTCTATCCACTGGAACTTTTATCTCCAATCACTATAAAAATCAAAATAATATTTCAAAGTTTGTGGTTGCAGAAGATTGAATGAGATGATGAGCTGCCCGAATAGCCACTGTCGTCATGGATCGAAATTGAAAATTCACTATGCCAAGCACCTGAAATACAAATTCCACGATGTATCACGGCATCAACTAACATAGCATTACATAGGTTTTGTGATGCTAGCAAATGGGCATATGCAGCGGCGTAATGGCAATTTTGTGACACACTTGAGGTGTACCAAAACTGGAGCTGATGGATGCGGCGCTTGCTAGTCATTTAGTAAGGAGAGTACCGGAAATCTTAGCCAACCGAACCGCAGAGCAGTGCAACCCGAGGTAAACCAATCGGAGAAATTGGCTAAACAAAAAATTAAATTTTTATGAAAAATACACTCTGGCAGATCTCAGTTTACTCTGGAAAATCATCATGAATAAACTCAGGCTTAAACAACGCTACGAAATTATTAAAATTTACTTTGAAAATTAGTCGTCGATTCGCGCAACTTATAGACGACTTCGTGATTTTTATGGCGTATATAATCGTCACATACTCTCTAGAGAATGCAATAACACCAACACGTCAAAGAAATGTGCGTACTGAAGAGAGAGAGAACGTACTCGTCGTCGTTCGCAGGAATTGGGGCTCTGTGCGTCAACTAGCTGGACAATTTTTCGCCAAGATCTTGGCCTACACCTGTACAACATCCACTGGTGCAGGAATTGAAGCCACGCGACTAGGAGCTCTAGAGCAGTTGGCAAACGACCCGTTGTTTTATCCTCAAATTGTGTTCAGCGATGAAGCTCATTTTGGCTTAACGGGTTTGAAATTGCCGCATATGGAGTGAGAGCAATCCACAAGAGACCCTACAAACTCCATTACATCCAGAAAAATGCACCCTTTGGTGCGGTTTACACGCTGGTAGCATCATCGGACCTCATTTCTTCAAAAATGAGGCCGGGGATCACGTTACGGTCAATGGAGATCGTTACCGCACCATGATCAATGAATTTTTTTTTTGAAATACAGATGACATTGATCCGGACGAGATGTGGTTTCAACAGAATGGCGCTACGTGCCATACGGCGACCGCAACCATTGACTTATTAAAATCAAAATTTGGCGATAAGTGGATTTCGAGAAATGGACCTGTCAATTGGCCTCCAAGGTCATGCGATTTGACACCTTTTGATTATTTCCTGTAAGGCCACGTGAAGCCATTGGTTTATGCTGATAAACTAGCAATAATTGACGCCTTTGAGGCCAGCATTGTTCGTGTTATTCGTGACATACGGCCAGCAGTGCTCGAAAAAGTGAACGTCCAGAATGCGTTTTGTCATGAACAGCCTCGGAGCCCATATGCCCGAAATCATTTTCAAATATTAATGCCACGTATCGGGCTTAAAAAACACCCGTTATATTGGCAAACTAAGCATTTTGCTGAAGAGTATCGGATACTTCTCAATTCTAAAACAATACAAATCAAAAGCAGTTAATGACAGTTTAATCCATTCCTCGATACTGAAGGAATCTTAAGAGTTGGAGGCAGTACAATGCACCCGATAGTTGTATCTACCAAGTCACCAATTGCAACAACAGTCATTTAAATGATGTGCACATCCAGCATTAACATCCAGGCACACATCTATTGAGTTTATTTCGCCAAAATTTTTGGATAATAAGAGGCAACGATGTTGTGAGAAAGAAATTTCGGAAATGTGAAAATGTCTGAAGCAAAAACCGAGAATGATGAGTCAACTAATGTATTATTTGGAGCAGTCGGGGTGGATTTCTGTGGCCTTTTCAAAGTCCATGTCTTGCGTCGAAAGGGGTTAATTCCTTCTTAAAAAAAATATCTCTGCATAGACGCAGCAGCGCAATACTATACCATACTGTGACAACGCCACTAACTTAATTGACACTGAAGATTATCGCGAAAAACAAAGTAAACTTACGGTTCGTACTACCAGCAGCACCCAATCAAGGTGGTATTTGAAAAAGTGCAGTCAAATCCGTAAAAGCTCACATTACGAGAACTCTCGGTGACATTATACTTACACTGGAAGAATTTTCAACGCTAGTAGCGCAAATCGAAGGCATTCTTAATTCCAGACCAATATGTTGCAGTAACGACGGCGAAGTAAAGTTTCTTACACCCGCTCAGGCGATCAATAGATCAATAGATCAATTGCCAGGACCAGAAGCCGAACAAAAGTTAAGGTCTCATGCGAGATGTGGCATGGTCAAACAACTGCATCACATCTGCATCATTTTGGAGACGCTGGCAAGTAGAGTATATTTGACTACGCTTCAGCAAAGAGCCAAGTGGAAATAAAATCAAGGGAATTTGAAACGATCAGTACAAAAGATGTGCTGACTTCCAAAGCTTGAATCCGATAACGTTTCAACCCGGGGGGTATGTTCAATTCTGGAATATTTACGATCCATGGACGAGCGTTATCATGCATAAAAATCACCTTCTGACTTCCTTGGCTCGTAAATGGTCTTTTTTCTCAAGAGTATCACTTAATTTGATCAGTTGGGTCTGGTAATGTTTAGCTGAACAGATTGACTAGGTTCCAAAAGCTCGTAGTAAATGACTCCTTTTCAATCCCACCAGACACACAGTAACACTTTCTTGACATGAAATTCCAATTTAGAGTATGATTGCAAACATCAGTTGTTACTACCTGCTAATCATCACTTTACATCAATCTTATTTCGTTATGAGCATTGAAAACATTTGCATGCTGGCCCTCACAACTTCTGACTTCCATTATACGTCAAACTTATTGGCCAACTAACGCCAAAAATACAACTAAAAGAATCGTTAGAAGCTGTACCAGTTCTTTCAAAACAAAGCCAATACTAAAACAGCAAATCATGGGTAACTTACCATTAGAAAGAATCTTCTGTAGTAAACCTTTTAGTACAACTGGTTTCGATCTTTGTGGTTCTTTCCAAATAAAAAACAAAAAAATACGAAATAGTGTATGTCAGTAGGTTCATATTGCAGTATTTGTTTACTTTGTCACAAAAGCGTCTCACCTGCTTGCACGACAGCGTCAATTTTTTCAAGTCAAATGAGTTTAATGAAATTATTAAATATTGTGGTGCCGAAGGCATTAATTGGACATTTATTCATCCCCGATCCCCTAGTTTTGGTGTACTCTGGGAATCATCGGTACAATCGTTAAAATTTCATCTTCGAAGAATTGCATCAGGAATTATCCTCACTTATGAAGAATTACACTTCTTAGTCGTACTGCAGAATCTTCTTGTGTAGAAATTCCAATTAAAAGATTATCAAATTGGAAAGTTGTAAAACTTTAAGTTCTTCGTCCTCTAATTGTTTTTCTGCACCTGGACGTGGATCGTTCTCAACACTCAAATTTCCATCACTCAAATTTGCAAACCACTTTTTTATTGTTGAATGACACACATAATGTCCACTTAAAGTCGAATTAATCAATTCCATAGCTTGAGCACCATTTTGTTACATTTGTAAAGAGAGTATAATGCAATGACGTAAATGTTGCTTACATACCTCCATCTCTTAAGGTTGATGCACACGGAACAACAACTTGTAAATGATTGAAACTTATATCGTCAGTTTAGACGGGCGATTTGGGTGCGCTCAGAGTCGAATTTCTAGTTACACACATAATATTTTAATTCGGTTAACTGTTTTGAACAGCTAAATTCGTTCACTATTAGACGTCATATGTTCGTACTTGGTATCATCTCCGAGATTCCTGGAATAGGCCAAACCTACATTTATTTTGATAAAATTTGATCGCGATATCTGTATCAAATATACATTTTTGATGATCTTTTTTAGTATGGGTTTGCTATTTACACTTTTCATTTTTACACTTTTTGGAAGTTAAACGTTTCGTTATTTTGTGTAGCTACACTTTTCATTAATTTGTGTAGCTACACTTTTTATTAATTAGTGTAGCTACACTTTTTGTTAAAAGTTCACTTTGGTGCTGAAATGCATAAACCACATTCTACTTCTGATCAAAGCTAGTCCATCATCTAGCTTGAGAAATTTGTCTTGCACTTTTCCTATAAATTGCGGATATCTTAAAAATATTCTTTCGATCCGGTGTCAAAAATTAAAACGTTTCTGGAAATTACGTGGCATTGTTTCTGTGTACGTTGAATGTGATAGGAGTATAATTGTTCTTCCCTTAAAATTTGTCAGTTTTTGACTCACTCTACTCGTCTTAAGTTGTTATGCTATTTCGTTTTGAACAGTTTCCTCCACAGCAGGCGTTCTATACCTTTTCAACTTCGAATTAGAAACAAGCAACTAAAAGTAAGAAACAATCATTTCCAAAGTAGAAATAAAAATTTCAAAATTTAAAAATGATAAGATAGCAAGCCGGGCACGGTAAAACAATGGGCGCATTCAGGACCGCCAACTGTTGGCATCATGATTAGTGAAATCATCGCCAATTTGATTTCAAAATTTCATAGTACTAAACATTTTCATAACGTTGGCTTTGATTTTACTCAACATGTTCCCTACTGTTGGGTGTCCTGAATGTGCCCAATGTGTTCATTTTTGTTGTGTTGTCATTCTTAGTTTTGTATTGTCGATATACCTATACAAATAATATTATGTTTGCGCTTAAAATTCGGCATATTAAGAAAAGAGAAGCTGCTAATATTAAGAAACAAGTTTGTGGAAAGAAACATTAGGAATGAAAATGGAAAATTCGTATAGATGGGTTAATGGACATATCGTGGATGAAAAGCAACGAAGTGAGGTTAGAAGAAGTACAAAGGAACTTCGTAATTTCATGGAGAAATGTGTTGAACAACGTACAAGAATAACTTTAAAACAATTGAAAGAGAAGCTTATACGTCTGAGGGAAATTCAAAGTGACTTAACATTAGAACCTTGATTATCTCTGAAACGGTTACATATAAGGTATGTGCTGCCATATAATTTTTTGTTCAGATTAGTATCCCTCCGAATTTAATGTGCTTACTTAAGAGTCATCCTGTATACCAAAAAATCTCGACATATTGTTCCCACAATGTTGTTTAAATAAAATATTTTGTAATTAAATTTTTTGACTTACACCACGGATGCTGTTTACATTAACAATTAGAGGGAGCATATTAATTAAAAAAATTAAAAATCACGAGAAAATCGTTTAAATACATGCTAAATACGGGGATAGGGGACTCCTGGAAATATGATAAACGGTTGAATGTTCGTAGAATCAGAATAACGATTTTTATGTGCGTGTTATTGTTTATAAAACTGCGGCACTTAAAAATTTAATTAAAATTAAATTCTATTTGAACGTAGAGAAGTGTTTTGGAATTCCTAATCTCGATATTTATTATTTAAATCGTGCCCTGAAGTGAATGTATGAAAAGCTGTTGTGTTAACTGTGTTCATGTTTTCAATTCAAATTGTTCAGTTATCAGTTCGAAATGAATAAGGATGTGCACCCTTGGTTGAGCTTTAACCAAAAATAGCTTTATTTCAATTCTGTAACATAACTAATTAAATGCCGAATGGGCGCTTTAGCCGCTAAACCGTTCGTTTTGAAATTTTTTACTATGGGTGGTTTTGCAAGCCGAGTGCAAATTTATTAGATGATTTTTCTTAATTTTGTTGCCTTCGGATAACACCCGAAAAAAGTTCGTTAAATTTGGAGAAATTAAATTGGAGAAATGTTGGTCGATATTAAAATATTTTTAATTTAAGACCATTCTAAATGGAACTTTGCCATTTTTAACCAATCGTAGTAAAATTTAAATTGTAGAGATGCATTGGGAATATAACATCTAGTTTGGCTAACCTTTTAAATTTTGGGCAAGTTGGTTGAATTTTGAACGCATTTAAGGCATTTAGCATTGCTGGGAACTTTAGCATGTAACTAGAGTGGGATTATTATGTACAAGAACTTGGGACATTTTCTAGAGTTCGTCAATAAGGTTTAGAACTAGGCCATATGGTTTGTTTTTTGATGAAATATCAAACACACATTATTAAGAAATGGTCTAGTTTAATCTGGCTTGGGAATTCAAAATTTCTTGCAATGTATTATTCTAATCCTGCTCGATTCAGAACCAGCAATTATTTTATGCAATTACTAAAATGTGTTGATTAGAAAACGATTATCATAAGTGGGATTTTGTTTTAAAAGTTTTAAAAGCGGGATTCTGAAAAGCGGGATATTGATAAGCGAAATTTTGAAATATGTGCTTTTGTAAAGGGGGATTTTTATTTCGGGACTATGATTTCGGGATTTTGAAATGCAAGCAAATGGGGTCGACTCACAAACATGTTAATCAAATAATTAAATGAAATATGCAATTAAACACGCTTTGTCATTCGTGGTTTAAACAACTAACAGATAGGGGTTGTAAATTAAGCAACAACAGGCGCTTTACTTAAGGCTCCCGAACAAATCCCTGACTCAGATTTGGTAATCGTCTTTAAGCATTAATCAGGAAATGCTTATGGACACTTTTCATCCTGTCAGAATGCACTTGATAATATGGATTACATATCATTGAGGCATATTCATGTACTGAACTAACTTAAGTGAGATACAAGGTTTTTAAAATTAAAGGATAATTTATAATTGAAAAAATAACTCCAATTACATGAATATCATATACTCTGCTGGTTTGAGTGCCTAATAAAAAATACGAAGCCTCATTGCTTTTGAGAACTAAGGTTAATTGGAATGAAGTCGGATCCGAAATCGATTATCTTCTGAATAAAAATTTTATGATTCAATCTATCGAAAGCTTTCGAAAATTCTGTGTGTATAACATCAAGCATACAATGATTTCTCACAGTATCAAATACACTCTTTTTCATCGGAACAAATAACTTGAAAGCACTCCTAGCAGTTCTAAAAACTTCGAAGCAGCTAACGAAATGTTTAGACGGTCAAATAACGCTGTCCAGTTTAATAATATAGCCAATAATTTGGATACAATTAATATGAAGAAACCGAAGTTTTCGAACACCTCCTGAAGAAAAGCTGGTTAAACTTTTGGGGTTTTCATAATAATTTGGACTAATTTTAGCCAATTTGTATCATATTTGGTCTAAGCCAGTTTAATAATAATACCAATAATTTTTGTAGAACTAATAAGCAATCTGGAATAAATCCTATGTTTCTTGAAAATATTTATTTCAATTTTATTGACAACGACGTTTCGAGTAGTCAACTTCTGTTCATCTTCAGGTCTAACTTAAATGGAAATCGCATTGAAGTAAGTTTTATAAAGCTTGTAATAAATTATTTTCGTGCCAGATTAGATGGAATTGGCGTCATATACGATATGGGTTTTATTACAAAAAACCACCAACCGATATTGGAACAAATGTTACTATGTGGGATTTGTGGAGAGTAGGTACACCTTGGCCAGGTGTATAATAAATTATTTTTGTACAGATAAATAAATAGTCATCAAGGTGATTCAATTTGGTAAAAATAATTATGTTTTAGAACTCGTCGCTAATTATAAAATCTATTATTTCACCAATTTACTAAATTCATTTAAATTGAATAATTTATCTGCTTTCTAAAACACGCACAAGATTTGAACCAATATCTTGTGGCGGTCTAGTGTAATAAATTTTTAAAGGTTGAAAAATTACATATCTGAAGCTAACATCGTTTGAAGCCAAATATTTCTGACACAAAAATTATTTAATACACACCTGCATAAGGTTGACTGGTTTTCTAGACTATATCCACTGAATTCATACAATTATTATTTAAATAATTATCTTTAGTTGTAAATTGTATCGTTTTTTACGTAGTAAAGGTAAGGAACAATTTTGCCCTCCAGATGTTTGATGATATACCATTTAATCGCCGAGGTCAAAAAGTAGTTTTTATGTATGTATGTGTGTGTGTGTGTGCGCGTACGTTTGTATGTGATGCCGTGCCCACTAAATGCGCACACTTACGTACTGGTGATAGATGTTCAGCATTACCAGAAACTTGTTAGCATTACGAGCCGCTTGCTTCAAGTAAAACGCCTGTTTAATACCAAGTTTCGTGGCCATATCCCAAAACTTCTTCCCAAATTCATTTAAGAATCTAATTTCCATCCAACATACCCAATCCGATCATAATTGGTTAAGAAATGGCTGAGTACTGTCCCAAATTAAATTCGGTCGAATCGATAAATTAGTCCGTTAATTTGAGGTTTTACTGTATATCATTTACGAGAAAAACAATTTGAACTAAAAGATTGTAAATTAATTTTGCAGCAATAGGTCTAGTCCATTTCTCCAATATTTAAGCGAAAACGACGATTTCTGAAAAAAAATATGTTTTTCATTAATAATTTGGTCCCTAGGGATGAAACTTCATTCTTAAGGTTTTCCACATAAATTTGGAGATTTCAGTGATTTTTGGGTAAAATTAATTCACCGTAAATTGGAGCTTCTATACGAGCTTTCTCGTTTTTCGCCAATATTTTGAAAACGCAGTCAGTTTCCTAAAATAATTGGATAGTACGATTTTTGGCAAAAAAACTGTTTCTTAACGGACCAAACGGCACACTAGTTAAAGCTTTGGCGTTTGGATTGGAAGGCACCGAGTTCGAATCCCGATAGGAACCAGATGCAAAAGCGAACCGCAAAAGAGTTAGGAGAGCCTCGTTACATTGATCGGAATGAAACGTCATACTTAGGTTTTTTTCATTAGTTTTATGATTTCAGTGATTTTTGGCCGATATCGGTCCTCCAGTAGTGCCAATTTTCATAGGAGCTTTTTAATTTTTTTCAAATGTTTTGAAAATATATAATATTTACTAGATGAGACCATTTTCTAAATTTTACCGGAAATGTACCGGAAGTGACGAGTTTGTACCTTTAAATTCATTTTGGCCAAAATGAGTGAGATTAAACAACAATGTTTTGATGAAAAACGAAATTGTTTTTAGTTAAAAACTTTACCATTTTTTTATTGAAAGACTTACTTGTATTCATAAACCGCCATTCGAAACATTTCTTTAATCGGCACCGTTAAACCTATCCGACAATTTAACTAGGGTTTCATAATCAATTTCACAATGTTTGGCGAATGGATGGGGAAGAATTTTTAAAACTTCCAAACGTGCCTGTGCATTATGAAGCAGAATTTTAGGTTCACGATCTAAACGTCCGGGGCTAGATAGCTAGTTCATAAGCTTTATTAGATTTATTTGGTATTGCTTTAGCGAAGAAATCCAGAAAATGTCAAACTCTTTCAAAAATTGGTTCTGCATCCAGCGGGCTCTATAGAAATTAATAATTTTTTTTCCGATTAAAATCGATTTAGTTACAGATCTAAATAAAATGAGATCAAATAAAATGTAGATATGTAATATACTTTCACGAGCTTAATCGATTAAATGTGCCGTATGTCATGGATATTTTCAAAACGAGTATTGCATTGCACTTGATTTTAATGTGCGTTTCGTTTTAGTATTTCGAAACAAATTAAACAAGCATCCAATTAAAATTAATGTGGCTTATAGGCTTATATGGTGACGAGTTTAACGACGAGATTAAAATTTTCTGATAGGTGTGACAAATATTTACTTGGACAGGTGGGGATTACTTAATGTAAGCGATGTCTGAGTTCGTCGAGTTATACCCTGGTCCTTTTTCACTGGCTTAAAATATTGAGTGAGGCTTCGGTCATATTTGTCCATTTATTAGGATTGCTAACCGGGGAACTTGTATTTGTTCTACATTGTGTAGGTAGCTTGACATATATTAGATAACATATATTATCAATAATCTTGGCAAAAGTGCCAATACAAATTGAAAAAAACTGTTTTTCCATTCTAAAATCGTTCAAATCGGAGTCCAATATCGTAAAACAATTATTGATTCCTATTTTATGTACCTTTCCAAAAATTTGAAAACTATTTGGAATATAGGCGAATTTAACAGACGTTTGATAGTCTAGACAATGTAATGCAACACCACAATCGTGATCTGCCATCAATATTACCTGTGACGTTCTAAAAGTGCTCGTTATACACAAAAATACAATTCTTTGTATATATGTGAATCAATTTATAATTCTAACGTCATTTATGTTTAGCACAGTGTTGACTTTTGCATAGCTATTTATGTATATTATTCAACGTTTATCGAATTTTTGAACAGAAGATATTTTCTGCTTGTACGTGTTTGTGAATTTTCAGGTGACAGAGAAAAGTCTACACAAAATTCCATGCTTGAATGCCATTAGGTATAAAATTGAACTTTTATGTTGATATTTTCGAGCTTTTTTTATTACGATACAGGATCGAACAAAATGTTTAATAAATCTTGTACATAAATCAATGTCGTTGACAGTAGTTGGTGTTATGTTATATATTTAGGTCTGTATCCATTTGTAATAAAAACCGCTTTGTCATTTTACCTACTCGTATATATGCCTTCGTAAAAAATGGCTAAATTGTTATAAATAATTTTCTATGGATGAATGTTTTATTACATTAAGCATTAACCATATACTACCTGGTAAAGTAGTAAAAATATTATGTCACAGAGCAATGAAATATTTTGGGTTAATTATTCATTCAATTCCAAAAAATATTTCCTAAAATTGTGTTGATAGGGAGGCGGAGTGGTCCATACCAAACTATTTTTAACTACGCCAATCGATAGTTTAAATTATATGGCGAACTGTATGTGTGCTCAATAAAATCGTTGCAAATAATTTTCCTATAATATTTACCTGTTGTGCGACCCGAAAATTATAACCAAATGGAGCGGAAATGGGTGGAAAATCCAAATTTATTTTGTCTTTGTGGAATTTTCGATGCTTTTATGTGTACAAATTTGAAAGAATCAATTATGAAGACAAACCCTTTTAATGTTTTTTGTTTAAAAATTATAACTGGATAAATATAGACATGAGACTGTGCTTAACGTCTTAGGCACATATACAATTTTTTTATGTTTTTAATTTCGGTTCAATAACCATAAACCAATCGAAATAGAATTGATTGATGTAATCATAAATTACACAATAATTAATTATGCACGTTAATAAATTATTCAAATAAACTATAAACAAGCGATACAAATTGTTTATGTGAGGCTATTAAATTGTCATTTTATATTGGAAACTATTTATGGCTATCATTAAACTATAAGTGCGGAGGTATACACCGCCTAGTATTTCGATAAATGATTATCCACTTTGGAATGGGCGCTCAATTAAATCTTATATGGGTAAAATATTTTTATGAGTCCGTTTTATATGAAAAAAAATTTCATTCAAAAATTTTAAATATCGTCGTGGTCACGACATATTCAATTACGTTTCTTTGTATCACCACCATTGACTTGTGGTGAATCAAGACCTAAAAGCTAGTTTAACAGCTGAACAAGGGTGATGGCTGTATGACTAGCGAGATTTAAAACACTTGACTGTTTACTTGAATCTGACGTTTATTATATCAAATTTGTTTCTTTATATGCTAGTTAAATCATAAGTACAATAACAACTAGCAGGTAAATTTGCTGATCGTACATTTTAACAAGTTAAAAAATATTTAGTGCGGACATAACATGCATCTATGTACTCGTATTCACACACAGGAAGTCTGGCATTATGATAGAACCGCATAATTTTGTGGGAAAATATTTATGCTTGGCCGATATATGATATATGATCCACACCGCACAACTTCTTCATCAAACTTCATGCAGAAAATCAATGGATTTTCGGAACCAAACAACCAATGGTAATCGAGTCAATATGCTGATCATCAACATCAAAAATAGTACTGGAACACTACGGCATCCTAGAACTACAGCCGGGATGTACACTAAGGAGTAATAATTTACATCTATATGCTAGCAGCAATAGAATCAGATATCGCGCACGACGCAGACATCCGCCGATACCACCACTCGTTTAAATATCCCCACAATAGTTCAGACAGATGTCAGGGCCCCCGAGCATATTGATTTAACATACCACCATACCATATGCTCGTATAGGATCATATATCGGTCAAGCATAAATATTTTCCCACTTGTGAAGTAGTTTTACTAGTTGGGATTGTAGTTATATAAGGTATAAAAAGTATTAACAGAATATGTACTATGCATACTAATAAAGCTTAACACTAATTAAGGTTAATAATACTAATATATAATAAATATAATTCAAAGTCAGGGGTGGATTATAACATCCCTATCCCCTTGGAGAAGATGAATTATACGCAGGATGATTCATCTTGTCCCAACTAATTGTATGATTTTTTTTTTTTTTTTTCAAAAATAGGTATATAATTTTTATTTTTCATTAACTACATATAAAATTTAAATTTATATAATGCAAATTCTTAATTAAAAATAAATTTTGAATAACAATAGTCATTCACTTAATTTTTCTCGGTGCTCAATTATAACATAGTTCAACCTGAACAACAAAAATTTCTCAAGAGATGCAATATTCTGAATTCAAAATGACAATTTCGAGAAGTCTGTAACACTCCGATTGGATTATTCTTCGAATAATTTTAGTCTATTGTTGTGAACCGTTCTGACTCCACGATTTACACGAATGGAGGAATTTAGTGGTGAACAAATCTGAATTATCTCATACGGTCCCGTTCATAACGGGTCCAGCTTATTTGATCTGGCGTCGTTTTTTAAAAGGACCTTATCCCCAATTTCAAAAGTTGGTGTATTTGATTTTTGGTCATAGTATTCTTTGGATTTTGTTTTATGTTTTATCAATAAATTTCTCGCAACTTGCCACGAATGTTGAAGTCTTACTTTGAGTTCCGATAAATAGTCGTCGTAAGTATATACTGGATTTGTATCTTTTTGGATAGAGCTAGGAATATTCGGTTTATATCCTAAAAGAAGTTCAATAGGCATAAAAGAAGTCGAAGTATGTGGTGTTGAATTAAAATTGAAAATTGCATAAGGAATCCATTGATGCCATGCTAACGGATCGTCTTTAATAAAATTTCTAAGTACCCTGTTAATATACGGTGTGATCGTTCTAACGCACCATTTGATTCTGGATGGTACGCTGTGGTATTAATTTTTTTAATTTCCAGAATTTTGCAGAGTTTACTAAACATTTCAGACATAAAATTAGATCCTTGATCTGTGACAATGGAATTAGGTGCACCGAAACTACATATAAAGCTTTCAGAAAATGCTCTAGCCACCGTGTCAGCATCTTGTGAAGATATTGGGATTGCGAGAGAGTACTTAGTGAGGTCATCCTGCATCGTTAACATATATTTGTTACCCTTATGTGAAACAATCATTGGGCCTACTATGTCCATGAAAATCTTATTAAATGGAATTCTTGACGTTGATGTGATCTGCATTGCACATTTGTTTACGCGAGAGACTTTGTTTTTTTGACAAGACGAGCATTTCTTAATAAATGATTTTATTCGCTTACTCATACAAGGAAACTCGTAGTATTGCTTGACTCGTTTTATGGTTCTCGAAAAACCTTGATGACCACCAAGTGGTGTAATGTGGAATTCCTTTATAACTTCATTTATATCTTCTTCAGCTGATAGTGATTTTCGAATTGTTAAATTAGTCGGAACAGATTTAGAAGGCGGAGTTATCACACTATCTTGAATGGAATTATCGGAAGAAGTATCGTGAGGTTCATCAGGAGTTGTATCTTGTGTCACTTGTCTCGCTTGTGCTCTAGTAATGGCTGCAATAGTTTTATCAGATTTATGTGTTTCAGAATCTTCAGAAATTTTTATACGGCTAAGAGCATCCACGTTTTGATTCATCTTTCCAGGTTTGTATTCTATGTCATAATTATACTCATCCAGCTCCAATCACCAACGGATTAGACGAGAACTAGGTTTTGGAATTTTATTGAGCCAAACTAAGGGTCGATGATCGGTCCTAATCACAAATTTCCTGCCGTATAGATAAGGATGGAACCTTTGAGTAGCCCAAACAACCGCTAAGAGCTCTTTCTCGACTGTAGGATAATTTTTCTCCGCATCATTAAGAAGTCTACTGGTGAAAGAAATTGGTAAGTCTTGTTCATCGAATAACTGGGAAAGTACTGCTCCAATGGCGTAATCGCTAGCGTCAGTCGTCAATATAAAGGTTTTTCCAAAGTAAGGACGTTGCCGTCTAATGTTGCCTCAGGTAAGCGGTAAGGTTTTATGTGAATCGGTTGGGAATTTCCGACAGTAGGAATTTTATGACAGAAAGCATCAGTAGTTGTCAGAGTATCGCCCTCTAAATAAAATACATCATTGAATTCGCGACAAATTTCCAATATAGATGATTTTTCTTTTCCATTTAGATGGCTGAAATTTAGACTCTTGCTGAGTTTGTTTAATCTGTTTTCTACGTTCGGATTCCAACTTCCAATTTTGAAAAGTTCATATGAATTAACCGATTCAAAACTTATTTTAATCTGTCCGACGTCAATCGCGTAATCGTTTGTATTAACTAAACTTATTGGAACTCTGTTAAGAGCGAAATTGACTACTGAACTGGCAATATACACACCATTTGTAATTTCATGTGATAGACAGATATAATCTTTGTTAATTTGACAAGGATTAGGAACGTGTATAATCTTTTCGACTCGAGGCGGAAGTGTTTCGTTGGAAATTTCCAGCTCGACAACTGATTTCGGCAACCCACAAAGTGGTAACTGATATTGTAAATCACGAATCGAAAATTCAAGAGTAGAACTATTGTAGTCGATAACACATTTATTG
Organism: Nephrotoma guestfalica; assembly: GCA_963691935.1. Lineage (NCBI taxonomy): Eukaryota > Metazoa > Arthropoda > Insecta > Diptera > Tipulidae > Nephrotoma > Nephrotoma guestfalica. The sequence goes on from OY829915.1 coordinate 13,901,549, forward strand.
TCTTGCAAGAAGTCTTTTCCTAAAATACCATCTGACAGAATGGGGAATGAGTGCAGAACTAAATGAAATTTCTGGTCTATTTTTGAATCGCCTACGATTAGTTTACTGTGACAAAGTGCCAACGTTTCAATTTTTTCTGATGTAATGCCCTTTATTTGACACTTAAACTCGGGGTGACAAACTGTTCTGAAGATTTTTTTATTAGACTGACATCTGCTCCTGTGTCAATAAGGAAGTATAAGATAGGGTTATCGGATAAGTCCAGATTTAGAGTGACATATTTTGTATTGACGGAATTATTATTTGATGACTGGTATAGTATCTTTGGGTATTCATTAACGGTTGGTTGATTGGTTTCGATCTTTGAATTATTTACTGATACGGCGGGTGACAAATCGATATCTTCACTAACAGATTTAAGCTCAGAATTAGTAGAATTAGTGGCAACATCGAAATTATGATTATCAACCAATTTTAGTACGGAAATATCAGGTTCAAAATTATTTTCAAAATGGTTTCTGATAAGATTGTTTCTAAACAAATCCGATAATTTTATACTCTGTTCAGAGGGAGTAGAAAAGGAACGACACAGATTTACAGGTTTTGAACTCGAACAACTGTATTCTGATTCTTCTGAACGAGTTCTTGACAGTTTTCCGCGACATTTATATTTTTGTGTAAAGGTGGATTGGAATTTTCTCGTCGCTGATTACTATATAACCGCTTCCTGCAGTCTTTAAGCATATGTCCTATGTTTTTACAATATAAACACCTCACTGCGTTTGTAGTAGTTTGTGAGTTTGTCACTGATCTTCCATTACTGGACACGAAATTCCGAGAATTTGGTGAGATTGAAGTGTGAGTTGAACTTGGCTTGTTTAGTTGGAAACAATCTTTAGTGATGTGACCTGATTTGGAACATAATTGGCATTTAATAGACGTTGATTGTAATCTAGGCTTGTTCATAAATCCAGATTTTAATTGAGCCGTATGTTGATGAATTGTAATGATTCGGTTCCACGTTATGATGCTGATATCAAGGCGATGTTATGTTTCTAATATAACAATTTTTCGTTGTAGCTGTTACGCGAGAATTGCAATTTGTGATGACTGATGCGGTTTAATTCTTAATATGTGATGAATTCCGCTATTTGGATGTATGATAATGAAATTTACTGCAGTTATATGAAAATTTCTCAAATTCCGAATGATTTTGTGATTGCAGTTGCAGATACCGGTTTGATGACCGTAGAATTATTAAACTGCATGTGACATAGCATATTGTTTATGCTATGTTTGATGATGATTATAAAATTTATAAAAAATTTTCCTCAAATTTTGTTCTCAAAATGTTAAATTTGTAAACTACAAATATTGTTGGGCTGGCCGTGATGTGATATACGAATTAGTCAGAGCACTGTACAATGTAACGATTACTGCCTTATAGTAACATTGCACTTAAAATACAACTTTTGACACACATTAGGTATTGTACTTGGACTTTTACGTCGATTTCTACAACACAATTTAACTAATGGTTTTATAACTTAATCGATAATCGAATTTTACACACTAGCAAACTTTAATCAACCAAATGTTATAACTTTAACTAAACTTTGAACTAATTTTGCTCGTTTTTTAGAAAGCACTGTAACTTGAACGGTAATTTCTCGCTATTGCCTTCCGCTAGTTTTCCGCTAGTTTTCCGCTGCCACCAAATGTTATACGTGTCTGCTGTGTAATACCGATATGGAATGCGTATCAAATTGTGAACCTGTGATCCTTCCACTCACTTAAAATATTTAAGTGAGCCACCATTTTAACCTCAACATTACAACTCCAGATACAAGACTGTTGGAGCAAAAAATATGGGACCAACAAATGGACGAATCAAAGTCGTTGGATTCGGATCATATCCATCATTACGCCATGTCTCACCTAATGTTCTGCACTGTCATAACCCTTGGAATTTTGGCAATAACACAATACATTCGTGCACGACGCAGACATCCGCCGATACCACCACTCGTTTAAATATCACCACAATAGTTCAGACAGATGTCAGGGCCCCGGAGCATGTTGATTTAACATACCACCATACCATATGCTCGTATAGGATCATATATCGGTCACGTATAAATATTTTCCCACTTGTAGTAGTTGAAGTAGTTTTACTAGTTGGGATTGTAGTTGTTGAGCTTTTTCAACGGTGTCAGCGCCGGTTAGGATATCATCTACATAGAAATCCCGTTTGAGAATGCAACTCGCCAGTTGAGTACGAATGGCGAGGTAAGGCGCGGCGGATGTTCCAAACGTAACGGTAGTGAGTTGGTATTCTTGCAAAGGTTGATGTTTATTTTCTCTCCAAATGATGGTTTGATAACTCTGATGTTCTCTCTGCATTCGTATTTGGCGATACATCTTTTCGATATCTCCGGTGAACACTATCCGGTGTAGTCTCCATCTCAGTAGAATGGGCCATAAATCATTTTGTAGTGGAGGCCCAATATGCATCACGTCATTTAGACTTAGGCCTGTAGATGTCGGCATTGAAGCATCGAATACCACCCTAATTTTTGCGGTATCTGTATTTTTCAATACCGCATGGTGAGGTAGATAATAGTTCCCTTTATTGGGTCTAACCGGCTTCGTGTGGTGCAATCTGATGTACGTGGTCAAGAAATTCACGTATAGCTCCCTCAGGTTAGGGTCTCGGTCCAATTTTTTCTCCAATTGTAAGAGACGTTTTAGTGATCGATGCCTCGAGTGTCCCAATAGGTCTACTTGATGATCTATAAATGGAATTTGAACAATATATCTCCCATTCGGGTCTCGGCTGGTTGTTTGTGAGAAAATCTGGTCACATTCATGTTCGATCTCCGGCTTGCCCCTGAAGGTCGGAATTTCCTCTATTTCCCAGAATCTCTCCATATCTCTCTCGTTTCTGTTACCGATATGGGCCGGAGATTAGCCAACCGAAGCTAGTCTTTATTGCACTAGGCTTGCCCTTTATGATTCGAGTGCCAACGAAATCGCTGTACACGTCTGCTCCTAGCAGCAGATCGGTTGGGGCTGGAAGATGATATTCCGGATCAGCCCAAACCAATTTATACCATTTATTGTTCTGGCTTCGTTGTATTGGTTGTTCGGGTACATCCATTGTAATTTTTGGCAACACATATGTCTTTACCTTTAATTTGTATGTTGATGGGAAATGCGGTTTAAGGCACATTGTTACGATGGAATTTGCCGTGTTTGTATTATTAGCCCCAATTCTTGATATATTCACGGTGGTTTGTTGCGGTGGTATACCAAGACGTTGAACCGCGGATTTCGTGATCAAAGAGACTTGCGATCCTGGATCTATTAAAGCTCGTACATTGGTTGGAACGCCACAGATGGAATTGTGCCGATTTATACCCTTTTTTCAGGTCGTTGATCTGGTTCGTGTAACAGCTGATGGTATCTGTTGTTGCAGGTGACACTTGCGGGTTTTTCGTCACATACTGAATCCGTCTTATGCAACAAGCAATTGGTGCCGATTCTCGCTCTGTTGATGAAATCAATTCGTCTTTTTATGGTAGTATTTCGGAAGTGGTAACAACGCGTGATAAAATGCCCGTATTAAAGCCCGTTCCAAAGTGTAGAAATCGAACTTTTGCATTACAAGATGTGCTATGATGGCTTCAAATGGGTTTTCTAACTGAAGATTTTTAATGTTGTGCAGCATCTCAACGATGGTGTCATGCAGGGTTCTGATACTAGCGGCTGATGAATGTTGTATGTTGTGCAGGGATGTAATTACGTTGAAGTACGACGAGGCCAACAATCGCTTGTTATTATACCTCTCTTATAGAATCTGCCATGCCGCCTTGTAATTTTCTCCAATGGTCGGCAAATGAGCGATTAGTTGTGCCGCTTGTTGTTGGAGATGCGATTTTAAATTCGTCAACTTTAGTGTGTTTGAAAGTTGAGTATTTTGATGTATCAGCCGGGTGAAGATGTCGTTAAACGCGTACCAATTTTCGTATTTACCGTGAAACGTGGGTACTTTCACTTTTGGTAGTTTTTCGGGCGATGTTGATGTAGATGGTTGAGTTAGCTCTTGCTCCATTTTGATTGCTAGGGACTCTACTTCGGATGTTATACTCCCGTAGTAATCATCGGTGAAGTATTTGTATTGACCTTCCTCATTGATTCAATCTCCTTCTTTTCGGAGTTGAGTTGATGAATTTTTAATTTGAGGTACTCGTCTGAGAACTCTCCTGATGTTATTTTTGTATTAATTGCGTTCATTTTTCGATACATTAAATGCATTCCAATATCTTGTTGCCGGAATAGTTTTTGTACCGTAGCTTGGTCTTCCTCTGTTGACCTGTAATCACTTGTATCATGATGTTTGAGCGCCGCAATGGTTCACTAAATTCCTTTTGTACCGTATCGGATCTTGGAGGTGATGCTTCTTCCTTACTGGTGATTGACGAACCGGTCCTAAGGATGTTGAGTGGGAGACTTGTGGCTACGGTAAGCTTTTGGATGTCCCTTTCAAGCTTGGGCATGTGCTCTTCAAGACCGCGGATGTCGTCCATCGCTTTTGTCTCCAAGATCTAGGAATTAACGTCTCATCTGTTTTGAAAAGATAGAGTGTTGAGTGTCTTCTAGAGAAACGAGACAGTGTTGCAAATCTACAGGAAAGATTCAATCGAAACCACCAAAGTTGTATGTGCAAAGTACAATACAATATCCGGAACGGATGGAACTTAAACAGCCTGTGAACCAAATTATATTGGGCTAGAGTATTATGCTGGTAGCATAAACAGAATCGATCAAGTGCAATCAGGGAAATGCACAGAGAGGAGTAGTTCTACTACACCATTGGGTACCCGAAGAGATTGGGATAGTTTTCATTCTTAACCAACATTTGAATGAGTAGCGATCGAATATTTAAATATTTCTGATAAACCAAAAGTTTTATTCGTCGATGGAGATGGTAGAAAGTCAATTTTCGCCACGGATCGGATTTTATTAGGTTTGTAAAGTAAATACGATAGAACGTCGATTAATCGGCGGTTGAGAATTTTAAGCTCCGAGTAACTATGAAAATTAAGCTACCTCTGCTGTTACTACAGGATATGTATCATATGGAGTAGTCTGCCTTTGCATCACAAATAACCACAAGAGGAACAGTACCATAGATTACTTCTGCCATGCAGAATCCATGTAATTTTACAGATCAGTGAGGGTTATAAAACTGGATCTAGAGTTGGTCTGAAAATGCTTCAAACTAATTTGAAGACAATCAGAGCTATTGGGGTTTACAGAGTTATTTTAGTAAGTAGAATATCAAGTTTTTTTAATTCAGTTCAACGAAATGAAGTTTCCAATAAATTGGCAATAAACCTAACAAAAGCTGAAAATTGTGTATAAATAAATCTCCTAGTAGTAAGGCTCAATAGTTAATGACAACCCATCGTGGAGAAGTCTACACATAACAGTACATGAAATCATGTTATTTGAAACTTCTTTAATGTTTCCTATATAAGCTATGATTTTTATGCGGTGAGGCAGAGCCCCCCCCCTCCCCGCCTGTTCAGCAACCCATCCAAATTTGTGAAAATAATGATTGGAATCGATTGGTCATCATTTGGTCAGGATTGTTCAGAAGGCTTCATCGTTTGGTGCGAAATCAAAATTGTATTATTTTAATAAAATCAGGTTCGTCGCCGCGTTTGAGAATTTCAGTTTACAAAATTATTCATAACTCGACAGCAATTAAATCCAAAACGTTAGTAAGAATTATATACGGGAACGCACTATGGCAAATGTTTTACCTTGAATAATTCTAATACTATCACAAATCCAACGGGCATAATCGTTTGGTCATCTGTTATTGGGCGGTGATCACTAGCTGTTTCCGGTTGATCCTCTCTACGTAACGATTTATTGCGAAAATTCGTTGAAAATTCATCATGACAAATTTAATATCAAAATCGGCTGGTGAACTGTTATTGAGGTTCACTAGTGGTTTTCGTTTGGTCACTCCAATTGCCATTGAGGATTGGTCCCCAGTTGTTTTCGTTTGGTGAACCTTACGTAACAATTTATTGCGAAAATTCACTAAAAACTCATACTTTCAATAGATTCGGAGTGTTGGGGTCTGGTAAGCTTACTAATACTACTAATTTTATAAATCAAACGATTGTAATCGTTTGTTTAATTGTCATTGGAGGCGAAAGAGATTTCACACAGTTTAGCTAAGTTTTGCACATCTCGAATCATATTTGGCCAATAGTACAACCTGCGTAACACTTCAATGTTTTTTGTATGCCTCGGTGGGCGGAACTTGGCGAAAAATTAGCGCGCTTTAACAAATCAAGAGTCAAAGAATGAGGAATAAAAAGTTTCCAGGCTGGTAAATCTGACATTCATCAGATAATTTTTCAGGTTTTATGTAAACATTGCCACCACCCCTTTTAGATTATGCTTGTCTTTTGGGATTGTCAAGATACTATCAATGAGAGCTAAATACTCATGATCTTCAAATTCTTTGGAAATCATATCAATAAATAAATAAATAATAAATTTCCACTTGCCGAGATAAAGCATCAGGTACCAAATTATCTTTCCCCTTTTATACTGTATCACAAATTGCAAAACTTTGCAATTTCAAACTCCAACGAGCAAGACGTCCAGAAAGCTCCCGTTGTCCCATCAACCATTTCAACCTGGCATGGTCTGTGATTATGGTAAACGGGTAACCTTCTACATATGGTATATTTGTCTAAATTTCCAAACGCTTAATACAGCAGCAAAGTACTCCAGCTCAGTGGCGCTGTAATTGCGTTGAGCTGAGTTAAGCTTTTTGGAATAGGACTGCCCCTATTCCGGCCATGAAAGCATCACATTGAATATAAAAAGAACGATTATAATCTGGATTGGTTAAAACGGGCGCCGATGTTAATGCCACTTTTAACTCTTCAAACGCTTGTTGAGCTTTACCATTCCATTCAAATTTTTTATTTTTCTTGAGAAAACTTGTCAAGGGTGTTGCTATGTCAGCATATTTATGTATAGAACGCCTGTACCAGCCCGACATTCCTAAGGACCTTCGAAGTTGGCGCACGGTCGTCGGACTATCAGGCGTTAGTATTCCGTTACCTACAACATACCCAAGAAATTTTATTTCTTTGAACACAAATTTGCTTTTTTCCGTATTTATAGTTAATTTTGCGATCGCTAATCGCTCGGTAACTTTGGACAATAAATTTAAATGTTCATCGAACGTTTCACTCGTGACAAGTAACTCGTCAAGATATACAAACTCCTGAGAGTGCAGTCCATGAGGTATCACCCGGTGCATCAGACGACACATGGTCTGCGGCGCATTGCAGAGACCGAATGGCATGACTGTAAAATGATACAGCGGTCTTCCAGGTACTGTGAAAGCTGTCTTATCCCCGGATTTCTGATCGAGCGGAATCTGCCAGAACGCATCCTTCAATACTCGATATGTATCGTGTTTTTCTGAGGCGTCCTTACAGTCCGTCGATGAGAGGCAAAGGATAAGCATCTTTCACGGTAACCTGGTTAACTTTACGCGCATCTAAGCACAAACGGGCTCGGCCATCAGACTGCAACTCTCTTCAATCACACCAAATGAAATTATTCGGTCGAGCTCTTTTTAATTTACCGCTTCTTTCACGGGAGAGACCGCCTAATGTCTCTGCTTGATAGGATGTGAACCTCCCACATCTATAATGTGAGTAACTAAATTCGTTCGACCGAGCCCTAGCTCTTTTGATGAATTACTGAGTCTAACTGCAATTGTTGTTCTTTATCTAACTGGTGGAATTTAATGTTCGGATCCTTATTATCCGATACTGCAGATAATGCACCGTAGGTACTTGGCGATACACATTAACACTTAATACTCACATTTATTTAAGAATTATCATTTTGACGTCGAATATTAACCACACCACCCCCACACTTGTGACTAGGAGATCACAAATTGGTCGAGAAAATATTCGGAAGTCTGATGATTTGACCAGTGGACTAGTTGGTATGTGTGATTCCTTTGGTTAATTTTGGACAGCTAAATGAAATCTGATTGTTCGTGAAGAAAATTTTTGTTGTGGTTGAATTTTGGTGACTGACTCCATTGGTTTGTTCGTTGATAATATGGGCTTGATTCCTCTAGGTTTCAAGATATCTATGGAAATTCTGCATTGTTCCCCGGATTTATTTCTAGAAAATTTTTTCGGATCGATTAATCACTAAGTATGGGACTTCGTATCCTGGCTGCAGTGATCTCTTAACTGCATCTTTTATTATAATGTGAATATGTGTTTAAATCCCTTGAGATGAATATTTGGTCTTGCCGACGGGATTGTATAGCAGGTTGTCAATCTGCGTTATACAACTACTTAATATTTTGGAGATTTCAGCGAACAGCTCAGACTCGAACTGCTTTTCTGTACTTCGAAATGTTAGATCCCTTTGTTGAACATCGCTATGGCTACGGCTTCTGCTCTAATATCCGGAACAGATACTGGTTTTGTCCATCTTGTAAAAGATTCTAGGAATGTTACGCAGTAAAGTTGCTCCTTGGTTCACGATTCTTTCTTTGTGTAGTTCTTGTGTTAGGTTATGTACTGCTAAAATCCGGTGGTAGATATGTAGGGTCGTTTTTCCGGTCGAAACGTCACAATAGATACTCAAATCTGAATTGAAAGCTAAATATCACTAATTTCAATGTTTTGTTGTTGATATTGGTTATTGGATCATTCCAGAAGTTTGTTGTAGATCGGTGGTAAACTTGATAATGTAGGCTAGGTATCCGAATGTCGTGGCGATGCTTTATCTGAGTGTTGCCAAAATCGTTATAATGCGGAATGTGTTGCGGAATAGTTCTCTATCATAAATGCTATATCGTTGTTGAGTTTCTATCTCTCTTCTTTCCTACGAGAAAAATTGTAGCGGTTGTCAGATGTTGTAAATTTTTTGTTGAATGATAGCGGTAATGGCCATATCGAATGCCTCTACCGTTGCAGTGAGAAACGGGTGTGTTAACATAGCGATTTTACTCAGTTGTTTCTTGGCGAGTTCGAACGCCTGAATACCACCAGCATTCGGTAAGAAAGTGCGATAGAAATTCAAAACATTTTCCGGTCTATTGAATTTGAGTATATCGTTAACGCGCTCGGTAGATGGTTTGATGCCTGTTGCATTAGTTTCGGGTCCAAAAAATTGTAATTTGTTCTTTTGCGAAATCGCATTTTTCCAAGTTGATCACTAAGCCTGCGTTACTTAATTTCTCAAACACAATTTTTGATGTGCTAAATTCTGTGTTTTTGGGTGTGAAACAATTAACGGATCATCCAGGTAGGGAAACAGAAATTTAGACCGTTAAAAATTCAATGGATGATTCTTTCGGAAAGTGTTGCAGCCATCCCTCAGATCGAACGTAATTCGAGTGTATTCCACTAGTCCGAACGTTGTAAATATTGCGGTTTTTGAAATATCTACTTCCTCGATCGGGATCTGATGGGAGGCAGACACCAAGTTGATAAGGTTATCAGATATCTGTCATATACGGTTATGTTATTTATGGCAAAACTTTGACAGCTGTCGTACTAGTGTTGATCACTGTTAATGTGGGAGCATCTGATATTAACGCAATTACTTGTACTCGTAGTGAGGTTTGTTGGTCGACTAAACGATTGTTATTGATATCGACTAACAAACATGAGTATTTGAGGAAATCTGAATCCGAAATGAATATTCGTCTGAAACAAACAGTTCTCACTGTTGTTTCGGTAGCTGCCAAGATCTCGAGATTAAAATCGATGTTCTTTTGGAGGCGATAATTTGATAGTTTGCTTTTACAAGTCGGGTTGTGAGATGTTTTTTAGTGTTTTGTTTTTAATTCACTCCATTGAGAGGAAACAACATAACAGTCATTCCGAACCTTTAAAGTATTGGAATGGTTTGCTGGTTGATCTACTTTAAGTGCGAAATTTACGATTAGGAACATTTTGTGGTCTACCATGTGCTACCTCATTAATACAAAGGTGAATTTTGTTTAACTGCAACAAGAGGATTTAATCTGAATCTCAGGTTCATTGGACGATACTGGCATTATATGAGTTTGCGACATTGTTTTCAATAATCTATCGGCTAGCTCGACGAGTTTGGTAGAGCTAATATGACTTGTGCATGGTTAGGTAGATGTTTCAGCTAGGTCATCTTGACAAATTTATCAGGGACGTTGCTTCTTTCATTTGTTTTGATGTGACGAAATAGCTGCGCAATGTTTTAATATCACCAAGCTCTAAACCCTGCAACATTCTACGGATTTGTGTCTGTTTGAATTCATATAACCTCTCTAGAATTGGTTTTTTAGATCGATATATGGTGTGCTTAATCTAGGACCTGTAATGCCATCTCTTACATCATTCAGGAAATTTTGCTGATTATTTATTGTGAAGCGACGATCCATATCGACGCCTCCAAACCCTGGGATCTTGTAACGCCAACCGAGTGAGATTTAAGGTACATGTTGCAACAATTCCATCTGAGCTACGGGTTGTTGCCGATGATAACTCAGATGACGAATTATTCGTCGTTTGGTTTAGCCATGAATTACAGCATCATTCATCGTGACGTATGTAGATTGACGACTTTGTAAATGTTGTCCTTTGAAGGCGGCGACTGCACTCCAAATGTGAACAAATTTGAATGTTAGGAAATTGTGATTATGACCGCCAAGACGACTGACTGCCACAATTGTGTTTTCTGTATTAGGTAGTAGATTGTTGGCAAACTGTGACTATGCGGGCACTAAGGTGGCTGATTGTCAACGAATGTGCTGTAACGGATTATTGACAGAATTGATGGGAATTATACTAAATCTCCAAATAAAAAAGTTTATTTAAGAATTAAAGATAATTAGATGTCCATTTGCTAAGCTCGTTGTACTCCGCTGCTGGCAACTAGATGCCTCTGAATTATAATATTTATTTTGACATCTAGTGTATGTTGGTTTTATAATTTTGATATCGTGTCAGCCATAGTTGTACAGATTTATGGCTCAGCTGTAATGCAAAATTCACAATTATACTCTTTCGATTGAAGCAATTGGTATTCTAAGACGTTATGGAATAATAATGTAATTCTGTGGCACTAAAAAGACTTTCACATAATACATTTTTTATTCCATTTTAACACGTACATAGGAAATGTAAGGAGGCAAGTACAACCTGCAACAATCCATACATCTCCCAAAAAATTTCATTTGACATGTCATGTTTCAAACAAAAGACGCACGCGACACCCAATTTCCCTACATTATTTTTTAAGCATTTTGATCTATATAAATGAGCTTTCGTGTAGTTACTTATTTCCCAATGTTCGGATGAAGTGAAATATGTACGTACACTACATGCTCGTGCACAACACAAAGAGGAAAAGTTGACTACGTATCGAATCGATTTAACAAACATCCAACTTATGTGTTTTATATTACATATGCGTATTAAATTACACCGAGAGGTAGCCGATGTTGCTAATGTTCTAATGTATATAGTCTATGGTATGTAAATATGTAACCAATTCTATTTACCTTCATGTGTTTTACGTTAATTTCAAAGCAAATAAAATTTAATTAATTTCTGTTTTTTTACTTTTTATCGTTTTATGTTACGAGTACAAATATGCCGCGCCATATTTCACGAAAACATGACAGAATATCATCCGTAATGGAAATTTTCCACGTGCTATGTGAAACTCGTAAAGGTTTTTCCCCAGTAAAAAAATTTACTTTTATCCTGTGTAAATATGTTAAGTTTTTGAGTTTAATGTTCTCGAACAACTTGTAGTCGTACAGACGGACTTTACACTGTTAGGCATTTGTTTTACACATCGTTGTTTTGTCTGATTGTTGACAGTTGTTCAAAAGAGATGTCAAAAAAGCTCTTGATAAATGAATTAGAAATTTCTCTAATTTCTTGCCCTTTTCTTGTGTTTCGAAATATTTTATCCTTCAAGGTATAAACTGTTTTCCCTATTGCTGTAGGTGTACTGGGGTCAGGCTGACCCCAAATTTTTTCAGTTTGTTATCAGTAGGTTGATAAACCAGATGCTGGTAAGCAGGATTATTTTCTTGGAACTGGGAGAGTCAACCATTAGAAGACGATTGGTTAGAGGAACTCCACCGGGAGGTGTAATGTCTCCCGTTCTTTGGAGTGTAGTGATGAATGGATTGCTGTTGGAGAGAGATAGGGAGCAGGAGTGGTAGCTTATGCAGATGATGTAGCGATAGCTATCTTAGGCAAATATCTGAATACGGTTAAGGTTGTTATGCAGAATGCACTTCTGATCGTTACGAAATGGCCCAGCAAATGTGGATTAAGACGGAGCTGGTACTATGCACTAAGAAATATAAAATTCTGGGAGTTAGCCCTCCTACCATGAACAGCATTGTACTGGTTTTTTGCTGACATAGCGAGATTTTTGGGTATAATCTTGAACAGTAAGCTCCGCTGGAAGCCTAATATTATGGAAAGGGTGAATAAGGCTAATGTTGCCATTTACTCGTGTATGATCGTCATAGATAAGAGTTGGGGTTTGAAACCAGAGCTGGTAAACTTGGTCTATACCGCAGTGGTAAGACCTGTGCTGATGTGCGGGGTGGGCCAGCTAAGGGAAGAATTGTCAAATTTAGATTATATTAAACCAACGTTGTGCTTCGATAAAGGTTTCCAGACCATCTGTCCTTCGAGGGAATTCCGGAGGAGCGGATCAATACTGGAAAACGAGGCAGTGTAATTGTTCACGGACAGCTCTAAGCTAGGCGGCAAGGTAGGAGCTGGAGTTTTCTGTGAGAAGCTAAATGTTGATATCTGCTCGCCTCCCTGACTACTGCAGCGTGTACCAAGCTGAAGTGGTGGCAATCGGGGAAGTCATGACATGGTTGAAGCATAACGTGGTATCCGTGAAGGATATTTTAATTTTTGTGGACACTCAGGCGTCGGTCAGATCATTAGAGGCAGTTTGTCTGAAGTCACGAGTGGCGCTGGATTGCCGATCATCTTTTAATGAGATGAGCAAGTATTTCACGTCATGGGATTGCAGGGCCAACAAACTAGCTAGATACAATACGACTCTCCAGATGCAGTCGGTTTTGTATGTTTGGGATACATTGAGTTCCAGCAAAAATGGCTTCGATTTCTTATCTTTAGGTCAGCATTTCTAGAGCACACGGAACAACAGAGTGAGCTTTCACGTGGTCCATTCCCCACGTCACTTAATGGGCGCTGTTGCTCGATTACTTTGTAAACAATCTGATGCATTGCAGTTTTAACATTCTTTTCCAAAGGCTGAGGTTTTGCCAAGCGTTCTAAAATATAACCATTGCTAATTCTTGGAAGATCTTGCATGCTGACGATACCCTCTGTACAAAAAGTTGGGAATTTGCTAATTTCTAGAGATTTAACGCGGACATGACTCCCAAGTTACTAGTTATAAGTTTATTTTTCGTTTGAATGTGTTATTTGTCTAGCGTACGAACGCCTTTTTTGGTGGAATTGTAGTTTAATATTATATTTGGTTTGATGGAATGTTCACCAATGCCGTCATCATCATTTTTTGGTAACTTACAAGAGTCAAATGATCGATCATTGAAGCAAAACAGCGAGGATTATTCGGTTTTTCCTTTACTTTTCTTCTACATTGATTCGCCAATTGGCAACTGGTGAAAAAATTGTCCATACGGTTAAGATGCGTCCTTTGTTTAGACACGACTGCACCAAAAGATGAACCAGATTTAGCGTGTACCCTGTAGAGTGCAGTTCATTCGTCTGTTTCCTTAAATAAATTTCGGCTGAGGACCGTAGTTTTCGAATTTTGTTGGAACCAGTTGTTTTTCGATCGTCAAATCTGCTGACGGTTTATTTGGAAGACGGAGGTTTTCTGTAAACATATTCCAAATATCACGGAATGGTGTCAATTTTGTTTCTGGTTAGGTGGTTACCGAATGGCAATAGCAGCCTTGTAAAATGGACGATTATCTACTACACAACTCGTCCCATTTCTTGTCTCAATTCGTATGGACACCTGTGTTTACCAATACCAAACAAAATATTTCATTCGAATTGGTATCATACCATCTTATTGGTTTTGTTGTCGTTAAAATGTTTTGGAATGCCTGAAATAATAAAAATTTTAAAAATATATAAATTGGCACAATTGACAGTCCTTTCTGATATTTTTCTTGAGAATTTGCGATCTAGATGAACATTTCATTCTGGCAGCGGTACCACGATCCGGGCGCTTCTTCTTTAACTAAATAATCGTCATCGTCTACAACTTCTTCTGAGATTAATTTTGCAATGTTTACGTTATCAATACTCATCCACTACAGTACAACGGAATGTGAGTTCCCTGAATTTCCTGAAATTGAGTGTAGTAGCTACAGGTAGCTATATATTAGATATTGATATTAATGTACATCAAGGAAGAAATATAAAAACTGCAGAACACTTGATTTCTAAAGCAAAAAATTGTCTTGTAAAACGAAACATCAAGATCAACGCTCTCCCAATTTATGGTAAAAGCTTCAGTATAAAGTTTTATTCCGCATACTCATTCCACCTGGTCTATAGAGATGGTGAAATAAAAGCATTTGACATTCGCACGTTTGACATTCATTTTACAAGATTTTTATTTTCCTCTGTCTTTTTAGTTACCACTTCTGTTAGACCGAATTCGGCCAAAAATCACTGGAGATTTTCCAATTTATGAAAAAAAGTTTAAATATTAAGTTTCACTCCTATCACTCAATCAATGTGAGCTGAGAGAGGTCACAGCATTTAGTCAAAAAACTCGAGGTCAAAAATTGCGAATTCGACCTTTTTGCTTAAATTTTGGAAAATTGATCTAAACCGATATTGTTGCAAATTTAAATTAAAATCTTTTAGTTTCAAGCCGAAGATACTTTCCAAAATATTTGCAAAAACGAAAAAGCTCCTATGGAAGCTGCCACTTCCGGTAGAAAGATATTGGTGATATATCACTGAGATCTCCAAATTTATGGAAAAGCTTACGTATCAAGTTTCAATCTGATCAATCAATCCGTCTGGGCTGCGTAGGGGCGGAATTGTTATACGTGTCTTTCTAAATATCTTGCAAAAACCGAAAAAGCTCCTGTGGAAGCTGCCACTTCCGATAGACTGATTTCAGCCAAAAATTTGTGGGATCTCCCAATTGGTAGAAAAAGCTGAAGTATGAAGTTTCATCCCGATTATTCAATCCGTCTAGGGTGTACAGTGTCGAATTTTTGTGGTAAAACAGGTTTTTCTCAAAAAACGTCGTTTCCGGTTAAATTTTGAAGAAAATAAATTGAGCACAGAATCTTTTAGTTTATTTAGTTTTTTTCGTAAATGCTATAGTTCTCAAAATATTTGAAAAAAACAAAATAAAGCTCCTTATGGAAGCTTCAATTTTCGATGGACCGATTTGGACCAAAAATCACACATATCTCCCGATTTATGGAAAAAGTTTACGTATGATGTTTCATTCCGATCAGTTTCTCCATCTCAGTTGTAGAGAGGACACCGACATTTAATCAAAAACGCGGGGTCAAAAATGGTCATGATTTTCATTGTTAAAAGTCGACCTCTCCGCTTAAAAGTTGGAAATTTGGTCTGAACCGGTATTGTTGCAAACTTAACTTTGAATTTGTTATTTCCTAACTGTTTTTCTGTTAAATGATATGATTTTCAAAATACATGTAATAACGAGAAAGCTCCTACTGAGCTATCACTTCCGGTGGGAAAATAAAAATGTTCCTATGAAGAACATTAGTGATTGATAACCAGATTAATAACGGCTCACTAGAGTAACGAATGTCATTGGACGATAGATACCATTAACGCTTTCATAGAAACATATCGGAAGCAAACTATTGATTTTTTGTATCAGTCAACTAAACGGAGATTTGTACAGATCTTACTTTGAGAAACAAAATTTAAAATTTCGAAACTTCGCGATACAAACAATGCATGTCAATAATACAGTAACAGCTCCAATAAACCAGAGTGATCATTATCTGATAGCATTGACAGATTATCAAAGTTTCTCTCAAGCCAATGAATCCCAAACCACCAACACATTGTGCTTGACGAATTATTGAACAGACAAATCAATTATATAAATCCGACAATCCGACAAATTCAACAAGGCCAATAACCATTCAAGAGAGAGCGTTCCTATCACTGTCCTGTTGAACGAAAATGCGAGTATCGAATCACTTAAAGACAAAGACGAAATCGAGAAGAATGCAGGATTAAATTTTATGATGGGTGTCCCTCTAGCATACCATACATAACGGATTTTCCAATAGGAATGATACAATTTAAAATGGTTATAATGGCAACACTGCGTATTATTTTTTGACATCTCTTATGTCATTTGTGTTCAATTTTCTTGTATCAAAATCAGTGCTCATTTGTGAATACTGATAAAAATTTAATAAGAATTCATGGACGATATTATTCAGTTAATCGACTCACTATTCGTCGTATTGTAGACAAATTTGAAAGTGAATTTTCTTTACACAATACAAGAGTACCAGTACGACAAATTTATCGGTTCCACGTTGTTCTCAACAATTAAATCTTTCTCAAACAACAACATGGATAATTTTAAGAAAAGATTTGGGTTTACATTCTTACAAAACTCAACTGGTTCAAGAACTGAAGCCATTAGACCACCATAAACGTCGTTTATTTTCTGATTTTGCTCTTCAACATGAGGCTCATTTTTGGTGAAATGGTTATGTAAACAAACAGAACTGCAGAATTTGTAGTGATGAAAATCCACACGAAACTGTTCCTACACCATTACGTCCAGATAAAGACACTGCGTGGTGTGCAATTCATGCTGGTGGAGTGATTAATCCATATTTCTTTGAAGAAAATGGTCAAAGAGTAACAGTTGGAGAACGATACAGAACAATGTTAAATGATTTTTTTTCCTGCTGTTGTTGAGAATAATCTGGAAGATATGTGATTTCAACAAGACAAGATTGATGAAATACAGCCAAATTTATGTGAAAAAGTGATGATAAATTGGGCTGACAGAATGCAGTACGTACGGATAAGTCGTGGTGGTATAATGTAACCTTTCAAAAAAAAATTTTGGTCTCACTGAATAATTTTTGTGATTTTTTTTAATTTTTAAATTGTATCATTCCTATTGGAAAACCCTACATAATATCAAACGAAAAATGACAACTCCCTTAAGTTCCTGATCGGTACGGGAGGCAATAAAAATTGCATTAAACCCGAATTAAGCAAAAGCGCGGTTCCCACCAATGTTTCTTTTGTTCTCGCGGACATCAAACTTAATTTGACAAATTGTAATTTAGCGTATTATCAGCATTATTATTAATGCTGATAATCCGAAAAGTTACAATTGGTCAAACATGAAATTTTTTGTTCTACCGGGACTGAAAAACGTCTGACTGTTAAAATGCTACTTCAAAAAAGCAAGCATCGCAGGTAAATAACCTAGAAATCTGGGCATACCAGAAAAAATAAAAAAAAACATATTAACCGCGAGCTAAAACGGCTTGACTTTAAGATATGAATATATTGTCAACAACATGGATCAATTTTGTTTATCAAATCGAAGGTTATGCATGATTTTTTTATTAACAATATCTACATAACATCACAACATCATGTTTATACTCGCATCAATACCGCTTACCTGTGTAATCAATCAAATATCGAAAATTGTTCAATATTATGGAATCCAGATATTTTTCGGAACATTTGGACAAAATATATCTACAATGTTTTCAATAAAATGATTGAGAAGGCTCAACAGAAACAAGATTTTCTAAATTTTCTTCGAATCATAAAAAACAATGAGGCCTCGTATTCCTTCTCAAGCAAAGAATTGTTAAAAATTATTTCACTTCGGGTAGAAGTGAGGGAGTATCCTTGAGAGACACAAATATTTTGTTTTATGCAAATTTTGGTTTACAAAACTATAAAACTAAAATTGCTTTATATTAGTTTCCAGGTGGACGTACGAGTACATATATCTTTCACGGAACGAGCATATTTGTAAATTGGATATTTGCGATTACAATACAAAGTATGCAGATTGTACTTTTTTGCTGTACGTACTCGTATCCTTATATGTATGCTTTGCATATGCAAGTTGGTCAGGTTTTATCTTCTGATTTATGTCTCCTATAAAATGAAATTTTATCTACCGGTATTATATTTGATGATATCAAAGGAACTAAAAAAATTTCGAGGCCTTTTTTTTATTAATTTCTTTAGGCATACTACTTTTAGTGTTCTTGTTGTGTTTCTTTCATAATTGGAAAATGTTTTGATATTCCTAAAGTAGCTGACACGAATGGTACCGTTGGATTCCTCGACCAAAACGAAGATGAGGTCATTTCTTTCACTTCGCACGTTAAAGCCCCTAGATCAAGTTATAGATGCTTACAGAGGAGCCTTGCAACACGGGATCTTGTATTAAAGAAACTTCAATATCTTGAGAAATAATCATTTTTTCTTCAATTACTAATTGCATTAAAAAGCTGATAACATTCTGTTTTAAATACGTGTAAGCTATAATAATTATCGCTATGTAGTGAACCTTTATCCGGCTGAATTGGTATAATTGTAACTTTTGCGTTTTAAAATTGCGATAACTTTTTTTTATAAAGCTAAGAGGATTCGAACTCTATAACATCTCTATATTTTTGGAATAGATTATTTCCCAGTGAAAACGTCTCATGTGGATATGGATAGGTACAATTGTACCGCCATATGCTGCTAGAACAGCCACGTCGACCATGTTGACAAAAAAATGCCAAAGCCCATCGTTGCGTTTTCTGTTTTACGGTGTATTCACTTAGCAACTTATCCATCGTGTCGATTCCTCCTTTTGTTCTTTTATAATATTTGATGATTTCCGGTTTTCCATTGAGAGTCTCGTCAATCTCATTTGTTGCATGCATCGATGACAGAAATATCACGGATTTGTTCTTTTTTGGAACATATGAACACACTGTTGCATCTTTGTTGAATGCAAAATTTGCCGAACCGCAGGAACTCTAAGTTTTGTAGGCTGCATATTAGCTGGTAAAAATGTTTTGTTTCTTCGAACTATGCCAACTAGCGTTATCTTCCAACAGCTCAACGTTTTAGCCCACAGCAAACTTGTAAAAAAGTTATCGGTTGTAATATTTCTCCCAGAGCCTCTGTATAGTACAACCAAACTTTTTGTTTCTGTACACCATTTAACTCTTAACAATTACTATACGTACTTCAGTTTTCAGATAATCTAATTATTGGTCATATTTGCTATATTATGTTATCTAAAAAATTAAAAATTCACAATAAAAATTTTGTTTTTTTCTTTATTAAGGAATATCGGAACAAAATAAACAAAATCATTCTCAGTTTGGTTTAAAAAATTTACTTCCTGCATGTAATAATATTATAACTACTTTTTCATTGACCAATTATAATTACCAAGCTAATTAATTTTGATGCTTTAATTTGTTTGTATTTTAAATTATGTTTTAAATAAAAATATGTTTTTTTTACTTCGTGCATGTAATAAGTTTAACTAGTGAACAATTGTATTTTCAAAGATATCAATTTCAATTAATAATTTTGCTTTGATATATTGAGTTATTACTTTAAATTTTTTTGGTTGAATGTTACTGGTAGAATTTTTATGTTCGCACTAACTGCCTATATAATAAACTTTTGAAGCTTTTCAACGAAAGTGAAAGCTGCTCTAGAGTCTTTTTATTGTACTAATTTTTTATTTTTTGCTTTTTCAAATATTTTAAAATGTTAAAAGTTTGTGATAGAAAAGGCTATGATCACTAAATTCTAAATTTTGTTTTCAACCAATTTCGTCATTATTTAAATTTAAGGGGTGCTTTTTCTTTTTTCTATTATATTGAGAAGTATATAACTTCATATTTTTTTTAATAAATTGAGAAATTCTTTTAATGAATTGAGAAAATTTAATGTCTTACTGTATTTTGCTATATAAATATTTATGGAAAACTTGTTAGTGATTTTCACTTCCTGCATGTAATTAATTCATCAAGTATAACAAATGTGTATAACAACAACAACAAGTGTGTATAACAAATTTAAACCTCAATAATGGGTAAAAGTTACATCACCATCATCAACAGTCTATTCAATTCGTCTTTTTAAAGATACAATTGCGATTCTACTGGTTACGGCTAAATCGAGGCCATTGTTAGATAGTATACATTTATTTCACGTTAATCTTTTAGTATTTGTCGTAAACGGTTTTTGTTAAACATGACTCCATTTAAAGAATATTTTAAAATTTTATTATATTAAACTAAAAAATTTTGTTTCCACTAGTTGCTTGCAAGTTGCAACTATAATTAGTTGTATGGTACTTTATAGTTTTTAAATGTTACAAAATTATTTAAGACAAACATTAATATTAAAAATTTTGGGAAATTCATTTCTCACAGAATATATAGAAATAGTTATAAAAATGAGGAAAAATACGATTAATTCCATTCAAACTTCACATAATGTAGTTTTAGACAATATGTACAGTGTCTGCATTATTTAAACATACGGGTGAATGACGAATTCTTAAAGGGCATTAAATCCACTAGTAATCATTCGCACTTTTATGATTATTATATATTTTATGTAATGATATAACTATAAATAAATAAATAAAAAAATCACTTTAGAGTTTTTCTTCCTGCGTATAAAAATTTAGTAAGTTGCGAATTTCACATTATGCAAAAGTTCAATTTAACAAGCAAAAATGTTACTTATTCTTTTTTCATATTTATAATAGATTATAGAAAATGTAATAGAACTAATTTATTTAAGAAATTTTTATATTCCACTTCCTGCATGTAAAATGTATCTTAGCAAATTGCGTTTGCGATTTAAACTTGCTGCTAGTAAATATAAGTTAATTATGAGTTAGTTTACATTTTCTTTCGGTTATCGATTTTTTTAAGTTTCTACAATGTTGAAATAATTGCTAGTTTATTGAATTTACCTTTGCTATTAATATATTTTAACTACCATCATATAAACTCTTAGTAAATTTAAATATTTTAGGTTTCATTTCTTGTTAGCAATAGGCTTTAGTTGTGCGTTAATATCCATTTTCTGAAGTTGCGAAAGTAAGTTTAAATTTTATTTGACTTCAACACAATGTTAAGTAACCAATTTAAGATTTTTAATTCTCACAATGATAATTTAATATGGAAAATACGAAACTTATGAAGAATTATTCATAAGTTCCGTTTACAATATTCGTTTGTATCTGGCTTCTTTGTGTTCCTTGAATATAAATATTTTATTAGTTCTTCACTTCCTGCATGTAATTAATTTAACAATTGATAAATGTTACTTTGAAGTACAACATTAATTTAATATTTTATTTTAGATCTTAAATTATATACCTAAATGTGAAAAACTATAGTTTCACCGTCTTTTTGCAACATGATTTAGTTAGGTATTAGTTTACATAGTGTTTAAAGTTTTAAAATTTGATTAAGTTTTAGCATAGATTTTCGATTCTCACAGAAAACATTTAATTTAGTAAACCCTACTTTTATTTTTGACATTAACAATTTTTCTTTATTCAGTCAAAATTGATTTATGCTTTAAAAGTGTATTATTAAAAAACTTCTTGGTGATTTACACTTCCTGCTTGTAATTTATCAATATATCAATAATAATTTATTCTATCTGTTATCAATTTTATTATTTTATTTTTAGTTGAATTTTTATTAGCTATTGAAATATCTATTTAAAATATTTTTGATGTAAAACATTATTTTCATTATTGTGTTTTCACTTCCTGCATATAACAGTTTTGTAACAGTTCTCTACTAAAAGTAGTATTTATTAATTTGTAAACTCTACTTTCAAGTTTATTGTTTTGTACTA
This sequence comes from Nephrotoma guestfalica, assembly GCA_963691935.1. Lineage (NCBI taxonomy): Eukaryota > Metazoa > Arthropoda > Insecta > Diptera > Tipulidae > Nephrotoma > Nephrotoma guestfalica. The sequence goes on from OY829915.1 coordinate 13,923,559, forward strand.
TTCAAAGTTCAAAATTTATATAATTTTTGCATATAATTTTTTTTTATCATTGTCAATTTATTTGAAAATTTGTCTAGATCGTAGTATTTTTAGTAAAATAATAAAATCCAACTAAAAAATAGTAACTAAAATTTAGCACGAAATTTAATTTAATTATAGAATTTTATGATGCTATTTAGCCAACTGTTTCAAGCGGGTTTGCTGTCTTCGCATAATTTAATAAACTTTTCAAAGCTTTTTGAAATGCTGTTAGGAGAAAAAAAATTTCTGGTTGAAAAGTTTTAAGTATAATTTGCCTCCAGATATTAAAGAGATGGACAATTTGTTGCAGATGTGTTGCTATCATTTAGCAATAGTTTCATTTACAGAACTGGAAGTTTAATAAAATTATTCGAATGTAAAAAACAGTTTCCAAACGATATGGAAACAATTACGATTTTGTCCGCTAGTAGAAATCTATAATTATTAGATTGTTATCGCTTCTTCCACTTAATATTGCTATACTCTTAATACACCTGAATGTGAAACGAATGGATTCAATTTCAGGTTGTAACTGGTTTTAGTTATTTGATTGCTTCAAATAATATTAATTTATTATTGCAAAATAAAAATATTAATAGATAAATAACAAAATTAAAGAAAGTTTCAATTTGTTTCAGAATTTACTTCCTGCATGTAAAAAATTTAATGATTATTTAGCTTTTGATTTTAAAATCTATTCAGAATATTTGCTTAATTCTACATTTCAACTGTTCTTCACAATATAAATATTTTATTAGATAACATTATGGTATATGATTTTTACTTCCTGCTTGTAATTAATTAAATCAGTAAATAATTATGTTAAAATATCCCTTTTAAGCTCTCTATAATTTTTTTGTGCAGTCTGCCAGTAAATTGTTTTAGTTAGAAATTAGTCTAAATTAATTTCAAGTTCAGTTATTTGAAATTTTCGTGAAGTTATTTTATATTTTCATTAGTTAATAAGATGTACGTTTTATCTCATTATCAAATTTCATTCATAACGTTTACAAATTGTTGATTTTCATGTCTCGCAATATTAATAATAATTCTGGTTTTCTTAAACCCATTTAGGAAATTTAATGATAACATCTTTTGCAATTTTCACTTCCTGCTTGCAATCCTGCTGACTGGTTCAATTCTGCTCTTTTATATTTCTTTTAAACAAAAATGTTGATATAGATGCTAGGACGCAAACTTACGTACTCGTAACTTACGAGTAATACACGAAACGTGCTGTTGCAGTGCAATTATTTATATATCTATTTTTTAAACACAGTTTAAAATAATGTTAATCAACAATTAATTAACCGTAATAATCATTTATTTTCTTTCCAGAATTCAGTAACGTATATTCAAGTAGCAGCATCTTACCGAAACGTATAGAGGAAGGACAATACAATAAAAAACTATCATTAACTTTTTATATGACCAAAAGTATAAGCGACGATTATTTTTCAACCCGCATACAAAAATGTTAATTACAACAACACGACGCAAAAAATACAACAAATTATAGAAAATGGAACAAAATAAATTAATTTATAAAATAAATCAACCGTACCACTATCAAAATTTAACGGCAACAATAAAAAATTCATCCGCAACCACGTCAACCACAACAATTACGACAATTATCGACACGAATAGTTTAATAATAACAAATGCGAGCGATGTGAATACAAGTGTTTGGAAAAATCAGGAACACTTTGAAAAATTTGTAAATTTAGGATGGGAGAAACTCTCGCTGGTATTTCTGTTCTGTTTATTAATTGTAATCACGGTCATTGGAAATACTCTGGTGATATTATCGGTGCTGACCACGAGGCGGCTGCGTACCGTAACAAATTGTTTTGTTATGAGTTTAGCGGTTGCTGATTGGTTGGTTGGGATATTTGTTATGCCACCAGCGGTTGTCCTATTCATTGTGGGTAAGATGTTTGCTACATTTATAAATGTAAATATTTAATTACTTGTTTATCACTGATTCATTTCAATTTTTGCAGGTTCGTGGGAACTTGGATGGATACTATGTGATATATGGATATCATTAGACGTATTATTATGTACAGCTTCTATTTTAAGTCTATGTGCTATTAGCGTTGATAGGTACGTACAAAATGCTTCCAAGAATATTTTATATCCATAAGTTAAAGCTTTTAAGCTTAAATTTATATTTTTCGCAAACAAACAAAAAATTCAATCCAAATGAAATTGAAACGATTTTCTGGTGTTTTTACTTCAATCAAAAGTAGGAAAAAATCGTCCATTTGGGAAATAAGTTGTGATAAAGGAAGGAAATTGTAACAAAACCAAAAACGATTTTGAATTTCCGAGAATTAATTTTATTTCTTTGATAACGTTATCAATTTTCATGGTGTATATTTCAATAATGAGAAATTTAAATTATTCTTGGTAAATAAAGTGAAGACGGAAAAAACGAAAATGAATTAATCTAAACTGAGTTAATATTCTATGAATTTAGTATATCCAATTTTAAATTGACCCAAAAGCTTATTATTTTAAACAAATATTCAAAGTTCGAATTTTTATCCATCATTGTCAATTTATTCGGAAATTAACTAAAAAATAATAAATTAATATCCGATCAAATTAATATCATTACATCAGAAATATTACAGAAAATAATTTTAGGATGCTAATTAGCAGATTGTTTCATGCTATAAAATGTACTTAACAAGCATGTTTGGTATCAACATATTCCAATTTAGTTATGTAAAGCGAAATTTGCGTGCTGGTTTCTTCTGAGAATTTAATAAACTTTTCAAAGCTTTTAGAAATGCTTTTAGAAAAAAAATATTTCTGAATGAAAAGTTTTAAGTATAATTTGCCTCCAGATCTTAAATTAATGGATAATTTATTTCTCTTGGATTAAAGTGGCACACACCTTAGCAATTATGCTGCTATTATATTCCGTTATTTAGTAATGCAAAGATTTTTTTTTTAAATGTGCCTTATGTAAAACACAATTTTCAAAATTCTATAAAAAGCTTTTCATAAGTTATGGAGAGGCATAGTTAAAAGCTTGTCGGTCCAAAAGCTTTAAACTGAAATCCATATTGTCTATGATGGAGGAAACGGGAGTGATGCCATCATTATGCCATCATTTGATACTAGCCAGTACTCGGTAGACTCTCTGTGATCTGGCCAATAATTAATACAGTGAAACCCAAAAATCGCCAAAATATTCTATGCCATGCGATTCTCCAACGCATTACCAAATAAGAAAATCTCATAGTTTTTTGATGAGGTTAATTTTACTTCAAAGTGCACCTCAGTTCTCTCTCTAGAATCTCTGTGATCTGGCCAATAATTAATACAGTGAAACCCAAAAATCGTCAAAATATTCTATGTGGTCCGATTTTTCAACGTATCTTCAAATGGGAAAATCTCGTAGTTTTTTGATGAGGCTAATTTTATATCAAAGAGCACCTCTAATGCCATCATTCCATTCGATATACGAGTACGTTTATGCAATTGGTTTTGATTGCTATGACAATATTACTTATGTTAATATTTTTAAATTGTAAATTTATTTTTTTTATTTCAATCAAAATTAAGTTTTGATTATTTAAAGAAATTAGTTAAAATTTAAAAAAATCCATCTGTTGTCAGGTTTCCATTGGTAACATTGCTTTTACCGACTGTTTGTTTTTGTTAATTTAACAAATTTGATTTTTGTTAATTTTGTTGTTTTGTTAAGAACTTCACATCGGTTACCTCAAGTAGTACCGCAGCAGAGATGCTGTCATATCCACACTCTTCGGAGGCTGACCTAAATGATTCTCGGGTCAGCTAATCATTGCTTAACAAATTTGCATGAAGCTACAATTTGTGAAAATCACTAGTATCTTCCACAGCAAATATCTCTAACTACGTTAAGGAAAATACTGAATTGTTCGAACAAGTAAGAAAAAATAATAAAGAATTTTTAGCTTAGTTGAAAGAAGAATTAACAATTTTATAGAAAGAAAATGAAATACTCACAAAAGCAGTTCAATCACGTGCATCACTTGATGACGTTAATAGTTTCCATAGCGACCGTTTTCGATTTGTCTTGATATCAAAAGAAAATCTTTTAGAGGTTCTCCGGTAGGGTTTGGATTCGATTTTGTATTTTTTGTCAGCTTAAACGATTACGATAAAAATTGTTGAACTGGGGCTTTCAAGTGCCAGTCATCGATTGCGATTGGTTCTAATTTCCGGAAACTTCGCTTCCTCGGTCGTCCCCGATGGGACCAGTTTTCCGTAAAAAGTCGTTAAATACTAAACCAAATTTTAACGTTATTACAGTAAAACCTCGATTTAACAGACTTTTTCGGGGTGTACGTTAAATCCGAATGTCCCTTAAATCCGAATGTCCCTTAAATTCGAGTGTTTTTTAATTTAATCGATTCGATTGAATTTAATCTGGGAAGGAAGTCAGGCATTTCTTGGCTGGGTATGTTGGATGGAAATGGGATTCTTAACCATTTCCATCCAACATACCCAATCCGATCATAATGGGTTAAGAAATGGCTAAGTTCCTTCCCAGAAGGCCATATTCCAGAATTTCTTCCCAAGATCAATTAAGAATCCCATTTCCATCCAGCATACCCAATCCCATTAAACTCGGCTAAGAATTGATCAGATGGCCCAGGTGGCCACATTCCAGAATTTCTTCCCAAAATCATTTAAGAATCGCATTTCCATCAAACATACCCAATCCGATCATAATCGGTTTATAAATGGCTGAGTTCCGCCCCAGGGGGCCAAATTCCAGACTTTCTTCCAAAAATCATTTAAGAATCCCATTTCCATCTAACATACCGAATCCCATCATAATCGGTAACCGAAAATTGGAAAATAAAAAATTTTCCGTTAAATCGAGGGTCAGTTAAATCGAGCGTCCGTTAAATCGAGGGTTTACAGTATTTATATTTTTTTCGTACTTCAAACAACTTGGATGAAAATTACAAAAGCTTCGCAGTTTTCGAGTACCAGCAATTTACACAGCCCCCCCCCAGTGGAGGGGGGTCTTGATTTCGGTACAATTTGTTCTTCCTGTGTGGCCCGAGTTTTATTTTAATTTTTAACTTTAATAATTGCTGTAATCGGATTTTCGGGTTCGATAGGTCCTTTCGAGAGATTTTGTTTAGGGTGTCGTTCTGGGCTGAGTCAAATAGGTGAAGAGGGATTTTTAAAAGCTAGTAATTTATTTCGATAGGTCCCGAGTTAACAATACCCTTTAGTGGATCCTACGGTGAGTCCCATGTTCCATGACTTAAAAAATAGGAGTTTGGGTACTAGGATTCGATTGTGGTGGGTTTTAATTGCAGGAAAATTCATTTGTGGGGTACTCCGATGTGGCCTGGTTCTTCATTAAATTTTTCCAGCTCAAACTACTTTGCTAAAAATTGCTGAAAGGAGTGTTCGGATACTTTGAATCAAATACCATGAGTCCCGATTTCGAGAAAAGTAGTTTAGAGATTCGGTGGGTTCCAGGTTCCTTATATAATTTTCGAGCATAAGGAAACAATGGTGGTGTGCCTTGTTTTCGTAAAATTTCGGTTAAGAGCCTCACGATTTTGGAAAAAATTGATGAAAGGGGTTTTGAGTTTCAGGAATTACGATTGCGGTGACTCGGAGTTTCGGTAAAGTTCGTTTACGGCTACAAAGCTAACCGTCAGGGATTTTTGCAAAAAATTAAAAAAAATTTATTGTTGATTTTCCTACTCAAAGAAACAAACGATAATTTACATCCGAAAAGATCGGATGTTGAAAGTTTCGTATTTGGAGTGCAACATATTGAAACAATTTAAACGTAGCTCTGCTCAAAATTTCCACGTTTATTAAAAAGACCGAATTATACAGTACCCGTGACAATAAATTTTATCGGGGATTTTCGCAAACAATTTAATTTAAATTATTTTATTATAGTTTTTACGGTTCAAAACGATTGGTGCGATTATTAAAAGTTTCGTATTTTGAAATCCTGTTACATTTTGTATTCGAACCTTGGCCAACCCTTTTCCCCGACACAACAATTTGGTACCGGTTTCTGCCACCCGAAATGGATTAGTGGGGTAATCACGCATTTAACGGGACCAATAGTTTGGTACCATTTAGTACTATACGCAAGACAGGTAATATCGCCTTCAAATTTGAAAAGTCCGGGATTTTTACCATGTTGACAACAAGTAGACGGAATTAATCAGAATTTTTTTTCGGTAGTAATCCGGTGGTGGTGGTGGTGGTGGTACCTGGATCAACTTTTTTAATTCTTTTTGGTTAAAGGATTTTGATGAAAATGGATGACAGGGGTTTTCGAGTGTTAGGAATCGATTGAGATGAGTCCAGAATTTGGAATAATTTGTTTTTAGGGCTTTCAGATGCGGCCGAGACCTTATTTTAAAAAACATTACCTCTAACGATTTTGATAGAAAAAATTGAGTTAAGATTTTCGAGTGTCACAAAACGATTGCAGTTGATCAGAATTTCGGGATATTTATTTAAGTGTCCTTCAGTTTCATCGTTATATTGCGACTTGTTCCACAATATAGGTACGAGTAAGTCATAAGTCATTTGTCAATCGAGGGGGATGAAACTCAGACTACATGTTGCAAATGGAAATCTGATATAAATTTTGGCCAATTTAAATGAGCCATTTCAAAGCGATTGAAATAAAATTCTGCAAGCATATTAACCATGGGATTTCAAAAAAGGTTCTGGATGTGATTTTGTAAAGTTAGTAATTTTAATGAAACAAACAGACCTACACAAACGAGATTACACAAACATAAAATCATCAGCCTTAGCTCCGGCAAGTAATACTTTGAAAATCAGTATTGATTCCCTAAACTAAACCACAGAAAACGATGATCCGTGGAAATAAATCAAATGTCTTTAATTGTTTGACGATATGCTAATTTTAAATAAAATTTAATGGTTTTTAGAATTGAAGAAGCAACTGATATTCGTTTCTACTCTGTATAAAGTATAACAACACTCTCAAAAAAATTTCACCCACATAAACTCCGTAGCCCTCCTCCAACCATTTTATGAATTTTTGGTAAATCTATGTTCCTGTAGATAGGCATAGTACGATTAATGGCCAACTTGCAAAATATTGAGCGCAGGACCATTTCATCATTAAGAAATGAAAAATTCGAAATTTTACCCCAAATTCCTTTGACCACTTTGTTGGGAGTGTTGAATAATTCCATGCTGCGTCGAAGAGTCATAGAAAGAGAAAATTGAAATTTCATTCCCACAAACTTCTCAGTTCACCAACAACCAAACCATGAAATTTTGCGTAAATTGGTGCTTCATCGATTAGTTACAGTTAGTTTGGTGGTTAGCTTGGTTCTCAAGCCACTCCCATCCGTACTATCAAATTTTGTGTAAACTGACAACTGAACAACTGGTACCAATTTTGAATACGGGTCATCATGCTCTCGTGGTGAGCTGCTAACGAAAGTGGATATTATTTATCAGGTAAGGTTACTGTTTTGTTGTCTTTTACCACAGTAAAATGGCTTAGATACTTGCATTTCGTTATGCGTTAACCAATTTCTTAACTTTCGGAGGCTAATTAATATTTAGGTAGATACTCTTTCTTAACAGTCGCCCACATTTGATTTATTGTAATAATTTAGCGTACATATTAAGATTAAGTCACGATGATTATTTAGCTAACTATCACCATGATGATATTCAGCAATAATTTCTGCTAAATACAAAACTTCATATTCACGTACTAAAACTCAACGTACCACTAACAACAACCAAATGCCTTGGGACAAAATAGTGTTCAGTTACACGTCTGTGTATGTTTTATATTGTTACATTAGTGAATAACGAGATAACGTCAGTCAAATATTGACATTTCATTAGACAAAATTAAGCCTTTAGGTGATACTATGTTTTATACAATATGCTGGCATATAGCTAAATAAAAAAATTCCAAAAATTAATTTGTGGTGTACCTGTATACATGCGCCAAATTATATGTTGTGTACTTAAAAAAGGGAATGTGTTGTGTGGAAATTGTAACAGACGAGTGCGGTTTCCTCTAGCATTTCTAATTATTTCGCTCATGTTGCTGTTCGTTCAAAAAGAGCCTCGAGAATTTAGAGGAAAATTCTAACGCACAAAATTAATTCTGTACCACATATGTAATGGATACATAATCTGTTGCTTGGCACGAACGGCTTTAATATTTTGGTATACAAATATTTTTCAGCACTTGTGTGTTATGGTTTGACTTCTAAAATTCTTTAATTAATTTTGGATGATTTTTTAGTTTGTCATAATTCCTGTTCGGTTTGTTGTGGTATTTTGATTTTATATTTGCGGCTTGCCACTGGTGGAGGGCTCACAAATATACTAAATGGTTTTTGATTTACTACTGATAAATTTGCATTGCGTGGTAATGGTACTGCTGTGAACTCTCCATCTCAGGCTATAGTCCGTTCTTGACCGATTAAGAAAATCGACTTATTGTTTCTCAACTTTATTCGTGTATCCTGGGTTTTGCGGTAATTTTTTTTCTTCAATGTGTCTAAACTCGTCCTTTGACATCATGTAATATTCATCACGATGCAGGTAACCAAATAGTCTGTTGATGCTTGAAGGAAGACGCCTTCGATTGTAGGAAGAGATGTAGGTTTAAATACTTGATACTTCGCCATGTTCATCAATGGAACTTTTAATTTAAACATCAAATATTGACCACTTATAGTTTTGCTCTGCATGACATGATTTGTTACAGGCTCAATAATTAATAGTTTTCATTTTATGAGGGCTGCAAAATGTCTTTGCAATCGAGGCATCAATTTTTTGATGCTGTTGATGTCACCTAACGCAGCACCTATTTGTTGTGTAATAGCTAGCCAATAACGTCGTTTGTCTTCATCAGTTCGTTTTAAGATGTTTAAGTTGCGTCAGCAATAGATGTTGATTCTTGGCTGCCATTAAAAGGTGTTGTTGATTTAGTTAAATTTTTTATATTTCCTAGGTCACTTGCCAAAATACCTACTTTATTTTTGATCCCATTAAATTTATTTTCTTCTCCCTTCTCAGTACTGAAATATTACGTTTTTGTCCTGAATTTCTGTTAGATAATGCATGTTTGCAGAGCATATCTGTTGAATGTCTTCAGCTGTTTCCATGCAAAGTTGAACCATGTCTCTTGCCAGATTTCTCTATGACATCAATTCTGAATAGTAGGATGGTTGAAATAAACTACTATTTACCACTACAAGTTGGTGAATCGGAGTTGATGACTAAAAGTGATGCTATTAAACATTTCAGCGTCAACAACGATTACGGCATTTTTTTTTTAAGAAACATCCCTCATTCGCTAAGGCTCCGAATTACAATCTCCTAGTGAAATTTAACGTACTCCACCACGTCGTCCCAAAAGATAGGTTACCTTGTGCACTAAACCGCGACAACTCGACACAATGAAAGTAAAAGCTGCAAAAACTGAATTTCAATTTATGACGGACATCGGAATTTGCCTTGCAAAAGAAAGACAAGGACTGGCACCCTTGCGAAGACTATCAACAGTTAACCACTGTCACTCTCCCAGATAGCTATCCTGACTCCCACATACACAGTTTCTCATTGAAACTCGCTGGCGCCACTATTTTCTCGAAAATAGATGTGGTTAGGGCATCTGATCAAATTCCCATGGCTCTCGGGGATATTCACAAAACAGCGATAACTATTCCTTTTGGGCCTTTTGAGTTCACCCGAATGCAATATGGTTTCCGTAACTCAGCCCAGACATTCCAGCGATTCCTTAACGATGTGTTAAAAAGGCTGGCCTTCGTCTACACTTATATCGACGATATCCTCGTTGCGAGCCGCTCCGATATGGAACACAGGGAACATCTCGAGTCAGTATTTAAACGTCTCTTCGCATATATAATTAATACCAAAGCTTCGAAATGTATTTTCGGCGGAAGTCACTCGACTTCTTGAGCCACACAATTTCAAAATGTGGCATCTTCCCGTCGAAGGAAAGAGTTGATGTCATTTCAAATTTTCCAGAGCCAACATCAATCCGCCAAATGCACCAAATCTTCGGTATGGGGAACTATTCCCACCGCTTTATATCACGGTTAGCCGAATTGTTATCGCCTATTCACAGGCATTTGCGAAGATTTCACAGAAGTTTTCGAAATGATCAAGCTTTCTCTTGCTAAAGCTGTCACTCTTTTGGCACACCACCATACCAGGAAGCTCTCTATTGCGGAAATTAAATTCTCTGATAGAGAACCTCTTGCTGTGTATTTAGCCTTCAAACACTTTCGCCATTTCGTCGAAGCTCAAAATTTCTCTATATTTACCGACCATAAACCACTTACGACAGTTATTGCGTCAAAGTCAGAATATAGGCCCCGGCAATTACGGCATCTCGATTACATTGCCCAGTTCACTACCGACATCCAACACATTAAAGGTAAATACAGTGTGGTGAGCGAGCATTTGTCTCGTTCTTGTGAAACCCTTCCGACAGAACTCAGCGTCTTCTCCTCCGACATGAAGGAATTACTGGTACAACAAATCAAGCGTAAACCTGCAGCGGTTCACCTTGCCAGGCAAGCGGCAAATTTGGTGTGAGACTTCTACAAGTAAAAACTAACCTGCCGTTCCTCTCAACATGCGATGGAAAATCTTCGATAGTCTATATTGCTTATCACAACCCGGCATCCGTACTTCGCGAAACCTTATTGCTTCAAAATACTTCTGACCAAGAATGAGTACTGATAAAGACAATTCCAAAGCTCACCGCCACACAAAATCAGAGCTTGGTAAATTCGAGCTACCAAGTGGTAGGTTCGAACCATCCACATGGTCCTGGTTGTTCCACGGCCCCAATCGACCGATTTACCTGTTGGCCAGAAGCTCATGCAATCCGAGAAATGACCGCAAAAACCGTAAGCAAGATCTTCTACAATGAGTATATCTGTAGGTATTGTATCCCACTCTTCATCACGACAGACCAAGGAACACAATTTGAATCAACATTTTTTACCGAGCTCACGAAGCTCCTAGGTTCCCATCGCATTCGGACAACTGCAAACAACCCGAAAGCGAATGGTCTTGTCGAACGGTTCCAGAGGCAACTAAAAACCGTATTAACAGCTCGATGTGATACAACCCACTGAACTTCAGAACTTCCAACGATCTTTTTGGGAACTCGAACCTCCGTCAAGGAAGACCTAGACTGCACACCAGCAGAGCTAGTATATGGTCAACATATCAAGGTTCCCAAAGATGAAAATTCGAACCCAAACACATATACTTCGGATTCCGTGAAGCAGTTTCGTACTACCATGAGAGCATTGATTCCTACGGACATAAGACATCCAACCGAAGAGGCAACGTACATTCCCAAAAATCTGGAAACCTATTCACACGTATTCGTACGTGTGGAGAGAGTCAGGGGTCTTTTGAGTACACCCTATTTTGGACTGTATCCAGTGACCCGCAAATTGCGCAAATTATTCGACAGGCTTAAGCCAGCATACGGAATACTTGTGGTAAACCCAGTCGAAAAACGTAGTGTTCACGGTGTCAAAAACGGTTACATTTAATTTAAAACACTCCGATTTTCGATCCAGGAGGGTATTGATGTAGCGGCTCAAAAATCCTTTTCACTTCGTGACACTCCTTGTAGCAAAAATATTTATACACCGGGACACTTACTTTGGTTTTGGGTCTTTTGAATATGGAACCATTGCCCGCTTTTTTTATAACCACTCTAGCCAAAATATCGCTGCCAGTTTGTTGACGGTAAGTTATGGTCGTTCATTAAAACAATATCGTCTACTTAAATCATTGGTTGTTTGCTGGTCAATTTAGTTCTTTGTTGTAGTTCGGTAGGGTAGTCATTTGACCAGCATTTCCAAAAATCTTGAAATATGTTTTGCAGCAATCTCCAGCGATGATTAATTCGCATGTCGAATTTTTCTAATCAGCTCGTTGTAGGATTCATTAAGTTCTTGAGCAGAAAGTAAAGGTCGCGACCCGGCATCCCATTTTTTTAAACATTTGTTTATAAACCGTAGACAGAGACCAACAACGCGAGATATTTTGTTCATGTTTGAAAATCTGGACCCGTTCACCATAAATTGTTGTTCTTTAGTTACTTTGGACTGGTACCTCTTGATGCGCAGTCCGCTGGATTGTCGGTTGCTCCAACGTGATGCCATTGTGCTGGACTTGAGTATGTTTGAATTTCCGATATTCGATTGGCCACGGAAGTTATATATTTAAGCGAACGCCCCAGAATCCAACATAACGTGATCATTTAATCGGTTCAAAAGACCTAAGTTGTTTTGGAATTCGCATTGCTTCTTTTATTTGATTTAATTAGGTTTCGCTTAGTAGACTCGATTCAAATGTAGTCCTAGAGTTTTTATTGTGTCATCAAGCTTAAATTCCAATCGTTTTTGATTCCTTAGATGTACTGGTATGGATTCCAAGAGAATGGCGTTGTTTATTATACATTAAGTCAATCGTTTGGTTGTTCATCGACTTCACCGCTAAATAAGTAGCTGCTGCTGTTCCATATGTGACGGTGGTCGTAGCTTAAACTCCTAAATTTTTTGTTGTGGAGATTTTCTCCATAACATGCGTTGATAGTTCTGATTTACTTCATCAACAGCAATCTGTCTGAACATTTTTTCGGTATCAGATGTATGGACGTACTTGTGCTTCCGCCACCTTAAACAGTATGGATAATTAATTATGTTGAAAATTTGGACCCGTTAACATTCTTTTAGCGAATGTTCAGCTGTGGTTTTGACAGAGTTATTGAAAACTACTCTCAATTTTGTAGTTGTGCTCGAATCCTTTAGAAGTCATGATGCGGCACAGAGGTAATAGTAACCAGTTTCTTGGAATTCAACCCAAGGTTTGGGTTTTTGGGTTAAGACATGGTGACGTTTGTGATTGATCGCGAGTTTGTTTTCACACCCCAGTTCTTCTTTGGCAAATACTCGTTTACAAGCCGCTTCCTCTAATTCCCAGAAGCTTCTCCTCAATCGTTTATCTACGGCCTATTAATATTCAGCCTAGTTTGGTTTGTTGGGCTAGTGGTTTGCCGGATGAGACCTTCGTTATATTACTCATTAGAATTTCTCCATAATAGTCCGCACCCAACATAATATCGATTGGGCCAGGACTGTAAAATGTTGGATTAGTCCACGTTAGATTTTTGGTGTGTTTCCAGTTCCAGGGGCCTAGAGGCTTTGGGGGAAATCTTGGCACCATTCCAGCTTCGGTTTTTGTCATGCTTGTGACTTCTGCATACGTCACGGTTTTTGTTAATTTTAATCTCTGGCAAGCTTCTTTTGTAATGAAAGTTGTTTTAGAGCCAGGATCTATTAGCACACGAATCAGTTCATTATACGAACACCATAAAATGCTTTCACTAAATCGGTTCATAGTAAGATACAATTGCGATTCCGGTTTTATATTTTGTAATACAGAGCGCGTACTATTATTACTATGAAGCAGATTGTGACGTGAACTGTTGTATAATTCAAAACTTTTATTACATGGGAGTTTGTGTTCTGAAAGCAAGCATCGTCGGCACACTGGTTTAAAATATACTGCATTACTTCTTTCTATTTGTGGTTAATTTTGGAACTTCTTACTACCGGAATAGATTGTGCTCTCCTCAGCATCGGATTCATTTATCGGGTTTTTAGGCTATTGCAATATTTACAGTCATAATAGATGAACTTGTTTGTTGGTTTCCTTCCATTTTTATACGTTTTATCCCGGGTAGTTCTCCTAGGGATTGGAACCTTACTTGCAGGAAGGCTAGAAAACCTTTCACTGTCTGAATTTCCTTAGGTTTCTTCAATGACGTCTCGTATAGGTGGTGAGTTTCCCTGCCCAATTTCCTTGTTAGAATGAATATATTTGTAAGTATATTTGGAAAATATGCAAAATTACCAAAGTTGAAAATATTTAATGTTATTTACGCTGTTTAGTATCAACAATCCCTCAATAGTAATTTATAAAGAAAATATCTAGGCCAAGCTGTTCTGTATGATAAATTTTATTTTTAACCCAAAACATCTGTATCTTCCATTATTGGTAAGTAATGTTCCTGGAAATTTTAATTCTCTTAGGATTAAATATCTACACACTCATAAAATATAGATGCGACATCCGAAGTTATGAAAATTAAATAAACCGTTTTAATAATTCCATAAATTCTTTTTATTTAATTTCAGATATTTAGCGGTTACCCAACCATTAAACTACTCGAAGCGTAGAAGATCAAAACGTTTAGCACTTCTTATGATTTTCGTTGTATGGCTCGTGGCGTTAGCAATCACATGCCCTCCAATTCTAGGATGGTGAGTATAAAAAATATGAAAAATATTATGGCTTTTAAAAAATGCTTCCCCAAACATTCATTAATCTTTATATCAGTAACAGAAGTAAGACAAACAAATAAATAAATTACAAGTCCTATGTCTCGTTTGAAACCAAACTTGAAGAATGTAAATAAGTAAACACCCAAAATAATAAAATACAGATTCAAAGAAAATGGAAATCAAGAATTTATAAAGGAACGAAAATATTAGATTCGTGTTTTTTATTTTGCTTCTATTTATTTAAGGCGTTCGAGTGTGGGTATCGGCACCGGTATTTAATGAATCTAAATTTTAAATAACTCAATTTGACCGTGACAAGGTTTTTTTAGAATTTTGTCTTTGTGCTGTGTTGCGGTAGACCGTAAACAAAATGTTTGCTCTGTCTGATTGTTTTTGCTACTGAAACACGTGTCATCTTGGAAGTTTTGGACCAACATAACGAAAACAATGGTTTGTTCTACCTTCCATAATTTGATAAAAATAAAATCTCAAATCTTGAATCTGCATGATAATTGGTTTATCCTATTAAAAGTGGAGGGATGTAACAAACATTTTATCAAAAGAAATTTATTTTCTTTTGTGACTAGCAAATCTTAAAAATGTACATTGATTTTGTTTTCAAGTATTTCTGTAGTTCTTTGTTTATGTAAAACATTTCTGTTATCTATTATAACATTCTTCCAAATCTAATTTGAAAATACAATTTCCTTTTGTTCTAAACTATGAACAATTTTATTTTAAGGAATTTTCTAGAAGCCAGATCTAGGTGAAATTGTGAAAGACTATGATGGTTGGAAATGTAATATTTTTCTTATCGACCAAAATCTTCTCACAATACTAACCCCATCTTCGGTGGCGATATAGATAATCTTCTTGCAAGGTTCAGGTTTTCTTTGGTGTCATTTCTAAGGCTAGTCTAAATTATGATTATTTATTCTACTGTTACTATTTTTCATTTCATCAGTAAGGTAACACTTTGTTGAGAGCACAATAAATTTTAAAGTTATCTATGCGCAATGCTTATCAAATAAAATCCGTAGACGGATTGTTATGCTTCGAGTAACAAAAAATACCGTCACGTTTTGTATAACTTGGAATTGGTTTATGCATAACAAACTAATTACGTTTCTTCTTCTTCGCTGGCATTATATCGAGCCATCGAAGATCCTGTTTCCATTGGTGTTAACTCGTTTTATTGCACGATTTTGAGAACGTAGAACGCGACCGAGCCATTTTGACGATTTGATAATTCCATTTATATCGATGTTGCTTAGACCTTCTTGATCTCTAGATTCAAACCAATTTTCATGCGTGATATCTTTTTTACATTGAAACTAGGAAATTTTCACCAAGCCAGATTTACCGTTGACGCATTTATTGTCGCCAATTTTATTATGATTCACTGATTTTCTACAGAATGCGGTTTTGCACGTAGTGGTTAAATGTCCATGTTTTCTGATCTATAATGCGCAAATTGGCTTAAAAATAGTTTTTTACATTTTTTACGTAGACAATGGTAAAGTTCGGTAAAAAATGTAAATAACGTAATTAATGTAAATTATGTCACCAACATGAAAAAAACAGAGTTTTTTTACAATATTTAAAAACCATTAATAATATCAATGCTCACTATCTTAATTAATAGTAAAGTAATTAATTTAAAACTACGAGTAATTAAAACATTTGCATAGAAACGAATTTTACTTGAAACGGTGGTTGTCAGCTTAAGTTTTCACATTCGTGTGGCTAATTCAAGAACGTGTTGTTTTACATTGAACAATTATGCCAGTGTTATGGCTAATTAGATCTCGCAGATCACTTTAACTATCAAAGACGTCAGACCTATCTGTTGTAATACTCGGTTTACTATATAAAAAAATCGGCCATCCGGAGAGCATGTTGTTATTTCAAATCGTTGAAAAATAAAATATATAAAAAAATAGCCAAAGCTAAAAAAGTAGTTTATAAAAAATCTGTGTGTGTGTGCATGTTTGTGGTGCTAGACTATAAATGTTTTTGTCTCCTTTCTACAACCCACATGATTTATGGATGCTTTTCCATAAATTGGAAGATGTCCAGTAATTTCCATCCAGAATCGGTCCTCAGAAAGTGACAGAAGAACTTCACATGGGTACTTCAGCTTCTATTACAAATTGTTAGGCCCTAGATATTTTTGAGCGAAATCCGTCTACCGGAAGTGGTAATTCTTACAGAAGCTTTTAATTTTTTACAAATAATTAGAAAGAGGTGTAGCATTTACGAAAATACGATTAAAACCAGAAAGATAAAAATTAAATTCCAAACGAAATTTGGTCAGATAATTTTTTTAAAATTTACCGGAAATGACAAACTTTGATAACAAAAATTATTTCACTTTGACATCTCTACAATCCCGGCGGGTTGACTATTTAGAATAATTTAACTTTTCCCATTGAATGGGAGGTCCTTGCGAAATTTGATGAAAATCTCTGGGCCGGAAGTGGCACTTTGCTACTCATTTGCAATGATGTTACAAGTTCAATTAAATTTAAAGATCAAACTTTCAACAGTTAGTGTTAAGTTTTTCTGTTTTCTAAAATGTAAGCAGGAATAATGATTTTTGATTAAAGAAGACAATTTTACAAAATGTCTGTCAGGTAAGTTTAATTTTTCACTTTTGAAATGTGGTTTCTAATAGATACATATATATAGTGATAAAAGAAACATAGTTGGCCTCCTCTTGAGTGGATGTTCGATAGTTGCATTAGATAACTGCTGCGTTATTTGCGAGTAGCTTCCTGGCACTACAGTTGGAGTTGGAATCCTCTTTCTTGTCACTTTGGAGTTTTGTTATAATCTGTGCTCTAATACCACTACTTTGCATCCTCTATAGTTAACCGGGTGTTGCTCTTCGTTCCTTGAGCATTATCGATTTTCATCATTTTGACGTCTTCATTTATATCCTCCTTTGTGTAGGTCGGATGAAGACCTCTGGCGATAACATAAATTGATCGGTTAGTTTACCGGTTTACCTTATACAGTGAGAACGACGCTCTTTAACATATATTTACATCGATAATAACATTTAAAGCTCTTTATTACTCCTTGATCATTTGCAGAGTGGATTACGTGTTTTGTGACATGTAGACCAATTTAAGTGCAACACAATTACACATAATTTAACAAAAATTTATTGATCGTTTTATTAATTTAGCTTCTCATTTCCGTAACCAACACTCTAAAATTTCGGACGTTATCCACGCCTTTTTATTACCTGCCTAGTTCACTTGAAGAGCTTTAATATTTTTGAAACGCCTAGTTTTGTCACCTTTACATGTTTTCCCTTTAATATAAACGTTTTTAATGCAATCACGCATCATTTTATAAAAAAAATTTTGCTCAAACCGCCATCAAATCAATCTTTTATCGCAAGCAGCTTTCCTATGCAGCAGAGTTTTTCTAAGAACCATGTTGTGTCTTTCGAAAGCAAAAATCCAGCTTTGCACTTAGACTTGGAATTCAACAACTTTCCAAATTTCCTGGAATTTCCTGGAATCCTTTACTTTCGTAATTCCTTACGATTTGAAAGGACGCCATTCGAACCATTTTACGAACCCGAATATGCGACCAATTAGTTTTGTTCTGTTGAAATCCGCACTCAAACTACATAAATTTGTATCCAGTGGTTCCTTCTGCATCACATCTGTGTTCTCTTTCTAAAATTCGTATGAAATTAGATTTACTATTCACTGTAGTTGGTCGGAATAAATATGGTGTCTGTCTTGAAACTGCCTGATGAACTACTCCAAACGTATTAAACAAAATTAACAAATTTTTTTTATTATGCATTAATCTGGCCGTAATTAGCGAATCCATCCAACTTCTTGAACAAAATTGGTCTTTATATCAGAATTGACGTCATAGCAGTCAAAGAAGAAAGCAATCGTTTCTTTAAATTTATGACGATATAAACGAAATGTCGTTTTAAACGAAGACATTGTAAACGAATTTCAATTTAGTTTCAATTACTTTACTAATTCAATCATTCCGGAAACATTGGGACCAACGAACATTATTGGAAACAATTAGATGATTAAGGAATCGTCTGATACCATTCCGTCAGGAAAATATTTATTTTGTCTAAATTCCAAATAAGTAGTGAGAATAGTGGGAAGTATTTTCATGATATTTGAACAAGGAGCTGAGGAATTTCCCGTCATGATCATTCTCTTAAAATGCTTCAATCGTCATGGAAATTTACTGTGGTTATTCTCAGAAAATATTCGTAACAACAAAAGCCTGAACTGATGGCACATGGTAGTTTCCGTGTCCTTAGGCAAAATTGACTTTCTCCGCAATTGTTTAACAAGGCAGGACACAAGTGAATTTCTATTACGGTTGGATCGTTTTTAGAAAAATACCAATTGAATGGAAAATATATATTGTTCAAGCGGACTTGCAACCATATCTACTAGCTAAAGTACGATAAAACGGCTCACTGTTCTAGATAGAGGAAGGACCATAACATGAATATGTTAAATAACATATTTATGTAAGTTACCTGAAATTGACAACGATTTTTGTTAAAATAGGCAGGTTTACAATTTTTTTATAGTTTTAGATTCGGCTTTGCAAAACGAATCAAAACGAAAATCAAAGTTATCTACCTGCCGAAATGGTATTGTCCCATAATCAGCAAATTTTTTGCTAAGCTTTTCATGTTTTTAATTTTTTTCGATGTTTCCTTAATCATCATGTTTCTAGTTGAATTCGATTTGATACCAAATCTATCCCTTAAACATCTAATTTTCCCCAACAATATTTGTGTTTTTATATAACTCGGTTGAATCGTCAAATCTACATAGGAAATACCTTTGGCTCCCGAAAACTTTGCGAAAACGAATTGTGGGAAAATACACTTCAACAAAATTACTCATAATGGAGGGAGTTTATAGTATAGATATAATAAACGGGGGAGGGGGTAATAGCCGGGGATTAATAACTGGAGGGTAATGACCAGGGAGTTTTGTCCGGATAGGCAATATTCAGAGAGAAGGGGATAATGTCCGGTTCCAATTGTAAATCTATAAACATACATTTGCAAATCTTTTGGGCCTTTCCCCAATAGTTTCGCTTATGTATATATTTTTAACCCGCGATTTCCTTTGATTATTATTGCGTGCGTCATCACTGAGTAATGCAATCCGAAATAATTGAAATTATATGAAATGAACCAAATTAACCCTTTCGAATGCCATTTAATGTTAGAAGAGCTAAAATTATTATTTGGTTGAACTAGTAATTATCAGGCTGTTTAAAGACATTGTGTATGGTGTTTGGTTCTATTTTTATTTCACTGCGCCTATTTCAGAGACCTTCCAAAATGTACAATATATTGTACAAAGAGTCTCCAATAATTTATTTTCTAAATTTTGTATTTTTATTTTTTAAATATTTATTCTAATAAATTTCAGTCGAGTCTAAAATTATATAACATATCACACATTCTCATCATAAATTCATCAATTTATGATGAGAATGTGTGATATTACATTTTACTTCTCTTCATATGACAATTACATTTTAATTCTCTTCATATAAGATATCACATATTTCATAACTACGAGTAAGTCCTTCAATTTTTAAATTAAACTTTTCAAAGCGGTTTCTTGCCTTGCTAATGCAAAGATGCACCTGACATTTCTTGCACATAAAAAACGTTCTACCAGTGCAGTTGATTTGTTTGCACCTAGATGGCTCCGATTTCTAGTCATGTACTGGCATATGGCCAATTTCGTCATATTGGATATCCCTGAACGGTCTCTTTTCAGATCTCGATTTGGTTGATGAAGTATGACTTTCAGGAGACGATGCGTTATTTTCCTTTATGGAACTGGGGCGTCCACGCTTTTTCACATTGCTTTCATGGCCCGCACAATAGGCAAGCAATTTCTAACCTCCATTCGAAACTCCGGTAGGTCCATGACGTTCCTTTTCGGTATATTGTATAAATCACAATCTCGTTTGTATTCTAGCCGACTAAAGCAAACCGCGATATTAATCAAGTGTGAGGTTACTCGTGAAGTCCATTTTTTAGAATGTATGAAAATTCGGTAGTAGCTTATTAGCTGGTCCAACAAATCTACACTTCTGGTTTCTCAACTTCGACATATTTATTTAATTCCTTTTTCCACCTATGAACCGTACCAGTACTCCCAACACTCACAAAGTTTGATCCAAGGTTTATTGGCTTATTATCATTCCAATTAACTACAGAAATATTTCTGTGTTTTTCAGAAATGCTTTCTTCTTAATTTTTCTATCAGTCGTGGTGGATTCACAAATCTATTAACGCGTATGGTACCAGCTGCATTATTTCCGTTGTATTTTAAAATTTTAAATAACTGGTATGTACTAAAATAATTGTCAACATATAATTTATGTCCTACTCGATCCAATCTTTCTATCAATCGCAATACAGCACTAACTCTAAATCCAAAACGGCTGAGATTTATTGATGATAAACCTGTAGTTTTACTCTGTACAAAAAAAATGTCGTTCCGTATTCCACTCTTGCCATAACAAAAATCTTGATGCCCCACGGATTCGGCTTACCTTTCATGTATTGCTAATTTGATAAGCGCCCCGTGAAAGGAATAATTTGCTCATCGATTGAAATGCTTTTTTCGACTGGTATAGTTAAGCAATACGAACGAATTACTTCGATCAATGGCCTAGTTTTGTAAAACTTATCGCTGCAATCGTTAGGGCGGTTCAAATTATTAACTATGTGTAAGTTCTCTCGCAACTGACAAAAGCGCTTATTACTCATGCCATTCCGAAATACATCCGCAATCTTGGGAATTTCAAGCAGCCCATCAATATGTGTAAACCAAAAAGTTTTTTATTTCAATAGGGCTTGTTGCTTTGAATGTAGTGCAATCATTTTCTTGAGCATACTGATTGGTATGAAATGCATATTTTTCAAATATGCTATTCTGAATGTAGCTCATGAAATACGCCAGTGGAGTTAATACTTCGAATGTAATGTTTTGGGCTGATACGAAAGGTGTTACTTCGGGCTGAAATTGTTTTCGCCTTTACTGAATGTTACATTTAGGTGTAAATTGCAGATTCTCTATTAACATGTCATCCGCAATAGTTATGTCACATGTTCCTTCAGCCGAAGCAACAATTATGAATCGATTGACTAACTGTACATCACTATCTTCCTCATCATTGTTTTGGTCCTAAATGGTCTAATTGATGTTGTACGGGCACGTCAATCTCTATTATGTAATATAAATCTATGGGTTCTGGAACGTCTGCATTCACATCATCATCTTCGATATTTTTCATTTCATCGTCCGAATCATTGCCAATTTCGGAATTGGTATTGATTTCGCGCCTATTCTAAAGTCAAAAGGTATGAAAATTGTTTATAGGAAAAATTACGTGCAATATATTGTACACAACTGGTAAAACGCTTTGTTCAATATATTTCAGATGTATTTAAATGCGAGTTTATATTTTATTTAAATACGAAATATCTATCGGTTTCTTTAGAATTATTTTACTTAAATATCCCTAATGTAATTGATATTTTTAAAATTGTCTTATTTTAGTTATTAAATAGAAATATTGATGATTTAAAAATTTCTTACCTCACAACACAATATAACACAACTTCGTTGAACCAAAACTCTAAGGCAACTGAGTGTTCGCTAGTTTTATTACATAGCTAATTTGCTAATGTTCTTTTGTTTCATAGAACACACACTAACCAAAAAATGCACACTAATTTTTTTTACCGAGAATGAAATAAACCATAGTTATAGAAGTTTTAATTCGATGTACAATATATTGTACGTGTCATTCGAAAGGGTAATGAGTGCCCTACAAATCTTATTCTTCAATTTGATTGTGAGTTCAATGATTATCAATATATCTAGCCCTTGGAAACTTACGGTACTTTTACCTTCGGTAATTTAAGTTCATGTTTTGATTTTTTAACAAGAATGGGGATGTACAAGGAGCCTCCCGGGTTCAATTTCATCCATATATTATAAACTGTTAAACATTGTGACATTTGGCGAATTTATACTTTAAATGCTCTCAATATTATAGAGAGTTTTGAATGTAACAAAAAATTACAACAGTATAAAAATTATTACAAGCAGGAAGTGAACATGATATATTTAATCTTAAAACTGAAAATGAATATGAACTTTTTTCAAACAAAATGTATACCAGTAACGATCTAATTAACGTTGATCACTTTGGTTCTCTCCACGCATTAATATTCTTGTTTGTGCTTAACAGCCCTAATTATTAAACTAAAACATTACAAATTAAACCCCATACAATTTAACCTATATTTGTTTAAAAAAGTACTTTTTTGTTCGTACATAATTAATCGAGATTTTTGAAAGAAGAAAATCTTTAAGAATTCCGCAAGTAATACCTTACTTTATTTTATTACGTAGGACCTTAATATTATACTTGTATACAATATCAGCTGAAATGGGAACATATTCATTAAGTACAGTAAAGCGAATAACAGTAAAATTTAATTTAAAATTTTCCATTTTCTTGCGTTTTCCTGTACAATAAATGTTCGTTCATTCGTTTGTAATATCCACTCGTTCATTAATTATTATTATTCCTGTTGAATTATTAATTTTGTATCAAGCATTGCACCGTGAAATTGGAAATCATCGTTACGGATTCCAAAATCTAAACTTTTTGTATCTTTTGTATATAAGAAAATATCCGTTTTTAGAATACCTTATACTCTAATATAGTTAGTTTCCCTTTTTCATAATCCTTTTATGCAGCTCCTACCTACCTATATGCTATACTGTTACATGTAAATTAGATTTTCCAAGGAAATTTAATTTTAAATCTTATTTTATTTTATTACATTTATTTGCACGCATATAGGTATGAGAAAGATCGACGCACTGCAAACAATGGTGATTGCTCTTATAATCAGAATAAGGCATATGTCGTATTTTCAGCGATGGGCTCATTTTTTATACCGATGGGCGTAATGCTGTACGTCTACTCAAAAATATGTTGTGTACTAACGACGAGACACTCAAGCATGGCTAAAACCGAGGTATAACCAATTTTAATCAATACCAAATATTTTATTAATCATTTTCTTCTAAATCTGTTTTAGGCATTTGAACGCTCGAACGACATTGAATGTGAAAATTTTACATCTGAAATTGAGACGAGCCAAAGTCCGAAACGTAATCTTTCGGTAAAAAGTTGTTCAATAGTACACTATGGAAATTTTGCGACCCATTTTGAACGTGAACCATCGCATAATACATTGTACGAATTAGTTGAAATATCTACGAAATCATCGACCACATCAATAATTAAAAATAATTTAAATTCTAGTCAGGGCAATAATATCATCTGTAAATATTCATCGAATCTGAAACCGATACATTCGGTTCAATTTAGCCAGTCACAAATATCATTACCGCTCGATTCGAATTGTTTATCGTCAACCACGACCACGACGACAACTATATCGACCACTACGAATAACAAGTTGCGGGTACATAGTAATGGTAATCGGGTGCCAATACGGATATCATCGTTACGTCGAGAAACCAAAACTGCACAAACACTAAGTATGGTCGTGGGTGGTTTTATTGCGTGCTGGCTGCCATTTTTTATCTACTATCTGCTAATGCCATTCCTACCGGAAGAATCAAAAAGCGAAATAGTTATGTCGTTTTTGACGTGGCTAGGCTGGATCAATAGCGCAATTAATCCGTTTATTTATGCATTTTACAATGCCGATTTTCGTATTGCATTTTGGCGACTTACTTTTCGTAAATTTTGTAAAAATAAACACAATTTAACATTGTTGAAACATTGAATTTATTGTTAAATGCCATAAGAATGTATAAATTAATTTTTAAAATTTAGTAATAATTTGTATTTTTATTTAATTAATGACAGCTGAGACATTAGAATGTAATGGTGTGTGAATAAAATATATTTCGTAGAGTGCGGCGAAGTGTTTGAAATTTACTGTCCCAATGTGTGCCTTACTAAAACCGTTTATACACTTTGCGATTTATTCTGTTTAGCAAATATATAATTTACTTGTAGTTAAAATAGTTAAAAAAACAGGATTTATGCTAAGGTGAAACGCAATGCAATACGATGCAGCACAAAATAGCTTAAAGGGTGATAGGACATTATCTACCTCCTCCTCCCGGTCATGATCTCCCAGACAATAACATCCTGCCTCTATATATACCTGGCAACCCCACCAGTCAAATAATATTTTTCCTCCCCGGTACATTATTCCCCTTTTCGGTACATTATTCTCCTTTTCGGTACATTATTCCCCTCCCAGGTCCCTTATTCCCCTTTCCGTCATTATCCGAAGTTTTTTCCCGACATAGAGTGTGTTATAGTTGTAGATCGAATCCATCATACGAGAAATTAAAAAAAATACTCCTGACGAAATCGTATTCATGCTGATTTTGCTACTCGCCGCAAGTGGCAGTACCATCACGAAAGAAATTTATTTTGTTATATATTTACCAGCGGAAATTACGTCTTTCCGCAATTCTTAAAGAATGACGATGAAATTTGGATAGTAGTATTGATCAAGTATTTTAAAGTAAGTTTTGGACAAAATTCTATAAGTTCATGCTGGACTAAATTTGGCCATTTCATAACCAATCCTTTTTAAAATTTAAAATTTGTTGTTAACTTATTACCAGTTTTTGGAAAATATATCAAACAGTTCCATTAGTAACCAATACTTTCGATTGTTTTTCTAAAAGCTTAAGTTATACTGAGACTACAAGGAAAATTTGGGGTAAATTTATCGATTTGAATTTTCACTAAAATTTTTGAGATATTGGCCAAAAACTGAAAATTACTTATATGGCCGCAGAAAATCAAAAAATTACAGTGAAAATTCTAATCCATAAATTTTCCCCAAATTTTCCTTGTAGTCTCAGTATAACTTAAGCTTTTAGAAAAACAATCAAAAGTATTGGTTACTACTGGAAGTTCAAAAGGATTGGTTATAAAATGGCCAAGTTTGGTCCAGCATGAGCAGATCCTAGAATTTTGTCCAAAACTTACTATAAAATCCCTGATCAATACTACTATCCAAATTTCATCATCATTCTTTAAGAATGGCGGAAAGACGGAATATTGTTAAATTTCAAAATTTAATTTACTGAATTCCTTTACTTCGGAGATCAATCAATTTGTCAATTTAAGCATAACTTTTAATATGATAGCGGTGCCACTTGCGGCGAGTAGCGAAAACTCATATTTTCCGCTTTTTTTTACAGCATATGGTATTCGCATTTATGATTAAATTTATTTTGATTCTATAAATGTGTATTCGCGTAATGACGGAGGTGTGTGGCGACGATATGCTGTGTTGCAACTTGCTGCGCGGCTGGTTGGAACGAACTGAATGAATGTAAAATTTTATTTTGTTCAAATAAATTGATTGATTTTCAAACAAATTACACGTGGTAGATAAACCGGGTAGCAATTTAGGGTTTTGTCACTAATTGCGTTAAAATGGCGAGGTGTTACATTTATATCGCAAATTAATTAAATTAATTTATAGTACGATTAGAATAATTGGTCCTAATATTCTAACCGCTACAGACTCCGATAAAGGCTCGCTTTATCTCTCGCGATAAAGATAAGAGGTCGGCACTCGTGGTTTATTCAGAGGTTATTTCTGGATCGCCTAGTTCATTGCCCCTTCTGTTAAAAGATGTAATCGATGTTTGTAACATTCCTAACAGGCAATTTTTGTCGTTCGATTGCCAGCGAATCAAATAAATACATTCTCGCTTGGACGCAGGCCGCTTTCATTGTAACAGGTCTGCAGTCTATGATACGAATTCACCTGAAACGCTTGGGCTATGAAAGTAGAAGCATAAATACTGGTATACTAGTTCACTTTGTCCTAATAATTATTGCAATTAAATTTGTTTCAAATAAATGAACTCCTCATGACAATAATCCGTTTCAAATCTAATTAACATCGAGAAAATCTTTTCCTAAAAATACTGATGTTCAACAGAAACTTTTAGATGAAATACATTTTTTCGATGAATTCTTGGTCACAGAGTTTAATTAGATCATTTCTTAATTGACTCTATTTAAAGGGAGGAGGTATATTAGGGGAAGGTTGAACTCATTCTAGGGGAAATGCTCAGGGGTGAGGACCGGGGTAATGACCAAAAGGGGTAATGAAGGGGTAATGACGCAGTTAGGGAAATGACCGGGAGTAATGCAATGGAAGTAATATCCGGGGTTTAAAGTTCTAGACATCCCCTTCTAAGAACGACAATTTATATCGTAATTATTCAATAATTTATCTCAATAAATAATTTTTATTTGCGGTGTCAATAATTGTTGAAAAAAAAAATAGTTGGCATAATAAAATATTTTTGTTCGCCATTATAAGATTTAGAAATAAAAATATTTGGTTAAAATAATTATTGTTTAAATATAAATGAACCACGATCCATTACTTTAATTATCTTAATGTACAGATTTTAGATTTTAAAATAAGATATTTATAAATGTAATTATAATAATTTATTTCATAAAACAATGTTTAATGTTTCATTTTAATAAAATGAGAATAATTTTTATTCAAATTAATCGTCAGTTCAGTTTTTAAATTTAACAAATTTATTCGAAATAATTAATGAGGAAATAAATTGATCACAAGCGATCCTCTTACACATTGGGATAATTCACACGAGGTTGGTAGCATTTTTAATATGAACGGTTTGCCTAGTATGGATTGAGCTAAATCTTTCGAGAGCTATCGGCGATTCTATCGTCTTCATCATTTATGTATATCGAAAAATAAAATCACACTAGGTTTCCGTCTTCTTTGAATCCTTCTTTGGATGGACCGATTTCTTTTTAAAGTTTGATACAATAAGTAAGTTTCTGGTTTGTTCAAAATCTTTCAGATTGTGTCAGTTTCCTCGAAAGAGATTTTTAACAATTAAACTTAACGAGCTTTTAATGTGTATTAATTACTCCTATGAAAACTGTCACTCCGATCACTAAATATGTCTGGGCCCGTACAGGTCGAATTTTTGTCGAAAATCCGTTTTTTTAAATCGTAACTTCCATTTAAATTTAAAAAAATTTATTTGAACCGCTATTGTTGCAAATTTAGTTTAGATTCTTTAGGTTTGTGGTTGTTTTTCCCAATAAATGAAAAAGCTCCATTGGAGTCACAACCGTTAATCTGATTTTAGACAAAAATTACCATAAGACCTCCCAAATTAGGGAAGAGCCATAAAATAAAATTTCAATACGACTAGGCGCTATGCATTTCAAAACATTTGCAAAATACTAGAACGCTCCTCCGATTTCGGTCAAAAATTACTCGGATTTCCCAATTTATGAAAGAAGCTTAATATAGAGGCCACAAAGTTTAAGTCTCTCTAAGTCACAGATCACACACACACACAGATTATAAAAATGACTTCTTATACTTCTTATAGTGGAGCTATACAAATGTTGGTTATTTTGAGCAATTCAGATATTTACTGTCAACAACTTATCACACTGGATAAAGCAATATTCAAAGAAAATGGTATTGTGTTTCGTTCGCAAAGTGTCACTTACCTTTGACAACTAGTAGACATTTTTAAGAGATTGGTTGGAAAATGATATCGCATCTTCCATATAGCCCTGATCTGGCGCCATCTCTATATCATTTATTTCGAAGTGTACAAAACTCTTTGAATGGTAAAACTACACCGATTATGATGGCATGAAGTCGCACTTACATGTTTTTGGTGATAAAGACCAAATGTTGTATGAGCGCGGGTTTATGAAGATACCACAAAGATGGCTAAAGGGTCATCTAACAAAATACAAAAGTGAATTTTATTTTACAGTACCAAACCAATTACTTTGCTTTCAACCTTTTAGTTTATTTAATATTTCCCTCAAATGCCGTAAAAACTGAAGGAAGCAAAATGCTACTTCAATCTCCTAGTAGACCGGCTAACCTACAACAGTTCTGCAACTCAACAAATATCTCATAATGAATTACGTATAACAAGGTAAGATACAACCACCACCTTCGATAGTAAAAAATGATGAAACAAACAAATTTATTTTTGTGTCGAATTTGACGAAAAAGGCCTGAAATTGTAAGGGGTACAGATATGTCGATTTTACCACTTGTAATAATTTATTACTACCGGACCGCCATCAGTTTGATGAGCCTTTCAGAGGGTAAACCTCATTGCGCTTGGTAATATATTATTTTACTGTCGGACTCGACCAAATTGGCTTCAAACGGTCAAACGGTCCCTACATAATTCCTTAAGTACATTTTGACCCGAAGTATGGTGACGGTCTGATAAGTAGATTATAAAAGTTTTTTGATTACGAATGAGATACAATAATAATGTTTTATACAGCTGGATGAGGTTGGTCAGCCCTCTACATAAAGATGTAACAAATTACGATATAACGGGTGACTTTTTAAGAGCTTGAGAACTTTTTTTTAAAAAAAAACGCATAAAATTTGCAAAATCTCATCGGTTCTTTATTTGAAACGTTAGATTGGTCCATGACATTTACTTTTTGAAGATAATTTCATTTAAATGTTGACCGCGGCTGCGTCTTAGGTGGTCCATTCGGAAAGTCCAATTTTGGGCAACTTTTTCGAGCATTTCGGCCGGAATAGCCCGAATTTCTTCGGAAATGTTGTCTTCCAAAACTGGAATAGTTGCTGGCTTATTTCTGTAGACTTTAGACTTGACGTAGCCCCACAAAAAATAGTCTAAAGGCGTCAAATCGCATGATCTTGGTGCCCAACTTACCGGGCCATTTCTTGAGATGAATTGTTCTCCGAAGTTTTCCCTCAAAATGGCCATAGAATCGCGAGCTGTGTGGCATGTAGCGCCATCTTGTTGAAACCACATGTCAACTAAGTTCAGTTCTTCCATTTTTGGCAACAAAAAGTTTGTTAGCATCGAACGATAGCGATCGCCATTCACCGTAACGTTGCGTCCAACAGCATCTTTGAAAAAATACGGTCCAATGATTCCACCAGCGTACAAACCACACCAAACAGTGCATTTTTCGGGATGCATGGGCAGTTCTTGAACGGCTTCTGGTTGCTCTTCACTCCAAATGCGGCAATTTTGCTTATTTACGTAGCCATTCAACCAGAAATGAGCCTCATCGCTGAACAAAATTTGTCGATAAAAAAGCGGATTTTCTGCCAACTTTTCTAGGGCCCATTCACTGAAAATTCGACGTTGTGGCAGATCGTTCGGCTTCAGTTCTTGCAGGAGCTGTATTTTATACGGTTTTACACCAAGATCTTTGCGTAAAATCTTCCATGTCGTCGAATAACACAAACCCAATTGCTGCGAACGGCGACGAATCGACATTTCACGGTCTTCAGCAACACTCTCAGAAACAGACGCAATATTCTCTTCTGTACGCACTGTACGCATTCGTGTGGTTGGTTTAATGTCCAATAAAGTAAACTGAGTGCGAAACTTGGTCACAATCGCATTAATTGTTTGCTCACTTGGTCGATTATGTAGACCATAAATCGGACGTAAATCGCGAAACACTTTTCGAACCGAACACTGATTTTTGTAATATAATTCAATTATTTGCAAGCGTTGCTCGTTAGTAAGTCTATTCATTATGAAATGTCAAAGCATACTGAGCATCTTTCTCTTTGACACCTTGTCTGAAATCCCGCGTGATCTGTCAAATACTAATGCATGAAAATCCTAACCACAAAAAAATCACCCTTTATAAGTTTCACTGTGGCTAATTGGGTCAGTACAGGTATACACTCAAAAAATGTACATTCTACATGTAGCAGAAAAAATAACTGATGACGTAAAAGCAAACGTTTCTAAGGTGACTAAAACATCAACTCACGTGCATATGTTGAGTAAGAAAACTCACGCTTGGTAAACGCAAACTGACATTGAACCATCTTAATACTTTTGATGAATTAGTTCAGAAACTAGAATACAGCACTAGCCACCTCTAAATAAATAGCCAACGAACTTACAATTTTATGTTCCTCAATATCAACAAAAATTGCATATGGTCCTGGGTATTAAGAACAACCAAAAGTTAAAAATCATGTAAAAATGCTGAACAAAATATAAATAAACAATGGCAACACTATCGATACAGTCGCTGAGGAACTGTCTCCTGTGGCATCTTCAATAACTCTTTTATACGAAGAGTCCAAACTGTTTGTATATTTTGACTGTATTTGACGAAACAACTTAATTTTCAGCCTTACATCATATCTAAGTGTAAATTTAAATTTAACTTAAATTACACCACTTTTCCCGCCATAGATATTACTGCTAGACCCAAAGTGAAGCAATCTTATTCCGTACAAAACATCTTAATAATGTCTTCCAACTTTATCCGAAATACCGACAAATAGTTAATTTTGTAGATCCGCCTGTAATTTTAATTATCCAACTAGCACCACTCGCTGTCTATCGTAGATTGCTAGGTATGTTTAATTCCTTGCACACTGCCATAATCCTTGAACATCCCTTGCGCCGCTCAGTATCCCTGCAAATATCTGACAATAAATATACCGTAACTTGCCTATACACCCCCAACGTGTTCTTCAATCTGGATACAATTGGAAAACTAAATTGTGCAACAATATAAGAAAGTCCTGACAGTGGACATAATCGTTGGGAATCGTTGGCAACAGTACATCTTCACCTTTAAAGTTTCCATTTTAAATTGTAGCTTCGGTGATGACGTTCATCAACATTTTCACTGAAAACCTGGTACTGTTGCAAATTCGTGATGTTTTGCGAGTGAAAGATATGGCAAAATTATATGGCAATCGTCACGGCATGACTGGCAAATTAAGTGACTTCAAGAATTCAGTTGAATAATTAAAGTATTACACGTTGTCTCTTTGCCTGTCATTTCCTTTAAAATGTTAAAATTGATGGCATTGACATCGTAGTGTTTGACTGATAATATAGCGCGTGTATACTATGCCCTGCCGAATCAATTCGTTTGTGGTCGCTGTGATTTTACAGAAGCTCGTTTTTAAATTTCTGTTCTTGTCGCTATAAAATTTACAACTGGAGACGTGCATTAAGATCATCAGCAAGTGTTGAACGTGGTATAATGTTAAGTTTGTCGAAAATTAGGAGCTTTTCATTTCTTCCTAAATCTTTTGGTGTACGTTGATGCGTTCAAAATAACGAGTTGACATGATTGGAGTGCAAAAAAGTGCATTGCATCCGTACAAAATTTTTATTTGTTTATTAATGCAGGATCTTTTTACCATCATTGGCAATAATTATTCATTTGACAACAATTATTTTACTTAACCAGTTATACCGAGTTTTAAATAAAGCTCCATGGTTGTGACATATGTTGATAGGAAGGTCTGGACAAAAGGTCAAATTTTATACTATTTTTAATTAAAATTCATCACGGTTATTTATTACGAAGAAAATGAAATTACCCAACTCACGTAGCCCCCGTCCCAAGATATCTTCTCGTATGTTTTATTTTTGTATCGATGTAAACTCATCCAACCGGCATCGATGAGCCAGTGGTTCCATTTTTCGTTGATTATTTTGTCATCTAATTTAAATAAGTTGATTTAAAAATGCGGCTAGAGGATCCGTTCGTTGTGCTGATTGAGAGGTTTGTACCACAGTTGGGCGTGCACATTACAAAATATCATTTACATGGTTTTTACATGTAAAATGTATGTAAAATGCAATTGCGCCATAGTTTACCATATCTAATAATTATCGAAAAATTGACAGTGTATTCGACCACATTTATGCACATGACATTTCCAAACCGAGGAAGCATTAAGTTTACATGCTAAATTAACAGATACATTTTATACTCCTTAATTGGATTATACAATATGTTGCGTGAGATTTAACTCCATGCTGGTGTTCTTCTTCAAGTCTGGGTTATCAAGTTGTTCTTTCCTGATTTTGTCCTTGGTCCATTCCTCAGCCTGTACCACTTGCACGAGTCTAACGTCAATGATATTTTGCTTGTTTTCTAATAGACCACAATGCTTTAACAATGCTTTCTGAAATGTTCTTATTGTCTTCGCGGTACTTCGTTGGTTGCTCTAACTCAGCCCGCCGTATCTTGAATGCTGGCTTAAATGTATTATATACAGTCTTACAAGTTAATGCACAGCACTACTGCTTTTCTTGTGTCCTTATCTTTGATATCGTCCGCGAATGAATCTACTTTAACCCGTTCTATATATTCCGAACCCATGCTAAAATGGCCAAGGTTAGATGCACTAACCGCTCGATGTCTATTGCAAATTTTTTCGAATGTTCCCTTTCGTTTTTGTATCATCTTTTTAGTTCGGTACGATATAGGTCACGTTTATGATTAGCCCTATACTTGTGTTTCAATTCCAACATAATTTTATCGTAGTTCCCTTGGTCATACTCCGGTATAATTTGTAATGTCTTCGCTGCTCCTCTTTTAAGAGATGTTCCATCAAACGTTGGTGGCTTTAGCTTTATCGTGTGTACCATCTAGATTATTTGGGACATCATCTAGCGATTTTAACTTCCACCTCCTTGAAGCTCCTTTTCAAGACGCTAAATTTCCATCTTTAGTTTTTCGTCAGCCTTCTCGAAACGTTACTCTATGTTTTCGATTTCATTTTGAATCTCCTCCACCTTGTCATGCACCCTCAGAAATTTACTGTCCATTTTAGTCTCGACAAATTACCAGATCGTTTCCACGTTCAGCTGGTCTTTACGGTCTCAGTTGAGACGCGATGTGGTCTTTTTACGGCCTTTAAGCCATAGTTTTTGAGGTTCGGCTGATCAAAAACCGTTCCACGTGTTCGTACATAAAATTGTGCACGAGTTCAAAACGAATTACAATGAACGTACATTTGAAGTGTGTATAATTCTTGCTTCGCTTCTTGTTACTTGCCGCCGTGATTTAATTACACCTGTGTTACTCAGAATTATTTTTAACATGTGCTTTCCACCTGAGCTTAGAGTCTGGCGTCATGCCGAGGTACTTAGCGTTATCAGAATATGGAATTGGTTGCGAATTCAGTCTAATCGGATTATATTGTAAGTCCCTATTTGTAAAGTTGATATGTGTTGATTTCGATTCGTTTAGTGTTATTTTCAGACGTCTTCGGATTCTTCGGACGTAAGACCGAATTACAAATTTACTCGTATATACCAAAAATTTGATCGAATATAATTTTGGGTGTACAGAAATTCAATCACATCAAATGCTATTATGGTAGTTATCGCAAAAATTATTATGAACAAATATTATTGGATGTATGCGAACGCCAAAAAACATTATGAAACCTACAAACAAATGTAATTTAATTTTGTTAATGTAAGCGGGAATGTTATGGCAGAGCATATAATTCAATAATTTGTCCCTATGTTCGTTTTTCGATATTCATTTAAAATTTATAGAACTGAAACCTTTTTAAAATGATTTTCATTTGGCTTCGATAACTTTGAATTAGCATTTTAAAAGTTTCATAATTATTTTGTGTAGTTTTTTCGATTGAAATATCTGTATTTATGTATAAATGGATGTCAACCTCTTTGATATTTTGGCATATCAGTATAAATCAGTTTACAGTCTAATTATTTTAAAAGACTACTGTAATAACACAAATGGCTATTTATGATGAACTGTAAAAAGTTTTGCGAGCAGCGAAGTTTGGGCCATAATTATTTATTCTTCACTTTAACACCATATCGTTTGCCGTGCCTACTAAGACTCACCAAAAATTAAAACTCACTAAAGACTAAAATAATTTACGCTGAAGCAAGCAGCTGAAACGATTACTCCACGCTCCACGCCAATAAGCGAAATCGTGACATTACCCCACCTAAGCCTGTTCGTTTCGAACGGAATCTAAACTACCATCTCTGCAGTTTAGTTCGTTCAGCTCCAACAAATTATACTTTCTTCTATTCTTGCATCCATGGTCCATTCCACCTCAGCAGTGTTGTGCCGGATTGTCTACTCCGCGTAGATAATTGATATCCTACACGTGTAAACAATGTATGTAGAAAATCGTCGTCAATATAGAGAATGTAGAAAATGTCAAAAACTATTATTTATCTTAGCAACCATCAAAGTTCTATGATTTTTTTAATGGAACCGTTTTCAATATGGACAACACAATAAAAACTTTTAATACACTTAAAAACTTGAACCCAAGATTTTTTTGGTAATACGCGATCTGTCATTTAGTTTGTTTACAGTGCTCAATTTGTCAGTTGAACTTGCCAGTTCATCTCAAGTCTGTTTCCCGATTTTTATAATGAATAAGAATACCAAGCAAAGAATTGGTCTCAAATTTTGTATTGCTAATAGAATTTCGTGTGTCGAATCGCTGAAAATGTTAGTTAGTATTTGAGTGGTACAGTGCATTCAAAATCGGTAAGATGTAGTGCAAGATTTGCCTCGATCTGGTCGGCCTTGACTGAAGTAACAACAATATCGTGAAGGAAATTGTGACGGAAAATCGTCATTTACATTTGAGAGAGATAGCCGCCGAACTTTCTGTACCTCACGATCAATTCTTACCATTATACACGATTGTTTGAGCATGAAACGCGTTGCCGCTAGACTAGTTGCGAAAGACCTGAATTTTCTTTCAAAACTCAATCGCTTAAAGGTCGCTGAAGAAACATTCAAACAACGCATTATAACTGGTGATTAGACATTGGTTTACGAGTTTGACATGCAAACCAGTCAACAAGCTTCGCACAGGCGCCTTCCAACTGAGTCGAAACAGAAAAAAACACGTTAAAGCCGATCAAAAGTAAGGTAATGTTGACTATTTTATTAGATTGTCGCACGGTGTTGTGCAATCGGAATTCTTATCAGAAGGCCAGACGGTAAATAAAGAAAATTATCTGGGCGTTATGCGGCATTTGAGAGAGCAAATTTGTCGAGAAGCCCAGGTTTGTGAAAATAAAACTCTTAAATTTTGCACCACGACAAAGCACCACCTCACACGACTATCATTGTGAACGAATTTCTAGTCAAAAACTCAACAAATATCATCGAACAACGATCGTAAATGGGGTCTATGCTACCGACAAGTTTACTGACCCCTTCACAGGGGAAGGGATTAAATGGTAGAAAGGAGGCGCATCAACTTGCCGCGTGCCTGTGAAAGTTATGTTAGTTTACAAATTCGACTTGGAATGTAATTATTGTCAAAATAACATAAATCCTCTTTGGATTTCAAAATTAACAAGTAATTAGTTGATTACCCATCCAACTTTCCAGGTCAAGTAGTGTATACATTTGTATTGAACTTTCTCAATGCTTTTGAGATGTTCTTCATAGAATGGACACCACACATTTACAGCATATTCTAGCTAAGATCGAATATAGGCACCATACAGAATCCTAATTGTCTCTAAATCAAAAATGTCACCCGTCTACCGTTTGATAAACCTGAGCATGGAGTTAGCTCTACCGCTAGGTATTTCGCTTCAAGTACTACCTGAAGAAGTTCAACATTTATGTTACAGTCTTACAGGGTTGGCTTTTCGGTGAAACGATAGAGACTTGCACTTTTCTATGTTGAGATTAGAGAGCTAAACTCGCACAATATCGCTAGATCGTCTTTGTTAAATAAAATCTAATATTAATGCCTACTAGGCTGGCCCATCTAA
Organism: Nephrotoma guestfalica; assembly: GCA_963691935.1. Classification (NCBI taxonomy): domain Eukaryota; kingdom Metazoa; phylum Arthropoda; class Insecta; order Diptera; family Tipulidae; genus Nephrotoma; species Nephrotoma guestfalica. Next base: position 13,959,725 of record OY829915.1, read on the forward strand.
CTCTGTTGGGTGTTATTGCTTTGATTTTTCGAGATGTTTTGCTTCTGCTAACATTGTTTGTTTCAATGTTACAGCTGCTCGTCCGACTTTTCATTCCAGAGATCTTCTTGTTATGTCATTTTGGGACTTCCTCAGTGTATAGCCAATCCATCTCCACTTGTGCTTTTGTATTTCGATATGAATGACTGATTGACTATTTTGCGTATAAAGAGTTCAACATTTGTTATTTTGTTGGTCCAGAAGCACCTTACCTTGGTGTTGCGGGATAGGGCAGTTGTGTTCCACAGTTTGTGTAACATGTGGAATGTTGTTCTGCATTTGTTTATTCGTGTCTTGATCGTTCCTGATATTTATTTTGAAGTCAATTACTCTTGCTAGATCTGATAACTTTTATACTTTATGTTTCTTTCCGGCGTGTTTGTGTGTTAGCAGGCATATATCATCTGCCTCCAGCCTGAGTTGGACTACTTAATTATGATGCGTGTTGTGATTATATGATCGGTGCCGCTAAGCCCTGCTCTGCTGTGAATTTCTATCTAAGATGAAAATTGCTAATAACTTTATGTTTGTGTTGAGGAGGAATATACTATTTTTTGGAAATCGTTATAGTCAAGCCTACCTTCCATTTTCGCGCTATTCTGACGGTCGTTCATACTTCTGTTATTACTGCTATTGGAGTCGTTGCAGTTGTCGTTTTGTCTCCTTTGAATATTTGAGTTCTGTTGGTAGGATATTGGCAGATTTTCCGCTTACCCATCGTACACGTTTATGTATTGACTCATGACACTTCATTTCTTGATTTCTCGTGCAATAATCTGTATTAACATTTCAGTCCCGACGTATTTTGTTGGCACATTTGCAACATAAGTTGCGAGTGTTCTTCAATTGTCTTTCAAGTTCTATCACTGATCCTGAGTTTGTGTCTGTATTCTTGCTATATACCCGAGTGTGTTGCTAGCTGCTTCTTCAATGGTTTGGAAGCTGCGAGCTTGAGCGCTTCACAGAATGTATTTCTTGTGTCGGCACCTTTTAATCTGTCGGTGTTAAATTTTCCCGATTTGAATTGATGTATTTTACAGGTGTATCTCTTATTTCCTCGACATCTTGTTAATCATTACGTGATCTGTTTGGTCTGTTGTTCTGCCATCAATTGTGTTCATAGAACTCTTCCTTGGTTGTTTCATCTGCGTCTTCTGTTGGGGCATAGCACTGAATTATAGTATGTGTTTCGTATTTTTGAATGGACTCTTGCTAAGATTATTTGGCTTTTAACTGGGTTCCATCCCATTAGTGCCTTATTTGCTTTAGCTGTTGTTAATACATATATCATCGCGTCTAGAGCGAATTTGCTTCGCTTGTGTTTATTTTGCACTGTTTTACCATTTCACTGCCCTCAGGCCATACATTTTGATTTTATAATGCTTCATCTCAATCTCTCGAAAAAATGGAATTCTCAGCTAACATGAACAAAATGGTTATCGCACAACCAAAAAGCTCTTTTCTACTACAAATTTTGGTAGTAACGACTACGTTGCTCAAGTTCAAGATTAGGTTTATGAAAATACATTACATACCGACATTTTAGTTGATCTCGTTAAAAACTAAATCGATTTCAACCTGAATGAAAATTATAAAGCCGCTTACTGAAAAAACCTTAAAGATTCTCTCATTTTCCGGCTCCCTCTTTGAAGGATTACAACGACGCCAATATAGAATCAATACTGTACATCAGCAAATGTTACAGGATTTCTTCCTCCATTACTTCACGAAAGAGATCCCTGTTTGTTTTTGAATTTATTAATCTGGGAGCACTCTCCCTTTGAATTGCCATTTCACTGACTGTCATGATAACCGGGGAATGGTCCGACACTAGAGAATTACTGTCTTCAATGTGAATGTAGTTCTGAGATATACCTCTTGCTACATAAAAGTCTATTAGGTCAGGTCGTTCCGTTACTGCGCCAGTATGTTGGGGAATCACCAGGGTAAAATTCACAATTTGATGTCTGCCCTGCTTGAAGCAATTCTTTACCTTTTGACTTTCGCATTAAAGTCACCTCCAATAATAAAATCACGTCCAAGCGATTTAAACAGTTTAAGGTAGTCCTCCCTTTTCAAGTTATGCCGGGGAGGACAATATATTGCAGAGGCAGTGACTGCTTATTGCTGTGTTTAATTTGGATTCTTACAGTAGTGGATTGCATAGTTTCTTCTTCGATATTTGATTCAAAATGGTGTTTTATATTTTCTTTTGTTAGTAAAATGGAGTTATATAAGTTATAACACGGGAAGGTGCTTTATCAAAATCAGCAGCAAAGAAATGGTTCAAGCGCTTTCGTTCTGGAAATATGGACGTCAAAGATGCACCTCTCTCTGGTTGACCACCACTGGAAAAGTCGATGAAATCATGCAGACAATTGAAGAAGACCGGCATATAAGCAGCCATGCAATAAAGAACTAAATAATGATCACAAAACAGTTTTATACCATTTGAAAATGGTTGGATACAAAAAAAACTTGACGTTGACGTTTGGATACCACATCCAATTAGCAGTTAAAAATTTAATGGACTGGATTTCTATATGCAAAACGGTGCTAAAACGGAACGAAATCGAGCCATTTTTAAAGCGAATGATTACTGGTGATGAAAAGTGAATAAGATATGACAACGTTTTGCGAAAAAGATCTTGGACGAAACGAGGTGAAGCTTCCCAAGCGGTACCAAAGCCAGGATTGACGCCAAGAATGGTAATGCTGTGTGTTTGGTGGGATTGGAATGGAATCGTGCATTATGATGATGTCAGCAAATAACGCGTTTAAGGCAAGCAATTCAGTTAAAATGTCCAGAATTGTTCAGAAGAAAGGGTGTTGTGTTCCATCATGATCACGTTAGTCCACACACATCATTGATGACCAGGCAGAAATTGAGAGAGCTTGGCTGGGTATTTTGACGCACCCACCATATAGTCCTGACCTTGCACCATCGGACTACCATTTGTTCCGGTCCAATCAGAACCATATGTTTGGTCAAATGAACTTTACATTTGAAATAAGAAAATTCTTTGTTTCAATGTCACCCAAAAAAGGCCACGAACTTTTTCCCTAGCCTTTTATCTAAAATTTTATTTTAGATATATCCCTAGGAGTAGAATATATCTAAAAAAAATTTTGCTGGCGAATAATCGATAACATAATCTTTCGGTGAACATTCGGTAATATTCACATCAAACGGAATTGCTTCTCTCTCAAACGCACATCTACGCCATCGAATATCAGCTTTTTTCGTAAAAACCTATTTTTCATTTAAATCTGCGTTTTCAATGTTTACACCTGATCCCGTGTCATTTCCGGTAGCTACAACGATCTCAGTTTCAAATATCAATTCATTTTGTTCGTCATACTGTAAAATAGTTTCTTCGGTTTGAATCGCCTGCATTCAGCAGCTCCAAAATTGTATGGGTTTCAAATATTTTTCTGGTTGGTGAACGGCTAGTTGAATTTTATACCTTTATATTGTTACAAAGAGTGTTACCAGCATTATATTTGACTAATAAATCCAACGAAAAGATGACGTCCACAACTGTGGATAAATTCACAAAAATAATTTTCAACATTGTCTACATTCTTTATGTTGTCGACACCATCGGTCGTCCTTTACTGGCAATAATACTGATGTCATCCCAAATTTTTTCTTTGTAAATCGAATTCGAGACTAATTCAAAACGGTTGTTGCATCATAATGAAGTTTAATAAATTTTTCCCGACTTTAGTGCTACAGACTATAATCACCAGTTAAAAATTTCCCCAGTCACTCTTCTCGCCGTGGAAATTAAAAGAGAACTTGGGGAATTGCTTCCATATGTCAAATTAAAAATAATTTCCCCTTCTTCCTCTGGACATGCGCATATCGTCTACCTATAATATCACGTGTTTATCTGTTGACTATATCTAGATATCTAACCGAATATAGCTGGATAATTTTCTAACAATTTATTATACCAATTCTATATCGCCGCCAGACCCCGAAAAAGTGGGTGGTAAATATTAATACGCGAAATTAAGGCCGCATGATGTAATCAAGTTAATTTAATAAAATTTCGTATAGGATACGTTGGATACATAAAGATTTGATTTGTAGATAAAATTTCAATTTCAATATAATATTATTTACGATGACAAATAGAAACGTCACGTCATGTCATTGTGAGGTGAATTATTAATTTTATTTAACTTAACTAGATTAGACGTAAACCGTAATCAAATTTAATCACCGAAATTACTCGTAGGTCAATTTAATCAATAACAAGAACAACGCACATTGCAATGCTTTGCGAATGAATCTTCAACATTAATGTTCGGGAACAAGTTTTTTTTGCATCTGGTACAAGAACCATAAAATCTTGTATTATCATTTTTTTTAAGACGCCGTCCTTTTTATTTTGCGACGCTCAAAACCGTTATTAAAAGTTTTTGTTGGAAATGTTTTAAGAAAATAAATTAAAAACGATTGCGGCTTTTTTTGAATTTCAAAACCCTCAATTTAATTAATTTGATCCTTTTTCCTGATTATGCTAAATAATGGATATTTAATTGGATTTGTTACAAAAATGTATTCAAATTATGTGGTAACTGCTTTGGAATTTTAATAAACTCAATTGCAAAGCTTTTGTACTAGGTACAGCATAAAGGGTACCAGACACCATTATAAAGCTCTTTTCAAATTAAATTCTTGAAGTTTAAAAGTCATCACTACAACAACACTCAACAACAAAGTTCTAATCTCAACACAAGTTGATTTACTTTGTTTAAAATTCTAATAATGCCCGTATGTATAAAATGATTTCCGCTCGACTGCGATATACCGCATTTCATACTTCGCATACAAAGCAATGATACATCAAAGCAAATTTGTGTCAAAAGCTTTTATATTTATGTGCACAGCAATGAAAGTTCATTTACACTAAACTTTTGTCTAATCTATGTAGCTATGTATAAAATATAGACACGTCGAAATTAATAAAAATGAAACATTGAAACCAGACACGGTATAATATTACAATTATCGTGATTTTTTTGTCGAAAATCAGGTTAATTTCGGACACCCATAAATTCGTGGAAGTTTACGTAATTAATTCGACCAACGCCAAAAACAATGTACAATTTAATTAAGGTCGTATTCAACTTTCATGTACGGAAAATTTTGCGATTAGCATTAATACACGAGTATGTACATAATGCTGAACGAAACGGTTTGTATATAAAGGGTGTTTGTTTTAAAGGTTCACATCTTTAAGTTGGCAACACTGTTTTGTTTGACAGCCAACTTGACAGCTGACATTTGCTTTGTCATTAGTTCGATTTGTCGTTTCATAATGAACTCATCCTGCATTACGTCCAGTTTACGGTCGTCATAAACGTCCATCAGAGCGGGTAATTCGGTTAAACAAAATTTAACTTGGCCGAAAATTCCAATTCGGCCAATGGGCAAATGTCTTCAAAAACGATGATGAATGTACCCCAATTGGGTGGCATAAATCTTGCTGATATATGGTTCCAACAGGACGGTGCCACATGCCACATAGCGCGAGATGCAATTAATTTACTCAAAAAAATATTTGATGCAAGACTAATTTCACGTAATGGTCCTGTTAATTGGTCACCGAGATCGTGTGATCTAACTCCTTTGGATTATTTTCTTTGGGGGTATGTTAAGTCACTTGTCTACGCCGATAAATCAGAGATGTTGTCAAGCATTAGCGGCACAAAATTATCTATCCAATAAAGCTAGTTGCATTGATATCGCAATGTGTTTTTTGTTCTAGTTTAAACACCCTTTATGATAATACAAAAATTACAAAGAAGAAACACCTTTTTTACCATATCGGTTGGGTGCCGTAGGAGATTAGGATTAAACTGAAACAAAATAATGAAATTAATTCATAATTTTATTTTGAAATTATGTAGCATTTGTCATGTTTATCTGCGGATACGGTTAAAATTTTTTATCTTTATAATTTAATAATAAAGTTGTTTAATGGGATGAGGCAGGAAAAAAGGAGCAGCTCTGTGTGTATGTACGTATGTACAGGTACGGTCTAGAAAATGTTAAAATACTCTTTATAAAAGAGCACAAAAATTTATGTCATAAAGTCCCCACAGATCTGAGTCTATTGATTGCAGGAACAGAAGCATTGATAACCGTTTTCCTTTCAATCGGTTTCGTAACTGTCGCAATTTTTCTGATGGCATCGGTTGCAACGGTCGACAAAAATTGAATTGCAATTTTACATAATTTTGCGTAAGTATTAGCCATGTTGTTCCACCACCCTAATGGGTTTTCTTCCAACGGTATACAGTACCGAGAATAGAAAGTGCAACACCCATAAAAATACACAAAAAGATGTATTTTGCCAGTACGACGCACGTTTAAAAAAAGGAATTATTTTAGAAGTGGTTCTTTGTAATATAACACACATTTTATGGAAAATTAAAATTCAGTTTCAAGAACAGGTAATAAATGTTGAGCCACTTTTTATTGTAGTTTTTTTGAATTTTATGGTAAACAGGTGTCTTACAAAGTAATCAAATGTATATTTAATATTTAGTTGCCCCGCCTTTATTGGCAATAACAGATGCAATCCTTGTTGGCATGGAGTCAATTAAATCTTGCAGGTACTAGAGGGTCAGTTCTTTATACCACACTTATTCGATGATTGAATTGAGTTTTTTGGATGATGACGGCATATTTTTGTTGATTTTCATCCCCATTACGTGCCAAAAATTTTCAATAGGATTCAAATCCGGTGAGTTTCCAGGCCAATCCAGAGTGGGAATTCCATTTTTCAACAGCAAATCTTTAACCTGAAGAGAAATAATAATAATTAACTGTTTCTTTTTTTTATCGTCTTAAATATAAAATTGGTAAATGAAAAAAAAATAAGGCTTACCGTTTTCGCTCGATGACAAGGGGTGGAATCATCTTGGAAAATCACAGACTCAGCACTCACAAAATGCATTTCAATGGAAGCGACCAAATGATACTTTAAGTTTTTTTTAGACTTCTGTGTTGTCAGTTCCTTTAATAAAGGCCATTTCTCCAATTCCGTGATAGGTAAAACATCCCCAAATCATTAGGCCCGCTGGATGCTTCAATGTATTTTTCAAGCACTGATCGCTCAGTCATTCGCCGGATTTGCGCCTGACGTACTGGATTCCATCCGATCCAAAATGGTTAAATTTACTCTCATTGGAGAATATAACTGTTCGCCACTGCTGTAGACTCCAACCAGCGTGATTTCGAGCCCGTTCTAACAGTTTTTGTTACATTCTGGTCGTAAGAAATAGTTTTTTTTGCCGGGGACCTGGCCATATATCTTTTTTCCCCCCGGAGGCGGTTACGAATCGTATACACCCCGATTTCTTTGCCAGTTTCTGCGTTGTATTCAGCCCGAATATCCACAGCAGTTTTAACTCGATTGGCTGTTGATATTCTGATAATTTTGAAATCTTCTCGTGCAGTTGTCTTCCTTTTTGGACCTGTTCCCTTTTTGCGTTCCAATGCACTGGTAGAATGAATTTTTTTTTAAAAACGGCTCACAGTAGAGTAATTGCATCCAATCTCAACAGCAATTTGCCTCGATGAAATTTTAAGTGTTCCAGACAATTCCAGTGTATTTGGCCATTTTGAACAAATTATAATTTTAATAACTTGCTCGTGCGAATATTTATCTCAAACTAACTAAAAAAGTTAAATAACGATTGTATTTATATCCAAACAATAAATCAGCCTCCTACGATAATGACAAGGGGCAATTAGTACAATTTTACCTGAAAAATATTGGTGTTGCACTTTCTATTCTCGGTACTGTAATTATAGAGTTTTTAAAAATATTGATAATTCGGTTGAATCGCCATTGTCTTCCTCCACTCTTCAATTATCCCTAATTATTTCTTTGTGGTGGTCCCATGAATCAAAATTTGAGCTACTGATTGTAATGCTGGTTTTCCTTGAGAAGTACGATTTTTTAAATCTCGGATATAGTGGCAATTGATAAAATGTAGTGATGCTCAATAGATCCGAACCGTTTAGTACAATCGGTGATCAAAGTTGATTTTAGTTTCTTCGATGATTCATATTTCAATTCAATATAAATTTTTTTTCTTCCCTGCTATCTGTTCTGGGGCCAAGGCTCTCCCAACTCTTTCGCAGTTTGCTTATTTACGTCCTTATCTTTACGCCTGTATTGGCCAATTCGAGGCCGTACGGATATAGGTCCGATTTATTATTTCCATCTGCACATTGCATAGCTCCATGGGTCGGCCCATGAGTTTTGCACTCCTACAAGTGGGTCATAGATGAGTTCCTCTTCATCACAAATCGTAATTTATTGATGAAAATTCCCTTTGCATCCTGCCCCTATCGGGATTCGAACCCGGTACCTCCCGATCCAAACGCCAAAGCTTTAACCACTATGCCATTTGGTCGGTCAATATAAATTTCGGAAACTTTTTCTTCCAAATTATACATCATTGGTGTGAGTCACGACAGAAATTCCATTTTGGAAATCCCACGGTTTTCTTATATTTTGTCGAGTACTATTTCAATGTGCAATTTTGTGCGTGTAACGGTAAAATATGTGCATAATGTATTTTGGGAAATAATGTGGGATTTTTGACGTGATGATCCCACCAGAAACCCCATTGTCCCGTTTAATCATTGAAACATATGCTTTGCTTTAGTTTAGTTGGGCCAAACTTTGTGTACAAAAATAATTTACTTCTCCTCCAGAATTGGCCAGGATTTTTCCTAGAACGGCTGTATCTGCACATTTACTTGAACAAAATCAGTAAGAATCACCCATAGGAAACCCCCATTTCAAAAGATCATTTCTGAAAAATTTTGAAAAATTCTGAAAATTTTGTTGGATTCCTATGCAATGGATTTCTTTACAAGAATGAAATTAATGACATTGTCTACGCAGAAATAAATTGTCTACACTTTTTTTGATACAGCCAAGTCGATAATTGCGAAATACGCGAAGACGCACAAAAGAATCAAACATTTCGATTAATTCGTAATGGATAACTAGACGGACTGGACTTACTCTTTACAAATAAATTCAGAGTTATTTGAGGCTTCTTTATGTGGGCAGTGGGCAAAATATAGTAAGACTTTGTTCATAATTTTAAAGTTCTTTATTTATTTCTCCAAATTTATTTCGTCCCCCTCAAAGTAATCCACTCGGCCTCAATACACTTGTGCCAACGTTTTTTCCAATCCTCGAAACAGTTGGTAAATTCAATTTCCGGAATAGCCTCCAATGCGCATAGCGATTCACGTTTAATGTCTTCAATTGACTCAAAACGGTTTCCCCGGAGCGGTCGTTTGAGTTCGCTAAGCAGCCAGAAGTCACACGGAGCTAAATCAGGCGAATACGGTGGTTGCGGAACGATATGGGTGGAATTTTTGGCGAAAAATCACGTAAAACCAATGCAGTATGAGAAGATGCATTATCCTGGTGCAAAAACCCAGAGTTATCGACCCATAATTCCGGCCTCTTTTTACGAATAGCTTCGCGCAAACGACGCATAACACTCAAATAGTATTCCTTGTTGACAGTTTGGCCGGTCGGAAGGAATTCGGAGTGCACCACATCTCGATAATCGAACAAAACTGTAAACCCTTTATTTTTTACTTGCTTTGACGTGGTTTTTTTGGCTTCGGCCCACCTTTGACACGATATTCGGCCGATTGATCGTCTGTTTCTGGATCGTAAGCATAGATCCAAGACTCATCGCCAGTTATAATACGTTTCATGACATCCTGGTAGTCGGAAAGCATTGTTTCACAGACGTCAACGCGACGCTGTTTTTCCAAAAAATTGAGTGATTTTGGAACCAATCCTTCCGATATTTCAACGATGCCAGTAAGGCCTCTGACTGCTAATCGTCGATTCTCGAGCACCAATTCCTTGATTTTATTAACGTGTTGATCATCAGTTGATGTTGATGGTCGTCCTAGACGTGGTTCGTCATCAACACGTTCTCGACCCTCTTTGAACAATTTGTACAAATCAAAAACCCTTGCTCGCGACATACAATTATCACCGAAGGCCTTTTGCAACATACTGAACGTTTCGGCATCACAAAATTGATTCCGCACACAAAATTTAATGGAACTTCTTTGTTGAATAATTTCACTCATTGTAAAATGAGCTGAATTTTATAATGAGTGCAGCATTGGCTGTATTTCCTCGATAACTTCACGAATTCCATCTTTAAGATCTTGAATCGATTGTGGAGCATTGGCATATACCTAATCTTTCACGTGGCCCGAAACAAAAAGTTTAAAGGTGATAAATCACAAGATCTCGGTGGCCAATTGTGATCACTTCTTTGAGAAATAACGTGGTCAGGAAACTTTTCTTGCAAAATTGCGATTGTTTCGTTGCTTGTGTGGCACGTAGCACCGTCTTGCTCAAAATACACGTCGTCCACATCAATATCTTCCAATTTCGGCCATATAAAATCAGTAATTAGTAACAGTTGCACCAGCCTCATTTTCGAATAAGCAAGGTCCAATCACAACGCAGCCCAAAAACCGCACCAAACAGTGACACGTTGAGGACGGAGAGGCTTTTCAACAATCATTCTTGAATTTTCTGAGTCACAAGTACGACAATTTTCCTTATTAACGTAGCCACCGAGGTGAAAATGAGCCTCATCACTGAAGATGAATTTTCGATGAAAATACGGATTATTTTGACGCATTTGATCGGCCGGCCTAAGTTCATGGGTTAAATGAACTTTAAAAGCCTCAAGACCTAAGCCTTTATAAATGGAATGTCTAATTCCAAAGATCGACGGGGAATCGACAAACCTGGGTTTTCGTCAACACTACGGGCTAAGCAATAGCAGCAGCAATATTCTCAGTTGTTCTTAAGCGATGCACACGGTTTCGATTCTTCACATCAATATCTTGTCCCAACAGCTCAAATTTTTCCACCAGTTTCACTATTGCCGACCGAGATGGCGCTTCACGAAGACCTAAAAGTGCTTTAGTGTTGCGCACTGTATGACAGCAATTTTACCATTTTTAGTAATGGCGTAGCTTTTACTTGTCAAATGTCAAAAGATGACAGCTTCAAAATTGACAACTGCCCAAATAGCAGGCTATTCAAAATGAAACCCCTCATTGGAAACCTCTTTACATCGATTCAGCCATTATACCTTCAGTTCGCCCTTGTGATTAAATTATATCTTGGAACGGTATATCTTGGAACGATGTCGACGGTGTGTTCTCTTTATCCTAAAACCGACGAGAAAGCATTGACTATCATCGATTACTTACTTCTCTTCCATATCAACAACACCACTTAACCGCTTCAGCAACAGTCGAGGGAAATACCTAGACCTGCTATTTGACAACGTCGTCTTGCATGCCGATGTTGCTCCGTGCATGGACTTCACTGGACGTGAGAGCATTTATCACCAATTATGATATAAAATTGAATACTAAATGTACAACTAATTATTTTTTAAACGATTTTTACTTTTATTTTAGAATGGCCGACTACGCATCCTTGAATGAATTTCTTAGCACTGTCGATTGGGACTTTTTACAGCGCGGTACGGATTTGTATGATCCGGTGCACAGATTCAATGAGCTTCTCGGGAGTGGTATCGAGAGACACGTTTCGCGGGTTGTCAATAATAAATCCAGCTTTCAGGAGCCGTGGTATAATACCAAGTTGATGCTGCTCAAGAAACGACGCAACAAGTATCATTCTCTTTACAGGCTTTACGGCGTAGGGTACTGTCACGATTTCGTTATATGAATGTAAAACCCTTAATTGGTTCCTTTTCAATGATTACGTTGTACAAATCGAGCAAGTTTTGGTTTTTCGGCGCTTCCGCGCTGTTTGTGCGTGGTATCAACTTGTACGCTCCCGAACGTCGAATGCGTTAACGCGATGGAGCTTTATTCATCGACCGAGCTGTAACGAACTACAATCTTTCTGGTCTAATTCCGAGGGTACCGCGAGTGTTCCACAAGGTCTACGGAGCTTTCGATTATTACTTGTCGAGAAATTCGTTCAAGAAAGTTTTATACAATCTTTTGCTGTCGAGCTTATGTGCCGTAATTTTTTTTACCAATTGTTTTGTTATGCCGATTATAGTCACTGTCGGCACCATTTATAAATAAATAAATGATATGGTGAGAGTGAACCAAAACCCTTCTATTAAACTTCCGTCATTTATAAATTCATCGAAATTCAAACTGTAGGTAGTTGGGAGACATCATATTAACTGACTGTTATAAGTTTCTTATTCCCTCTTACTAGTTTAGAGCGTCAAACGAATACCTCAAGCCACAAAATTTAACGAATTTTAATCTTCCCTTGCCCGTCCGATCTGATATACTCGATTTAGTATGATGTAGTATGCATATACATTTCCTAGTTTTACTTCCTGCATGTAATTAGTTTACTTAAACGTTCTACGATGTATTTAAAAAAACTAATTTGTTCCACAATTTATTGGTTTGTACCAATTTTATAAATTGTTACTGGGGTGGTACTGTATCAACATAATTTTTTATATTTCAATTACGGGACTTTTATTGTTATTTCAATTGTTTTCTTCTCCAAGTTAAAACGTGTTTTATTGCCAATGTAACCAACATTGATAAAAATAGTCCCGTTGTAAATGTAATTCAAATAAAAATTATTAACTCGAGTTGATTTTGGTTTAGTCAATAATTTGCTGTTAATCGATCTGCATGGTTTACGGGTTTGCGGTCGTAATTTTAAATTGTGCTAAACTAAGAATAAAAAATGAGCCGAAGTTACCTAACGGAATAATATTTTTTTTGCTTTTCCTCATTCGTAATATTTTTAGTATTAAGTAGTAGTTAGTGGTACTTAAATCTGATGTACTTAAATCGTGAAGTAATTACGTTAAGACCAAAATGGACGATTTCGTTTAAACAGTGCATTTCGATAGAAATTTTCGAGTATAAAGTGAATCAAGTGTGGGGAAAATGAAAAAAAAAAAAAAACTTTACGCCATTGTTGCGGGATTCTGGCTGCAATTTTATGTGTGATTATTATTATCATTAGTATCTAATTTTTTTTTGTTAACGTAACGTAATCTATTATTTTGCATTGTTGTTGTTTTTCTCTAAATTAATTTGAAATTATTTTGTGGTTGCTGCAAAGATGAAACGCAATTCGTACAAGAATTTAGCAAATTTTGACTTGGTAAGTGAAAATTATATGTGGGCTGCAAAATCACAATATTGGTGACGGTACATTGTAATTTAATTTACTTTAAATGCACCACAACAGTTAATTGATAAAGAAAAGTCGTGGATACAAAAATTAGTTAGGTTCAGTTAGTTAATCATTTTTCCTTTCTTTAGATATCTGCTTGATTGGGAATGGAAAAAAATTGGCAGCTCATTTCTCTCTAGACTTAGCTAGGGTTAAATATGTATTTAACCAATCATCATTTATTGAATTGTAATAAAATAAATAGATATTTCACCTCTGATGGTACTCTATTGGCCGAATTCCGTTGCCACTAGGAAATTTAATTACCCGGGTTTTTAACAAATTTTTAATAAACCAAACCGATTAATGATTAAATCGCGGTTTATTTTAGTCAACATTTTCATTTCAATTATAATAAAAAAAATCATTTGTTGAAGTTCCCTGCCACAGGGAAAACTATCTCACGAAATCGAAAGTTGGTCGAATTGTAAGCAAACCTTTTTGGGGGGGGGTCACATTAGTAGACATGGAGTTGAGAGATTACATCCATAACAGCTTCTGAGATCTGTGTAGGCCTTACCCGTTTCTAAAATTTGGAACATTTCTTGTATGTTGGAACTTAAATCCCCAGAGATTGAATGACATCCGTTTGCGTTGTAATTTAACGTTGAAATGTGACGTTGTCCAACAGGATAATGAACCAGTTTGTATTCGGGTTGAAAATTCGAAGTACTCGTCGTTCCTTAAATTTATCGAGTAATTCGCGACTCAAATGAGTGTCAATTTCTCGTGGCGTGGAAAAGATAAATTTTTAGTCCTCTTTGTCGTTATAAGTAGGGTAGCGTCATCTTTGCTTAGTTTTTCAACAACTACTTCTAGTGATCTCACCGTAAATCGTCCCAAAAGTAAATTCACCGAATGGGACAATCCAGCAGAAGTTTTAATTTTTCTTTCTCATTTTTAATTATTTTTTTATTAAAGTTTCAGTTTCGAATAGGGTGGATCCTATATTTTTGTAACTGTATCTGGTTCAAAATCCTGATTTGTTCCTCGAAATTCAAATTTAAACTTTTTTAGTTATAAACTGTGATGTCAATATTGTCCAGATAATTGACTCCCTTAATATCATCATCCATGTCCGGCGGTTCCGTATTTTTAAATAAGTCCAAATTTTAGAATTACGGTAGCTCCGACTTATATGATTCTGACTATGTCTCTATCAACAATTAAACCAAATTCCTCTGGAATTGATGGAACATTAATTTCAACGGAGCCTAAAGCGTAGTTGATTTTGCCACTGTGTAATGTAACATTAAAATATATTTTTTAATTTAAGGAAATACCATTCGCCAACAGTCAAGCTAAATCGTAAACCGCATTTTTCCTGTTAACACAAAATTTGTTTGAGCTCCAGTTTGTTTGAATTATAAAATGCTATGATTTGTGTTGGAATAGTGGATTCACTTTTTCGCATGCCATAACGTTTTGACTTTATATACGCCCTACGAATCCATCCAGTAACGAATCTCGTTTAACACAGTTCAGCAAATTTGACCTTACCGGAGTTAATTTTGGTTGCGAGCTGACAGTATGCAATTCAATCAAGGTTACTATCTGAGATTCTTTGCCTATCTGAATATTGTGTCGTTTTTTTGCGTGATATGACCTCCTCGCTAAACGTTCTCGGTCGAGACGTATCCGTTTGACGTATATGCCAAGGAGCCCGTAGATGTGTAGATAAGATTACAATTATGATTAAAATTTCAGTTCGCCTAGAAATTAAAGTGCAGTAGAAATCGTGCATTACGATTGGCCGGGAAATCGATAAAAAGTATTCAGGTTTGAGTTTCTGCTATGTGGGGCGACCGATGCAATTTCGTCCACTCAGTTCTCAAAACTTTCGATAAAATTTATGTTCCAAATGTTTGAAGCCTTCGACTGCTTTCTTCCTTTTACTGAAATTGAGTAATAATTGTATGTAAATTTTACATAGTAATGCACTTTATTGCTAAGCTTTGCCATTATTCTGTCTGAAATAAATTTTACATGCCATGTAATATATTTTTTTGCCCTATTTTGACTATTTCCAATCCAATCAAGTCGTTCTAAACGGATTTGTCACTTCGCTTGTTCCTTATGCAGTTTCTACTTCTGCAAGTTTTGAAATGAATTTCATTAAGTGCCCACATTTTACGTTTAAATTGAAACTGAACTTAAATTGAAATCGAAACAAACTTAACTAACGATTTCAACAGTAAAGAATATGTTACGTCAGTTTATAATGTGTATTGAACGGTAGAGGCGTTCTTATTGCGATGCATATTAACTGTGACTGCTCAGTATTGATAAATTCGAATACCCACTATATGGAGCTGATTTATGTTAAAATCAACAAGCCTGCTTCTCGTAGATACTGTCGATTTCGTTTTTGGTAACATGGATATTTTATTTTTTCTCGTATCTTTTACTAACACATTGTTCCCACTGCACGATCTGCAAAATAAACTTTGATCAATGATAACTTTTCAAATTCTGGTTTGATGCAGATCAGTAACGTCAAGAACATTCTAGACCGGCACCTTGATTTAGTGCCCTCTCTAGAACGCCAATAACTTCAGAGGTTTGAAATAAATTTGGTTCTTATTAGGCTTATACCATCCACCTATTTAAATCACATGTTCTAGCACTCAATGTAAAGTTCACGATAACTGTGAAACTCCACCTAGTTGTAGTTTTCTTAAAGTTGATTTTAAGAAACTTAATGAATCATTAGCTAACACCGATTTTAAAACATTTCTCAACAATAATAACAACCTGGAAACCCAAACACTTATTTTTTATTCTGCGATCTTTAAATGCTTTCAAAAATTAATTCCTTATGCTGTACGAAGAAATAAACTGGCAGTTACTTCATGGTACACAGGGAATTGAACGAACTAAAAATTGCAAAAATTTCTTAAAGACGAGATTGAACTCGGATTGCTTAAATTATCTGAACATTTACGATAAACTTGTCTCAAGAACCCTACAATGATACTCTCTCCTTGCTTCGGTATTATGCAGTTGGAAATAGTCGCTGACCCAAAGCTTCTTTCGCAATTCATACACTTCAGGATGGAATCACATGGATATCCTTCTACGATGAAGTTCAGTAATACTTTTTCTGGTGATCCCATTGCTGACTTGTTCGCAATTTTTTTTGTAACACTGCCGGTTGGGTATATCCAAACAACGATATTGAGCCCGATGCAGCCTACTTCAGTTACATGAATAACAGCGCTCAAACATCTCTGGTGTATATTGATTATGAATGGTTATGAGGGGTCCCGATGGTTTGCCTTCTATTGAGTATGGAGATTCTCTTTTATAGTTCTAACCATAAAAAGGAATGTAAATCGCATGTCTCTATAATTATAGCCCAGGTGCGAAACTTTCCTGTATCCCTGAATTATTTGAAAGTATTGCATACGATTCTTTTTACTTTCAATGTTAAACTTTATTTTCACACAACCAGAATGGCTTGTTTAGAAGACGATCTACGACAACCATTTTAACTGAATTGGCATCTCGTATTTTGAACGTTATGGAAAGTGGAAACAAACGTTTTAACTCGGAGGTAATCAACATCTGCTTCTTTTATAGCTACTTTTGGGGTACCGCAGGATAGTCATCTTGGGCCTATTTTTTCTGGTTATCCATTAACGTCATCGATCTCGTGATTAAAAACTCATTAATTTCAATTTCAAGTTCTACCGGTGTTATCCTATTACAGAATGGCCTAATTAATTTCATAACTTGGTGTGTTTGTCAATCCATTACATACTCTAGAAAACTTTCAATTCTATTCTTTGAGAGTATACCATCACCAGCAATGTTATTGCCAGAGTTTTAGCTATACGGGAGAAATAATTTGTGACCCCGAACTGAACTTTTGAGGCTTTTCGATTTTATTGTATACAGAATAAACGTTGCCCTTGACTTTGCCAAACGAATAAAGAATTTTTGAATCGCTTTGTTACGAGGGCTATTTAAGTAACCTTTGTTCAGCCTTTGCTCGAGTATATTAGTCAAGTTTGATTCCAATACCACGAAGCGCACACACGATTAGTTGCGGCACTGCAAAGCAGATTTATGTGGTGGATCTGCGCGGATTTCCATCTCAACCGCTTGGAGCTTACTATCTTATAGCGACTAAACAAG
Source organism: Nephrotoma guestfalica (assembly GCA_963691935.1). Lineage (NCBI taxonomy): Eukaryota > Metazoa > Arthropoda > Insecta > Diptera > Tipulidae > Nephrotoma > Nephrotoma guestfalica. Next base: position 13,977,199 of record OY829915.1, read on the forward strand.
CGACGATCTGTTGCAAGCAACGTTTTTCTGTTCATCAATTTTTATCTGATGGGGTAGATTCTTCTCCAGTACTTGAAAAGATAATTCTTAATGTAAATGTTTGTGTTTTGAGAACGGTAGCTTTGTGAACCCATCCTTCCTTTGTGAATAAGTCGTTGCTTAATGCTTAAAAATAATAAACTCAGTACAAGCTTCAAAGAGCGAGATATTAGTTTATACTGGGGGCACCGCCACCACAGGGAAGCCGCACATAGCTTATTTTGTGACAATGAGTAAAGTCGCCGATTTTCTCAAGGAAGGATGTGAGGTTATTTTTCTGCCGACCGCATGTAGCCTGTCCAGATAATATGAACCACCGAGTAACACTTCTAAGCAATTAATACTTGATGTATATAAAATAACATCATTGATGGCACAAAACATGTCAAAAAGGCTGGCGCTGGAATTGTGAAGCAAATCGAGTTCCACTTCCCTCGAGATTTTTGAATCTGCCTACTGGCTTTAGATGAAGAAAATCAAAAGACATAATTTGGTGCTGGTGCCAATTTAAGGATATGAGAAAATGATTTGTTTCATGATACTTGGCATCTTATATTAGCTGGCTAAACGGACGCGAAAACGTCTAATTCTGAAGAAGATTCCAAAATAGATTTAGTCAACGGCCCACAGAAATTTAAAGAAAAAATGTATGCTAGCGTACTGTAAATCCGGCAATTGTTGCCAATTGTCGCCATTTGGATTCGAGCAATCGCATGAACCGACGTCGCATTCGCCAATGAAAACCAATTGTTATGATAGCGATTTTATTTTATTTGTCAACAGACGAAACATTCAGTTGGGAACGGAATTCAAAGATCAAGGCCGGATAGGAGATCGAGGAAGAGAAAGTTAAATAGCGAACGCTGGTTCATGCAATTGCACGAATCCGACTGGCGACTGTCTGATCAACCCGCGCTGCCATTTGCAATCAACGTTATACCAATAAACCCATTCCAGGTAACCGATACAATAACTCATCGTCTGGACTACGAAACGAAGTTTTTTTTATTCAAAATCAAAAATAAAAAAAATATTTCGTTAAGAAAACGTTATGACGTTGACTCGAGTCTAAAACAATGTTTCCAAATTACATTAACATTTATCGCATCGCGCAATAAAATATTTTTTTTTTAAAACTCGACTCCCTTAGGCTAACAAATTCTGTCGATCTTACTATCTTTTCGCATTTCGCCTATATTTATTCGTTTCCCGTATAAAATCGTCTCAGGCCTTTGACGTGAAAACGTCCTAAAGATTTCCCGTCGATATTTTCTAGTTTATAAGTGTTAATTTCCATTTTTCGCTTAATTCTACACTTATGATAACGTCAAATTTGGACTTGTATTCTTCCGCGACATTAGATTGTTTGAAATTTCACCTTAGCCCTAAATCCTCTACACTAAACTGTAATAGACGGCTTCTTAAATTATAGCGGTTGGCGGATGGTATTACGCGTTTAAGAAATGTCGCACCTGGTATCGCTGAAGGTAATCTTTAAACTTCTTCGCAGTAAGTTGACTATCGTTGTCTAAGATTAATATCGACGGTACGCTGAATACCAAGAACACATTTTCAACACTGACTCAGCATTTCTAACGAACTTTAGCATCACAAATTTGCTGAACACATCGATCTCCACAAGCAAAAATTGGTTTCCCATTTTAGACCGCGTGTATGGTCCCATATAGTCTATGGATATCATTTACTCACGGACGCGTCGGATATCTTGGTTCACTAATGGGCATCCTTGAAATCTTACACTTCGGTTTATTTAATGGACATTGCCATTTACTTTAGCGTACTGTTGAACGTCGGCCGAAATCCTGGGCCAATAACAATTCTTCTGAATACGAAGCAGTGTTTTAAAGAATCATAGGTGTGCAGCCAAAATACTATCGTGCGATTCACATACAAGATTGCTTTTCTATAATATTGTGGGTTATACCGCTTCTAACTCCACGTATGCGTCCCGTCACCTTGCATTTTCTGACAATATCTGTAGACTCTTCTTCCTCTTTTAGGATGATCTTAACCTCTTGTTTGAGCTTATCATACACTGAGTCCTTCAATGCGTCGGCGTAGACGCATCGACCAACGAGCCAATCTCGAAGCAGGATTCTTCAGGTTCCTAAGCCAAGCTAAAGAAGCACAATCCGCCACTATTTCAAAATATACTCAATTTATATACGGCGGAAACTTTTAAATAGCCAACTCCACCACCAGACATTCTTGTTCTGTGGCCGTATTCTTCCTTTGTGTCGATGTCAGCTTCGGGCTCATATAGGTTATCACTCTCTCAAATCGATCCACATCCTGCGTCAACTCAGCACCAACTCCAGTATCCGAGGTATTTTTCTCCACCGTGAAGGTCTTCGTAAAGTCTGGGTTTACCGAAACTGGAGCAGATACAAGTTAGGTATTCTTCATTAGGTTGCTAATTGGCACAGTCACTGAAGAAAAATTAGGGATAAACTACCTGTACCACCCCGCCATCCCTATGAGCCTTTTTACATCTTCAATCGTCTTGGATGTCGCAAAATTCAAAATACCAGTTATCTTTTCCGAGTCGATTATAAACCCGTATTCATCCAGAATGTATCCCAGATACTAGATTTCCTTCATAGTGGACCAAAATTTCTCCAAGCGAATCGTGAGATTCGGCTTTCGGAGTCGCTTCGCTACTTTGCGCAATAGTTCTATATGTTTCTCGAAGCTCTGTGACATCACGATTATGTCATCCAGACACACGAAGAACCTCGGCTCCAGCTTCACTCTGAGAAGTTTGTCCATAAGTCGGTAGAAGTTTGGCTCGCGTTACATAGGCTGAACAGCACGCGTTTATACTGAAATAAACTTCTTCCTGGTATGATGAATGTCATTTGCTATAACCGTTTCAAACATTGTTACGGAGAAAAAATTGTGGTGCACTGTTTGAAGTCTCGAGAATGTGGGTCTTGAAATCTTTGAATTCCCCAAGAAAAATATAACTATTAAGCCCTCCCTTTTTCATAGTGGGTCGAAGGATGATACTCAACAACGGGAGCATTCCGACCAATCTTCTCACTGTACATAATATAACAATTATATACTAATCCGGGAATTTTGAAATGGTGACGGGGGACTTGTATGGAGAAATACCGATGTGTAGTGTGGACAAATAATAGTTAACACATCCTTATCCTTAGTACTAGGGACCCTCGTAGGTTCAGGATTCCTAGTCACTTCGAACACGGAATCGAGTGCTCAAGAAGTTTAGTTGTTCCGTTGTTCGGAAAATCTATATGAACATCTAGAACTGGACATACTTAGCATGAAGTATGTTTTAGGTAACCAGCCTAATAGCTGTTCTGCATTGTAAACGTCTGGCCTAATATTATTTTTACTTTTACATCGTGCAGCCGTTTTTATTTTTATTTCGATTCATATTAAATGATTTTTAGGTTTTTTTTCTAATTTTAAATTAGAAGTATGATATCCTTGTATAGAATTCTCCTGAATTATATTTGAAATAAAAAAAAAATAAATAATTATGTTGACGACTGGGGCGTGCGGTTAAAGAGGGGTGATTGGTCGTTGCGCTTGATCTGCTCTTTATTTTTATCAAGTACAAGGACTGCAGGCGATTTAAGAAAGATTAAATTTGTTTCAGCAACAACAACTATTACAACCATAAAATGTTCTTTCCAATCTTAATCTATTTATATATCCGTATTGCGAACTAAAAACGAGAATTTCCACCAACCGCACCATATAATACGAACGGAGCTACAAAAAATTTAATTACAAAACTTTACAAAATAAAAACTTAATCTTCTTTATTTGGCTGGATTTGTTAGGGTAGCGAGAATTAGTATATAATGTGCGTATAGTTTCCACCCACCGCGATGAGAATTTTTTTAACCGTTAAGACCAGCCAAGAAATTTTTACATACATTACGATTTCACACAAAACATAAATTTTTCAAAGACGAATAACTTTTACCCCCCAGCTTACGTTCTAACTAAAAGAAATATACGAACTGTAAAATTTGTATGTACACTCGTGTGAGCTTTCATCACAAGCCTATAGTTCGAATTATTTTTTTTTTTTTATTGAATCAAATCGTTTATTTCAGTCGTTTTGTATTCTGATCACATACAACAAGATTCTAAATAGGCACACATACGCTTTTTGTAGTGATTAGAAAAGTTTTTTCTACAACAAAAGAAAATAAAAATTTAAAGCTTTTATCGATGTATACAAGGGGCTTAATGTACGACTACTTCAAATGTTTTTTTTTTGATTTTTTGATGAACATCAAGTTACTGTTTTGAATATTGAAAAGAGAAAAGCACAATGGAGGGAAAATTATTGCTTTATCAAATGGTTAATATTATTATGGGTGGTATACGATATATACTCGTACAGCACACAATAGCGAAGTGAATGATTCGGAAATATTATGTGTGTATGGGATTAGAATACAAATACACACAGAACTACAAATATTTGTTGAATTCATCGGATTCTTGTCTTTGTGATTCAATAAAGAGTTGAGATTTTTATCATGTCGATATTGGTTGGTATTCTTAGTTATACAAATAACTTTATCATTTCGTGAACAATAAAGTTTAGATGACGCATTTCATGTCTTACTGGACGTATGTGAAGCTGGCCCGAAAACCATCCCGAAAAACGCCATTAACATTTAAGTGTGTTTCTCCGCTAATTTCATCAAAAGGCCCTTCAGTCCAAAAAAGTAAAAAAAATATGGAAAAAAGAAAATTCCATCCCGAGAAAATAAAAATATTCTCATGTACACAAAGCACATCTTAAGGGTAAAATCTATCAGAAGAAGAGATTTACCATACTTAAAAGAACCTAAACTAAAAAATTTAAAAACCAAACCCTTAAATCAATTTGATTAAAATTTCTTTAACGAAATATTAAATTTCGATTCACAGAGGTTGGCAGATATAGCGATATATGCCTAATTAATGCACTGATCAGCAGCATTAAGCACACAAATGCTCATTTCTTTACAGTGGTGATAAGGGGCCTCTCCAGCTGATTTAATATTTGCTTCTGTTAGACTAGATATTGGAATTATGCTCATATATCACCATAAATTTCTCCGTTCACATAGTTTGGCAGATACAACGATACATCTCTAATTAATGCACTGACCATCAGCAAGCACACAAATGATCATCACCTTACACTGGTCAGTTGTTCCCACTATAATGTAATGAGAGTTTGTGTGCTTAATTCTGATGGTCAGGGCATTAATTAGGCATATACCGTTATATCTGCCAAACTCTGTGAACGGAGAATTTTAGAGCGACAAATTAGCATAATTCCGATACCTAGTCCAACAGAAGCGAATATTAAATCAGCTGGGGAGGTTCCTTATCCTCGCTGTAAGGGAACCGACATTTGTGTGCTTAATGCTGATGGTCAGAGCATTAATTAGGCATATATCGTTATATCTGCCAAACTCTGTGAACGGAGAAACTTATGGTGACATATGAGCATAATTCGGATACCTAATCTAATACCCCACTGTAAGGTAATGAGCTTTTGGGGGCTTAATTAAGATTTTTTGTACCCACTGTAAAGTAACGAGCATTTGTGTGCTTAATGCTGATGGTCAATACATTAATTGGGTATACACAGTTATATCTGCCAACCTCTGTGAATCGAAATTTAATATTTCGTTAAAGAAATTTTAATCAAATTGATTTAAGGGTTTGGTTTTTAAATTTTTTAGTTTAGGTTCTTTTAAGTATGGTAAATCTCTTCTTCTAATAGATTTTATCCTTAAGATGTGCTTTGTGTACATGAGAATGTATTTATTTTCTCGGGATGGACTTTGATTTTCCCCGTATTTTTTAATTTTTCGGGCGAAAAGGTCTTTTAATGAATTTAGCGGAGAAACACACCTACATTTTAAATGCATTTTTTGGAATGATTTTCGGGCCAGCTTCACATACGTTCTTACTGGGCATGGTCAATAACATTTAAGAGAAAATTAACCTACAAATTATATGCAAAATTGCTGCAAAATGGCTTTCATTTTATTATTTGGTTATTTTGAAATCCGATTGTCTAAATAAACATGGTTCGGTTCTATTCTTTATAATTCTGTAACATTAGTTAACTAATTCCAAAATTGGTTGCGATTGGTGTCTTATGCTAAGGTTCTCAACCGGTTAGGGATAACATCCGGTTATTGGTACACGATAGTTGGTTAATTTGAATGATGAAATGCTGATTCCAATATAAGAACTGAAACTAACCACGGGAGTAAGATAAAAACGGAGTTCCATATAATAACAGAACTAAACCACTTCTCAACCGATTAAAATTGAAGTAGAAAATTGCAATTACAACCTCAATTCGAGAAGTATATATAGCACTAGGAATTGCATGATTTAAATCTGAATAAGTGAGATAAAACTCGGCTTGAATTTTAAAAATGGAATCAAATATGATTGTGAAATACATATCAAAAATATACACTGTTAAATTCAAAAATATTCCAATTGGATTTATTTTGTAGTGAAATTGAAACATTTTCAGATAATCTTTAACATTTATACTAGAGAAGTCTCTGAATCCCTAATAGTGTCGCTGTATAAAGATCAAATGATTTTCTAACAATTTTAGATAAATACGAGAAAATTGTGATACAATTTACTAAAGTTTTTTTAAATTCTAAAGCAGGTTATTTTAGACAATGTTTCTACTTTTATATCTCCGAATCTAGAGATATTCACGGGGTTTGACCTACATGGTCAGATAGATCAGTCAAAATCCTATGAGGAAAATGAACGGGATCTAATTATGATGACGTTTAACTTGTCCAGAGACATGTTTTACGTGTACGGTTATATCGCCTATCCCAGAAATGTTCACGGGATCTCTTTCATATATTCGAATAGATAAGAAGATTTTCGATCAATATTGTGAAAATGGGACACAAATGAAGATTTGCTTTATGCTTTCCAAAATTTACAACTCTTCATTTTCAATTGGAAATTTTGGTATTTTATCCAATAGGATTTTTATCCAATTGACATTCCCAAATAAGCTACGAACCCGATTTATTGTAAAAACAGCAAGATAACAAAAGTCTCATGGATGTTCACAGGACCACGTTTATACTTTTGGATAGCTCAACGATTCGACTTTCGATAGTTCCGAAAAGGGTCCAATTGTGATGATATTTACTGTGCCATATACGACATAGCAGTTTGATGAATTTGAACAAATTTTAAAATTTTATTTCACCGATAATGTTTGCACCATTTTTATGTTTACGTGAATATTGTGAAAATGGAACGTAAAAATGTCTCTGGACAAGTTAAAAATCATCTTAATTAGATCCCGTTCATTACCCTCATAGGGTTTGACTGATCTATCTGACCATGTAGGTGAGACCCCGTGAACGTCTCTAGAATGGGTAAAATAAAGTTTGAAAGTTATTTAAATTCATGGAACTCCTAAGTAGCCTGTATGGAGCACAGTAAATATTTTCATAAATGTTTCAATTTCACTACAAAATAAATCCAATTGGAATATTTTTGAATTTAACAGTGTATATTTTTGGTATTATTTTTGGAATGTATTTCGCAATCATAATCAAATGCTACTTGGCAAACGACTGTGACAAAACGCGGTTTGTACGATAATATTTGGAATCTAATTGGCTGTTTGTCGTTCTGTAAAATGGCTGATTAGGATAAGCTATTAGAAACAAATTAGAAGCAGCCATTGCTTAACAAACCTTGTTTCGGATTGTGTTCGCACTTGCCATACCACCTATTTTTATCTATGCGTCTGGTCTCACTTAAATTGACCACCACTATACAAAAGAAACAAATTTATATATAAAATTTCAACATAATCTCAAATTCATATAAAAATGCCAATTTCTTCACGCCGACGGGCTATTTTTGAAATTAAATCCGAAGCTCACTATGAGGTCCGCTTGTATTCACACAAATTATAATTAATCTCAATCGGTTGTAAAATGGCGAAATTATACTGAAGGTGTCTTTGCTCCAGATATCTCGATATTCTAACCCGATTTCAGCTGAATCAGGAGAAACTCGACTTAAATGTATTTCAAAGACCTGCGTTCTCTAAGTTTCATCAAACTGGTTATCTTAAAAAATTTTCTTTAAAACTCAAATAGGCAGTTTTACAGAGCTCAGAATTTGTTCCTTTCAAATATTCTACTTCTACCAACTAATAGCAGAAGCAATTTTTAGATATAATATTGATCGTATGCCATTGGATGACCTTACTAAGAGAGGAATATTGGCTTCCACAAATGAGGTTCGCTTAAATATATATGTTGAAATATTAAGACGACTCCCTGGGTGTGAACGTACCTATTGTAGTGCAGATTCTATAGCCTCTGATGGTCCAAATGATGCAACGAATTATCCAACTAAAGCTTAGAAAAAAATCTTTTAGAAATTAGAAATCTATGTCTAAAGGAGCATGCATTTAGTGTGACCATCAACAAATCGCAAGGACAAACTTTGACAACGTAAGCATATTTTTGAATAAGCCAGTATTTTGTCTAATATTAATATTCATTTCTCCAGGATTACAACAAGGAAATTTTTTAAGAATAAGAAATTGTTTACTTAAAACTAGGCTTATAGGGAAATTGGTCAGAAATTGGTTACAAAATTTGGTCGTCCACCCGACACTAGGGTACTGTAGAAAATTTAAGAACGTAAAATACAACCTGTTCTTCTTATGTATTTTGCATTGCTGTTCTTTGTGGTACACACAACTTCAGTTGGCTCGATCCAAATTCTTAACCAACATTACACGTTAACAGGTTCATGTGCTGCTTTAAAATCTTCAACATTTCTTACTGATATATGTAATAAATTATTATTGGATTTACTGAAGGATTCATACGACTGATATGTTTCTTTATTTATCGTACGAATTATCGTTCCACGTGGCATCCTTATTTTTATTTCAACTCGAAGAAATAAATCCAATTTTGATTAAAAAGGAACATTGCAGATAAAAAGAAATCTGTTTGTTTTATATTTTGCTTTAAGATAAGACAGATTTTAAACCATGCTATTGGCACATCAGTATATCAAATATTTCTGGTGCCGTGAGACTTTTTAATAAACCAGCACAAACCGTGTTGGATAATTATGCGTTCCAAGATATATAACATTTTGAACCGTAATATTTTATGTTCCAAATGGCAAAGAGGTGGGGAAATCTTTTTAGCTTACAATAGCAATAACATACCAAGGCAAAATAAAAAATTTCATACGAAATCATAAATCAAATCTATCAGAACGAAACAGAAACTTTCCAAGTTTTCTAAGAAAAATCAATTTTAAATGAAACAAGCGAGAAACGTTCTTTATACCAACAACATTTTTAAATTGAATAATTTGATTAAAACGAATTAAAATGACGGGTAATTTGTTCAAAAATGTGTACGATACAAAATATTCGACGGGGTTTTGTGTATTATCCCCTTCGCACTCGCACGGAAACGTTAATATATTTTCGCACGCCTATCAAAACACTTGGCGTAAATTTTATGCCTGAAAACTCACCAAAAAACTTTACATTTTCTTTTCACCCCAACACAACAACAAAATAATATACAATTTTAAACGTGAAGAATTGATATTTTTGTTATTGTTGGAGTAAGATGAGATTAGAGATTCGCAAAAAATGCGTATATATAAATTTTTAGTCGGTAAATAAATTTTTAAGAGATTCACGTTAATTTTACGAGTTTCTCAAATATGCATGAATCTGCTGTATCGCAATAAATGTTTGATGGTAGGGAAAATACGACGGCGTATTTTTGGTATCAGATTATATATGAAAAAATAAAATTTGGCTGATTGTTACAAATTGTATGTAGTGAGTGGAAATTTAAAATTTTTTACATGTTCTGTGTGTATGTAAGTATTCTGATATAGTTATTTGTTAAACGAAAATAATCAAAATATTTTGGTAGGAATGTAGCTATTCGCCCTTCCTCAAAATATTTCACTTTGAAATCACTTGCACGTATATGTACAGGAATTAGTAAAATTATTTTTACGAAGCGCATAAACTGTATGAGAGTACAAATACTTTTGTGATGTACTGTAGCCATACCGTATAAAGGTCGTGCCATCAAGATTCATAAATTTAAATAGAAGATGAATTTTGTTTTATGTTTATATTATGTTGTATAAAATCTTATATTACAGATGTTAGACGCTTGTATATTATTAATTATAGACATTAAATTCGTTTTACTTATGAGCTGTTGAATTACGGCGTAATTTTGTTTCAAGCGGTTTTATGTATTATATCCTTACGGTAAACGTCGCAGTTATTATATGAGCAATGTGTTATCTCTAATTTAGATCTTCCACCTGGCTGTTAAATTTTATTCATAATACGACATAATAAATTAGATTAGGTTTAAGACTCTTATGATATAACATTGAATAAATTTAATTTTTATTTCTTATTTTGCAATTTAAGTGGTGGTAAATTAGTTTCGTAAGAAGCTTAATTAATATTAAAAGGATATAAGTTATGTTAACGGGGTAATACGGTATGTTCAGTCCAAGTAGTAAAATACTTTTTGAGTGTAGATCTGAGGGTAATGTATTTGGATTGGAAATTGTCTTAGAAAATGGCACAATTTAACATGCTAGTAAGTGTAACATGAATTTTCCTCCGCGCCTATATATGATATGACTGTCGACTTTTGATAGGGATATGCCATTTCGAATTTCGATTTACGATCCACTAATTGAACAAATCGAAAACTGTTTTTGGAGTACGAAACCAATAACGACATAAATTCCATATCAGTGCTTACATTCTACTTCGAATTTTAAACCGAAACTAATTTTTTTATGTGTTAAGGAGATAATCACCATAAAACGGCCAACCAATATCGCAATGTGGCTTTAAAGTAACTTTAATTGTCGGTATATAAACGCGTAGTAAACTAATTGATTGTTTTTGATCGAACAACGCGACTAAATTTCCAGAATTGGAATGAAAATAAATTAAACAATTTTTAAATTCATAAGTTCGCGAAAATTATAAGGAAATATTGTTCTAATGTCGTTGTTTCCCGATATTTAATTTTGGATATTTCGAATATGATCCCAGCATTTTAATCACAATATTGATTTCGAAGAGCAATTGAGTTTACGATATTTTTTGTCAGTCCGTCTTTAGCCAACACATATAAGCACGATGATTTACCCGCGCGGGAACATGCCACGTAAAGTTTCCTTTGCGAGAAACATGATGTGCCCAAATCTAAACCGCGAACAGACATCGTTTGGCCTTGCGACTTATTGATTGTCATTGCGAATACGAATCTAATAGAAAATTGAACGCGTTTGAATTCATGTGGCACGTCTGTCGCAGCAAACCATTTTCGACTCGGAATTTGCCATTCAAAATGGTGGCTTCAATAATGTTTTTCATCAATTGTTTAATGATCAATCGCGTGCCCTTGCACAGCCGTGGTGGGTTCAAATTCCGAAGTAAAATAACCGGAGATCCGACTTTCAGTCGTAGAAGGTGTGATGGCATGCCTGGCAAATCCAGTGAGTTCAAAAACTCTGTTGGATAATTTACAGCCTCGTTGGCATCGCAAACTGTATCGATCGATTTGTATGATACAAAGTCGCCTGGCAACGACTGCTGTATCTTGAAGTTTAAATCGTCGACGTCCTCATTTTTTGCTGCCAAAATTGCTTTTTCTGCCAGCCTCGAATGAGTTATGTATTGAGAGCATTTTGCGGATCAACGATTGTGCAGAAATTAGTGGGCAATTTTATGCATCCAGTATGTTCATAGACAGCAACTTTTCAATCGCCGATATCTAACAATTGGTTCGAGAATGTGTGAGCTGATGGATCTTGGAGCATTTGTTTGTTTGTTTTTCAACATTACGCCACAGTAGCGATGATTTCAAGGAAGCGTTGATCTCATCAGCGAACGTGGAACGTGGAATGACGGAAAGTGTTTATCTGAAATCTTACAGGTGGTGACCCACTGAGTGTGCTGAACATAGAATTGAAAAAGGTGAGCATGCCCCCATTTCAAGTCCGCCTTATAAAATGTCATCAGTGAAACGGAATAATCGGGCATAATCGAGGAATGCGAAAGTCCGTGGGCATCACCGGTGGTAATGATTAAAAAACCAAATAGTTTATTCCAGTATTGACGTGGAGCTTGTATTGACTATATGGGTCTTAATTCTGTCACTGTGTCGGATCCCATGCCCCGCATTGATGAGTTGTTTCATGTTGCAAAAAGGACCAAGTTTTAACATCCGCGATGAACAATCATTTTTACAAACATGCAGTTGGTATCGCAGATTTGTCTCCAATTTCTCCGAAGTGTCGCAGCCACTCAGCAATTTGACAAAAAGGGCATTAAGTTAATTTGGGATGAGAGTCATCGGGTGGCTTTCGGCCAATTAAAACAGTTGCTGGTGAATGCTCCAATCCTCCAGCAGGCAGATGAAACGAGGCCATATACGCAAAGAACCGATGCAAGCAACTATGCACTCGGTGCAGTTTTACTCCAGAGGGAGAGTGAAAATGAATGACCAGTAGAATATGCCGGTCGGCTGTTGCTCCCAGCTGAGCGGAATTATAATACAAAAGAGCGTGAGGCTCTCGCCGTTTTATATGGCACAGATCATCAGCCAATTAAATGGTTGATGTCGTTAAATTCACCATCCGGACATCTGGACGGATAGGCCTTACTTATCCAAGAATTCAGTCTAAAAATAACATATACACCTGGAAAGACTAATGTAGTCGCGGATACATTGTCCAGGCCTCCTACCCGAAGATGAACAATGTGTAGTTTCGTCATATCAGTTAGATTTTCCGTATGATTTTGAGGAAATGCTAGATTCGAAACTTCAAGATCCAGTAGGGGTTATATTATGTCACAGGGGATTCTGTATCGCTATATTCCTGATCAGGATTCTGAAGAAGCCCAGCTCGTCGTACGAGTTAGTCAACGCAACTTTATATTGCAACGATATCATTGTGACCCAACTGCCGGGCATTATGGAATGGAAAAAACAATTAAAAAAATTAGATCTCAATTTTTTGGCCAGGAATGCGAAAAATAATCGCGAAATTTGTTGGTACGTGTACGGAGTGTCAGCATATTAAAATATCAAATTTGAAACCAGCAAGTTTGTTGAAAACTCCCGTTATGCAACAACGCTTCGATACTGTGGCTGTGGATTTGTTCGACCCTCTTCCAACTAACAAGGATGGCTATACAAATATTTTGATTGTCGACGATGTTGCATCTCGTTGGGTGAAGTTATTCCCGATTGGGTGTCAGCAACGTGGTGTGCCACGACGCTTCATCTTCGATAATGGGCCTCAACTCATTAGTCATGTTTTACAATACACCGCCGATTTCTTTAATATTCAACAATGACTTACTCCGGTATATCATCCGCAAGCTAACCCGGTATAAAGAAAAACCGCGATCTAAAAACCTTCAACAACCTTCAATAGGTTATGCCATAAATACCACCCGATGTGATTCAATTCAACAAACTCCAGCTTTTTTGACATTTAGGCGTGAGGTTCGAGCTTGGGATGATGTCCTCCATGATAATATACCCGTTTGGTCTCTTGCAAACTTCGAATCGCAGGTTGTACCATATCTTAATACAATCAAACATAAATATATGGATGCCAAAGAAGTGCATGAAAAAATTCAGGATATCGGGAAAGAACTACACGATCGTTCGAGACGTCAATCCTGTTTATATAAAATTGGTGATCTTGTTTTGGTGTGTATGCATCCTCTCCGATAGAGATCAACTACCTTTGAAGTCTCAACAAATTACCACAATAACTCAATTTTGGGTCGTTACCATGCATCACAACTAGTTCCTTATAAGAGGGAGTTCGAGTCAACAGATTGTCTAGAAATCCCATCGGGACGATTTGCGCTATTACTACTGTGTTGTTGGTGTTAAATATTGATGTTGTTGTCAATACAACAAAATAATTTTATTAATTTTAATTAATGAAAATTATAAGCAAATGTTGTTGTTGCATCGAATATGGCCACAGCTATCGAGTTACAAATATTTTAATAATTTTTAACTAAAATTGGTCATGAAATTCATAAGCAAATATGTTGCTTGTCAAACAAAGTTTGTGTTAACAATACGCAGATATGGCCAGAGAATTTTAATTACAGTTAATTTAATAGTTTTAAAAATCTATCTTCCGTTCGTGTCGTCACCTTATGTAATCCTTGATCTTTTTGGATTGAATGAGATGTGCGGAATTGTCTCGGTAATCTGTTTCTAGACAGTATACTGTGGAAGATACATTAATTAATTTCTGGGTACGAATTGTACTGAATTGGAATTTTAGGAAATTTTTGTTTTGGGGACGCTAGATTTGCCTCGGTCATCTCTTAGCGGGTTAAGGCCAAGTTTGGTTCGGCTATGGCGAATGGAGGAACTGGATAATTTGTTGGCTGATTATTTTCAATTTTATTGTCTAGCAAAATCCAAAACTTCAACCGGGATTTATGTTGGAATCTCGATTCAGCTAACATAATTAGTTAAGAAATTTTCTAGCACGGCCGAACTCCAGAATTTCTTTAAAATCCAGTTTTAAGTCCCCACTAAATTCAGAATATCTGATTTGACACAATTTTCTTTTTTTGGGATATGGCCAAGTTCCATTCAGTATGGTTGAATTTTAGAACTTCATCAAAGACACGCCCAGCTCTGCAAACTAAATTGGCAAGATTTCGGTTAGGAGACGGCCTGGTTCCATTTATTATAGCCGAACTCCAAAATTTCGCCAAGTTCAGCTTTGCACACTAGTTCCATTGAGTATTATGTTAGAGTGCCAATCCAATTCTACGTACCATGTTTGGCAGTAATTGGTTGAGGAGTGGTAAAGCTCCATTGAGCATAACATAATATGTCCGGTGCAGTATTACCAAAGACTATTTGTTTAATTATCAAGTTTTACTTGATAATTAAACAAATAGTCTTTGGTGACCAAAATTAACAAAACATTTGAAATTTTTGCGAAATAATGGTTAATCTGGCATTGAACGTCATTGATAGTTTTCAAGGGTTAAATACTAATATGGATTTTAGAGTAATTTTTAGTATAATTTAAACAACTATGGTTTCAGGAAATTATCTTGTAAGTTGTGGAATTGCAGGAGGATTAGATTAATAAATGTTTAGATTATTTAGGAAGCCAGAAAATATTAATTTAGAATTAAATTTTACGAAATTTCCAGATGTACGCGAAATAATAATATTTTTCCCTAGTTGTCTGAAACCGGGTCGTTCCGCCCCACAAAAAAAACTTTCATATCATTCCTATTGTTATTTGGAAACAGGCAGTAGGAATAAGCCCGGCGCTTAGGCCCGGCAGTAGATTCCTACTGTATAACTTACTGATCTAAATCCAATCAAATTAATTATTTTCAGTTATGATTGCAAAAATATCATACGCAACGTCTAGAATAAGGAACCCACAGAAAATAAATGGAATCAAAAAAGTAATTGTCATCGGAAGGAATAAAAATATTATTTTATTCCAATTTAAAATGTTTCCCTTTAAAAGACACTCTTAAACAATTTATTTCAAGTTCAGAGACCGTTAAAACTCTGCTTTACGACATTTTAATGAATTGACCAAACTGGAACATCCTGAATTATAATATTTTCCCAAAAGTATTTTATTTTGTTACAAACAAATCCGCTTAACCATTTTTTTAAAGGAAAAAAAATTAAGACTCGTAAAAATGCGTAAAACAAATATTCAAATTAATTGTGTACAGTGTTTTTGTTGTAGTTGCTGGTACGCAAATATTTTTTAGCTTTAATTAAATAAAATAAAAAAATAGAACAGCAAAAAATAATTTTTAATTATTATCTTCTTCATTGCGTTGTGGAATCCAATAAGTGAGTTAATTCGTTATCTTACTCGCGTGTGCCATTTTAATCAGTTTTTTAATTTAATTTTAAATAGAATTTTATCCTACTACATTTTGCACCCAAACACGTTGAATAAAAAAAAAACGATAAAGTTGAGATGTTTCCAGGTCACGCAAAATTATACACAACAGTACACGATTGATTAATGGGATTGGGGAATATAAATATTGTAATGAATTTTAATTTTGTTTTTTAGGGGAGCCATAAATCATTTAATTGATGTGGTATTTCTAAAGATAAACAGAGGATTCGAATTTCAATAGGCTTGGCGTCTAGGGAGAATATAATTTAGGTTAATGTATAAATAAAATATTTTGTCATTGTACGAGTACTTGACGGTAGACTTAAACAACTGTAATTGTATTTTTAGCACCGTGACCCAATTGCCTTCTTTATAACTTGTAAGAAAAATAATTTCCTCAAAGGTAATTAGACATTAAATTAGGGCCAACTACACTTACCAAGTAAAACGAATAATTTTTATTAATATTTCAATGGATTAAAAATTAAAATTTCAGCAAATTGTGACTCTTACCGGTGTGAAGTACTTAACGTTAATGAAAAGTGTAGCTACACGTTTTAACGAAAAGTGTAGACTCAAAAAGTGATCACAATAAGTGCTACAACAATAAGTGCTAGTAATATCTTTTTTATAAAATTATAATTTTAAAGTCTTTTTAATTCAGAAAATCTTCGGAACAATGAGTGCCGAGTGTGGAAGTTAGTGTTTTCAACTTGGCGTGGTGTCTAAAATGTGTACAAAAAATTTCAAGACAATTTGCATGTTGTTAAAGAATTAAGTGGATTTGGCCAAATACGCTTCCACGTGTACCGTATCGCCAATCACAACATGCACATTATCTTGAAATTTTTTGTACACATTTTAGACACCATGCCAAGTTGAGAACACTAAATTCCACACTCGGCACTCATTGTTCCGATGATTTTTTGAATTATTAAAGAATTACGTGAATTTGGCCAAATTGGCCATTTTTTGTTTGTTTTTAATAATTTTAATTAAACCACGTATTTCGAATTCCAAACTTTTTCTTTTCCAGCTACATTTTTTAATAATTTGTGTATCTACACTTTTTCAGTCTACACTTTTCGTCAAAATGTGTAGCTACACTTTTCATTAACGTTAAGTACTTCACATCTGTGTGACTCTTAACGACCCAAACAAAACGTTTTAAATACCTCCCTAAATTTGTATAATGTGATGAGTGAATAATGTCGTAAGGACTGGAGCTTGATTGTGTAAATCGTTTGAGGAATGTGACAGGAGTGACATCCTCACCAAATTTGCTAATGCCATACAAGCGGCAAAAGGTATGAGCGAGTCTAATAAAATATAAAAGATAGCAGAACTTGAAAGAGAGATTTTAAAAAAATACAGAAGACGGTGAAGCGGGTAAACCATATAAGCAGGAGTGTAAAACACGGCTCGCTGGAGAAGGAAGAAATAATTCATAATATATGTAGACAGGTGAAAGAGGACGATAGAAAAAGTGGTTTAATGTTTGGCACTAAATTGCACATTATCTTACAGAACAGCCACAATAGGAATCGTAGTTAGATCTATCGCTGAAGTAGATGAATGACTGATAAAAGAAACTATACGAAGGAGGTGATGTAATGCAATTCATTCCGATAAAATTTGGTGCCTCTGGCACGAAACGAATGTCGATGTTTTAAAGACTATTCGTGATAGGACGTGCCTTAGATATAATGTAGAGATTCGGCCGATTTAGGAAAGTGGTTCTTCTGGAGCGCAGCTCCAAGATACAGATCTCAAAATAGACGACCTTCTTTTCAGCACGTAAAGACCGGTATTTAAACCTAGCGAGCAAACTGCCTTAGTTCATCTCAAAAGAGATAAAATCAAATCAGCTATTGTAGTTAAAATCACTTTATGACTTGCGGATGGTATTTTGATCTAGCTGATTACCACGAATTGGTAAATATTCGGAATCTCACATATTTAGCTTTCAATTAGACCAAAATAGACTCTTATTAGTGAACTACGGTCTGGAATGGGGACATACCAAATTAGACTTGTCATGAAAGTGATACCGTGATTGAAATTACCCATACTGAACAGAAGGTTAACACCGAATTTTCGAAGGCGGAGTACATATTTGCAGTTTATAACTTTCTTGCTCTGCCGGATAATCCGGCAGATAGATCTAACACTACTGGACAAAAAGATTGTACAACGAGCTTGTTATACTCTCACAAAACATGGCCTATAAGCGATGAGGTCTAATGAAAGCACAATTTATAATGATTATATATTGACGATCAAGATAATGTTTCCATTCATTAAAAATAATGAGACCACCAAGCTAAAATACAAATTGAAGCTAACCCAGGTACCGAAACAAATAATTTAAACCTGCACCGACCAAATTATCCCGTTTCAATGAATCCTATACCCTAATTTCTTATACTCTTATAACAGTCTAGTACAATAAATCCTTATTTTATTAAAGTTACAGTTTTCAAGGAACGAGTGGTCGGTTTTGCTTTTAATTAAACCTGCATTGTCAAAATTGTAACTCCGATCCACCCATTCAATTGTAAAAACCATCAGATATTCCATCAAATGTTAATCCTCAGTCTTGTAGGGAGCAAGCCAATCTTTCCGAGGTGTGTAAAAAATAATTCTTTAAAATTTGCTTCAGATGACATATAGGCATCGGATACATCTCTTAACGAGTTGAGTGAACACTTCAATATCCAGTTGGTCTGGGTTCCGGGCCACTCCAACGTTGACAGAAATTGCAGGGTAGACGAATTAGCAAGGTACGGTACGACTTTTCAACTGGAACCAGGGAGAAAATGTTGAGGAAGGTTTATGTCTGGGCTGGAAGCAGCTTGTCTTAGATAAGTGGTTGCCTTGGCAAATGCTAGGTGGCGAAGTAAGTATGGCCTCAGCTGAGCTTGAAGCGATCCAAGATCTTTATCACACTAAGGAAGCGTGATTTAGGTAAAAATATAATGGTACTTACCGGACACTGCCTTTTCGGAGATCATGCGAGAAGGCTTGGTCTGGATGCAAATGACTTCTGCATAGACTCTAGTTCTCTTCCTATGCTCATGACCTGCGCTTGCTGACAGAAGACATGATCACTTGGGCAACTACACTATGGACTGCTTTCAAAGTGGTGGTGACGGGTCCCAAAGGTGGTTTCCGGCAACAAATTTCCCTCATTCATAAATTTATCTGTACGACCTTTCATCATACGATTGACAATTTTAATAAATACATTCAACATACATATTCCCCTGTAATTTGTTGCCAGATTCCTATCCCGATCCCTTTTAGGAATAGGTACCACTCTGCTTTCCTTCCATTTGTACGGTATCTGAATACTCATCTATACTTGATTGAGAATTCGAAGCAAGGCCAATTCATTTTCATTATCAGGACACAAAATTTCATATCTATCGCTCAAATTGCTACGTCCGTCCGTAATCATTTGTAAAAGGACACCTCAATTCTCTCTGTCATCTAACACTGCATTTCTGCCTTGCACTCTATATCCTCTCACTCTATTAAATTTATCACATTCATCCTTAGTTGTGATTCTATGTATCATTTTGGACGCATAGTCCCGCCAACTTTTCCTTTTCGCTCTACGGATAGCCTTTTTCAATCTTGCATTCGTCATTTCATACTTTATTCTGCGTTCATGACATATACTATCCGTTTCTTTCATACCAATACTGGATTTCATTGTTCCACCAAGTGTTCATTCACTCTCTCTATTTCATCCACAAGTTGGTTAACCTCATTTGCTTTTTTCATTATGAGAGTCTCATTCATACGTTCGACCGATTTCTTACCATTTATAATGACCTTACGGTCTATGTCAACATTTATGCTAGCTAAGCATATCCTGATCCAATAATGATCGCTACCAAAATTCTCTTCTGTGACATTCCACGTGACTTGGCCTGTCAGCCTGCAATATATTAAAGTTAAATCTATCGCGTTGGCTGTCGACCCCACTCTCGCCGTTTTGGTCGACCCACCACCATTCAGGACTACGAGATCGGATTCCAGAATGAGGCGATTCAACCAGTTACCTCTAGCGTCAGTTTTTTCACTCCCCTATATTCTCGAATGCGCATTCATATCACCCACTAGAATCACGTCACTTTTGCCTTCCACCCATTCAAGCAAAATTTGAAAATCTCGTTGGCTTCTCTCTCTGTCACACGTACATAAGACTGGAGTTGCATAGATACTAACAAATAACAAGTTTCTGTCCAGATTCTGAGTTTTGGCTGCGATGACTTCGATAGCCTCGAAACGTGGTATGTCACACAGGACCAGGTTGATATTGGCACGAAGCCATCAGCCCCCGGTCTAGACAGATAATTGTATCCTTTCACACGAAACGTCTTACCTTCACATCGTTAATGCGGTCAGACAATTCCCCAACATGTCGCCATTGGCATATACACTGCGAATATTTATCTGGCCAATTTTCACGCATTCATTGGATCTCAGCATTCGCTCTAGCCATGCCTCATTTTTTTTGAGTGTCTCTATGTGCATTGCTGTTCTTGTACTTGATCTTTTTGTTGCTGTTGTTGTTGTGGTTGGTTTAATTGTGTCTGTTGTTGCCTTGAAGTTGAAATGGTTTTTGGATATGATTGTGGTTTTGTCTGTTCTAGTTGGTTTCCTTTGTTTTGTGGCTTTTGTGGTGTGTTTGGTGAGTTAAAGGCGGTTTTTGGTTAGCTGGTGTGGTGTTTGCATATAGTTGAAAGTATTTGGCTCCCACGGCGAAGGGAAATTTTAATTTATCTACAGTTTTAATTTTCACTATTTCTACTTCTCGTGTGCATCTCCATTTTGTGTGACCAAATTTGTGACATTTGGTGCACTTCAACGGATTTTGATTGTACAACCGAATACTTAGTTGTAGAAAGCCTGCCCTCACATATTCCGGTAACACTGGTGAATTAAAAGTTAGGTTAATTGCTGCTGTGTCCGTTAACTTGTTTTCCACCCATTTCTTTATTTTATATACTTCATACTTCTATGACGCTTTGGTCCTTAAGCCCTTCTTTGATTTCCTCCTCAATTAAACTTTTTAGGTCGTGGCAGAAAATAATACCTTTGGAACTGTTTAATATGGGGTGTTCCGTCACTTTTATTTTGGCCAATTGCCCCAGAGATGTGACCTTCAGTAATGCATCCGTCGCTGCCTGATTTTTTGGCAAAACCAGCAGTTCTCCAGCTCTATTTGTTCGCATTTCTTCGATCGTTTTCCTTTTGGAGGGTTGGGTATTATTTCCCAACATCCTCAATGGTGCGAATCTATTGGGGCTTTCAAACATCGTCCCTTTTTAAGGCCGAAGCCCTCCTTTTGCACACACCTGACTTTGCTTGCTGTCTAAAATCGCGTCGCTTAAATATAAAGAAACACTTGTTGTTGTTGCCACCAAACAATAGTTCACTTAAAACACTTTATATATGTGTCTGCCCTTTTTCAATATTTTAAAACTGTTCTTACACCACTATAAAACCATTTTAACTTAATGAAAACCCAAAACCACTTATTAACTATTTATCAAATGAAAAAGGAATTTTGCACCGAGCTGTCAAAATTTTTATGTGTATGAAGGTGTACATCAAAATTGCAATGTGATCGCCGAAGTCAAAATGCATATAAAAGTTCCTTTCATAGAAATCATAGATTGTTTCCGGAGAATGGTATTTCATGGTATAGCAAGTCTTTTTATCGCATCGCTTGTACGGATACTGCATTTGAAAAACTCGGCGTTGTAGGTTTATAGCTGTACACATCACTATCATGCCAAGAAAACGAAAACACTTTTTATAATCCATCTGTTCACATAAATTGAAATCAAATTCGAACAAAATCAACTCCACTACTGTACGTACCATACCATGTATTTCTTGTGTGCATATGACAGCAACAGGCTTGATACAAATTGTTTTCTTTATTAAATTTTCTTTAAAAGTTATTCTTGATATTTTTGTTGTTGCGCTATCGTACATATACGAATATGATGCGGTACTGTTGCTTCACTGGGTGCGGTGCGGGTGTTATTAGTTCTTGTTATCTTCTATTATTTTATTTCTAAAAATACTTTTTATGGTATTCGTTATATTTTCAAGCTTCTTTATAATTTTATTGGTGAACAATTTTATATTTCGAATTGTATTATACACATTTAGAAAAAAAAGCTTAAAAAGCTTTTTACTTTACTTTATTTAATTTTTTCTTGTATTCACAATTATTGCTTCTTCTGCGGTTGTGCCATATGCATATATATTCATACATATGAACACGGATATAAAATAAATTTTCCAGCTTCTCGAGTATATTTAAATTGTTACTCATTACAAAGTTTAAAGAGGATCATTTATTTCTTCCAAAATGGTGCACATCCTCGTAGGTACGAATAGAACCAAAATGAGATAAAACAGAAATGGAATATTTTAAATTTTGTATATTCGTGCAGATGGATAAGCAGAATATCAGAACTGGAAGACATTTGCGGATGGATGAAAACGAACGACGATGTTGACGGAGATAATTTTTAGGAAGTAAAAATAATCAACGTGATTTGTCAAAATAGAAAATGAGATTTTTCGTTTTCGACTTTTTTTTTTTTTAATCAGTGTGATAGAAATTAATGGAAGTTTTCTCGTGATGTCAAATTTTTTTTTTTGTGTTGATTTCATGAATAAATTTTTTCTGTATTTCAAAATTTTATCAAAAATTTTATAATCCCCATAATATATTTTATCAGATTTTGTAATTTTAGGAGAATAATTCATCTATTCAGTTTTTTCAATGCCACATCGCTTTAAATTCTTGTCTGTGTATAAAATTATAATTTACATTTTTCTCGTGTATAGAACAGGTGTAAAATTTCGTAAGATGAAAAGTTTTTTATTGAAATTTTATACGGTCTCAGGATTATAAAAATGTTCACAGTTACCTACAGGATTATAAGTAGAGATTTAATTTATGGGTTATAAAATTGCCACGTGTTGAGTTTTTTATTAACGGTATAATAAACGTATGCTGGGATTTAAATCTTATATATTGCTGTTGTGAGAGCTTTATAACAGAGATAGCTTTACTCCATTTATTGAAGGAGGCGTTTAAAGTTTATCTGGTACTTTCAGATGTAAAATTATTTTTCCAACAGAGTGTTGGGCGTTTAATTGAAACAAATGGTCGCAGTGTTAGAAACTTTCCTGTAGGTTGGTTGTCTTTCCTAGAAAACTAGATTGCCTGCACTTGTAATACCAATTTTCTATTTTACTATTTTCCCCATATTTGATACTGAATTAACTACTAATTAATTCAAAGCAATGTCGAACATATGTCGGACCTCAGGCGATTTAGTTGTGTTTTCAGATAACACGCAATATAACAGAACCGCTGAACAATTTTATAATGCTTGTTCGAAGTTAGCTAAATTTTTGATAAAATCAGATCGAAACTGGATATTACTTCTGTTCCAAAACTTCATGGAAAATTTAGCTTCAAATAATTCAAAAACGGATTATAGGCATATGAAGCTAGCCCAGTTTTTCATCCCAGAAAAAAATAAAATTTCCCTAAACAATACATTTCATCTCATCCCGGTTTTTTCTATTTAAACTTGTATAAGACGGAAAAGTTTTTTAAGCTGAGTAAAAAACAAAAAAATATCCATCCCAGATTATTCCATTTAGTTGTTGTTTTTGTACTCTACGTATCAATAAATGATTATAAATAGATTTTCTAAGTGATATGATTTATACGTAAATTCCGTCTTATACAAGTTTAAATAGAAAAAACTGGGATTAGATGAAATGTATTGTTTAAGGAAATTTGATTTTTTTCTGGGATGAGTAAACTGGGCTAACTTCATATGTCTCCGGATTATCAAGCCTTTTATGACGTACTAATTTCAACGGTGCATGAGACGTTAACACCCGTACAAAAATTAATATATTGGGTAGGTAAAATGAGGGGTGTCGCACATTGTTTCATATATCGAAGCACTAAAACGCCTTATAGAAAATACATAAAAATAACGTCAACAATGGAGAAAATGTAGAGAATGTCGAAGATTATTGTTTCTGTAAGAATCAGCAAAATTCTATGATTTCTTTGTTGATGGAACCGTGTCGGCTGCATGGAGCTTTATATTCACCTTTCAAAAAATTAAACCCAAGTTTTTATATGGCACTGACGCACTCCTATAATATGTGCTGTTATGCTCGGATTATGGAATGATAAGAAAAAATGGATATTCCTTGCATATTTTTTAAGGTAGCTGTGTTACTACAATTTATAGAGCTTTACAGAGCTTTCAAAATAAACTTCTTCGAGCCACATATTTATGTAAGAAAATCACATCATGTAAGGAGTAATAACAGTTATCATACAACACAAATATTATGTGTGCCATCTTTTGCATAGCCGCGAGTTTAGCCTTATACGGTGTTATGATTATCGATTTTATTTGTTCTCGTTAAAATGCATCTTGATTTCACAAATCATGGATTCAGAAATATTCTTTGAAGATGATACTATTTTCCTAGTTCCTTGATAATACTCAAATTGGATTGAGTTGTTGCAGGATCATGTTGAAAATCTGTGGTTTCCGTTAGTTCCTTCTTGATTATATTGAAACGTTCTTCTGTAACGTATACGCATGTTAGACGTCGTTCATTATATCCCGTAAGTTTTTCAAGATGAAAATAAAAATGTTTCAAGATGTTTAAGTTCCGATGATTTGATGCGACAGGTTTGAATTTCTTTTACATAGCAAGATAAAGTAGAATCATGATAAGATATGACCTCGCAGTTTTTGCAGACATAAAATTCGCTATATCGCCGAAGTCAATAAAAATACTTTAAAAAAAATGTTTTTGTATGCTTGTGTGTATGTATATGGGCGCGCATACTGAATGTCAATGTTATCTTAGCTCAAACGGTTTGTCCAATCAGGATGAAACTCATTCTTAAGCTTTTTCCATTAATTTCGAATTAATCGATCTCAGTGATTTTTGGTCAAGTCGGTCTACCAAAAGCGGTAGCTTTCATAGAAGCTTTTTCATTTCAATTTTGGCCGAAATTGGTTCATCGGAATTGACAGCTTCCATGGGAGCTTTATCGTTTTGCACCGAAAGTGGCACCTTCCATAGGAGTTTTCTTCGTTTTACAAAAGTAAATATTTTGAAAAGTACACCATTTACGTGAAAAACGATTACGAACTAAAATTTTCAGAAAACTATTGTAGGGAAAACCCCTTCTAACTGTAGATTATATCGTCATAAAATTATCAAGAAATGTAAAAACGACGCGAGCTAAAAACATCCAAAATTACTAAAAATAAATTTGATCAAATAGGGAATAACGCCAAGCTTAAGCTTCTTACTCTACCTCGAGAAACCAAAAATGTAAATCGTCTTGTCTAAGATGTTCAATGGTCAAGATAATTCTATTGTTAACAACCGTTGTTGGTGCTTGGTTGATGTTTTACATTTCGTTTTAATTTGACTTTGAATACCGAAGGTTTTCCGGATACGCTAAGGACTGAAATTGCACTTCGCATTTACAAAAATGTCAAATCACTATTTCAAAATTTGAGAAAATATTTATTTAACAACTAACAACTAGCACAAAGCTTCAGAGCTTTTTCTAGATATCTTAAGAGTGTTAGATCACGGTATTATTTTAGATAGACTGTCTAATATTGGAGTAAGCGGAAATATTTTAGATTTGTTTTCAAGTTATCTTCAAAACCGTAGTGAAATTGTTACGTTTCATGAAACATATAGTGGTCCAGGGCATCTGAAACGAGGTGTCTTTTAAGAATCATTTTTGGAAACTGCATTATATTTTAGTTCCTTCTTTGTGATTTATCTTTCAGGTCGCGCTACGCTTTCGCTGATGATCTAAGTCTAACTTATGATACCCAAGACTTTAATGAAGCCCAAAAGTTGTTGCAGAGAGATTTGGATATTCAAAGCAAGTGGTTCTATTATCGCTGCCAGTATTAAAAAGCTACATGTATTTTGGAAGAAATCTCTCCACCATTTTCCCATATCCTTTGAAGTATCATGTTTACCTGTATACTCCTCAAATTGGTTTGAGATAGTTTTCGTAAACGAAATTAATTATTTAGTTAACGTAACTTTTTGCGAACAATTTTCTTACTGGATATTTGCGGTTTCCCAATTTCCCCAGAATTTTACGGGTTTATCAGTTTTAGACTGATATCCTGATTTTCTCGCGAGGTCTCTTCCCTAGGTTTCTCTACATCAAAACGTTTTTAAACATCCGGTCTTACCATAAACCTGGGGTTGGATATAAAGAAAAATAAATGTTTATTTTTAGGCTAGAGGCCTCGGAGATCTCTTACATTTTATCACAGAAGATTCACTAAGATTTTCGTTGTTCCTTTCTCAGTTTTCTATACTAAAAATCTTAACTCCTCCCGAGCCTTTATTGCAGGAACTAAACTGTATAGTTCTGGGTAGGAGCGAATTTCACAATTTTTGGTTTGGTATTTAGGGTGCTAAGTATTCGACATCGTTTTATACAAATCATTTTATCGTTCAACGTTTTGAATACCAATATTCTATAACAAATCGATTTCATCAATTTATGTACCACAAACCGAGATAAAATTGTCAATATTTGCAAAAACATTTTTATGAATAGATTATTACAAATAGGTAAATCATAGATTCAAAATTCGAAAACATAAATTATGTGATGTTATTTACATGATTAGAGGTTTGTTCGAAATCTACAGATAAAATATGCATATAGTGTGTCCTCTACCCGTCATAAAATTTATTTATTCGGTACTTGCATATTTTGACATGTCTTAAACTATATACAAACTAATTATATAATAAAAACTAATTAAATAAAAATTTAATTTGATACCGAACATAGTAATGAAATTAATATCAGAAACAAAATTTAAGAATTATAATTGAAATTGACTTTATTGTAAAGTTTTTCATTTGCAATTTTCTTAAAATATTTTATTATAAATTAAAATAAAAAAATGAAAAACTTTAGTAAAAATCAATACGTTGCAGAAAAGTTCCTGCTATGCTGCTCCTTCCTTTTAACATTATATAATTTGCATATTGAAGTGAATTGTATAGGGAGAAGTTTTACTTTTTCATTTAAAGTATTTTAGTTCAGTTGATATATATTTTAAGACAATGGAGCTTGAACGTTTTCTTAGGGTGAGGAGGTAAGGTTATTGAAGATGGAGAATTTCTTGCTCGCATACATTAATTTAAAAGTAAAGTTTTGGATGATTTGACTAAAATAAGGTATTTGAAGGCTCCGAAATTACACATGAAAAACACGGCTAGAATAAATTAAAATGCCGGCTTAAATTTATATAACGCACTATAATTTTTAAACATAATAACTTTACGTTTA
Source organism: Nephrotoma guestfalica (assembly GCA_963691935.1). Classification (NCBI taxonomy): domain Eukaryota; kingdom Metazoa; phylum Arthropoda; class Insecta; order Diptera; family Tipulidae; genus Nephrotoma; species Nephrotoma guestfalica. Next base: position 14,004,725 of record OY829915.1, read on the forward strand.
ATTAAATTGTTGTTTTGCTTCAAAAGCTCGTCCCAATATCGTTTCCTTCAATACTTTTTGTATTCAAACTAGTTTTGTTTAGATTTGGGACGCATCGTACTAGAGATAATAACAAAGTCTTCCTATATATAAGAGCCATACGATTCTACTATTTTTTATCGTAAGCTTTAAATACTCAGCGTACATTAAAACTTAATTGTGTTCAGTTTAAATTTCAATATAACGTTTTGTATGGTTCTACCAGGTGTACAAGTATGAAATGCGGATTTCAGACAACAGATGGTGCACCAATGGTGTTTGTGCTATAAAAATTTGACACTGCACCATTTTATTGTGTCACCAACAAGTGCCACACGTGCACGAGTGATAAATTGGAAAAGTTTGTGCATAGTGTTGAATTGTTGTGTTCAATATGTCGAAATTTATACCGAACAAAAAACATTCGTCGATTATATATGTAAATGATTCTAAGGGCTGAGTATTGGTAGTTCCTAAATTATCCTGGGGACGATCAGTAACAGATGATCCTAAAAAGTCCACCTCTATGAATATTTCCCGATTGTACGGTGCGATTCCATTGACCCTGAAGCCATTAATTATATTTTCAGGTGCAAGTGCCTTAGGCAGTGCCTCGGCTACGAGCTGAGGAATATTATGAATCGTTTTTGATTTGCCAGGGTTATTCCGCATCCAGCCATTTTGAGCGTTCGAAAATTATAGAAAATTCTATAATCAATCAGGACCTGCTAATTTATTATTAATCCATGATTCAGGAATTTTCTTATTTAGTGAAATACCGCACTCATATGCTAGTGATATTGTGTCTCTAGGCGTCAAACCCAAATATATCTTAGCCGCACGATTTATGTATTGAGCAAGTTTCATGCTCTCTTCGTAGGAAAGTATAAGATGCGTGGTTTTGTCTGTTAAACTTACAGTCGATCGGGCCTTTTTTACATACCGCCAGAGTGTTTGGTAATTTATGTTTAAATTTTTAGCCACCGACTGTATTTTGTGATTTGCTGTCAAAAGTCTTTTCATCGCAACTTCCATAACATGCGCCGAAACTTCTCCACGGAACCCTCGAACAATTGAACAAGCGCAAAAACACATGAGATATTTTGCTCGCTCGGTACTAAAGGAAGTCCTTTTTGCATCGAATCGTTTCAGGGGATGAAAAGTGGATTTATTTTGAGAAGTCCAAGTGCAAAAAATCATGAGTGGACCAAGGCGCGCACCATCCACATCGAACGCATGACCGAATCGCTTCGCGGCCATTAGTCGTATAAATCAAAATCTTAAATCTTTCGTTTGAATTTTTATTCATAAAGAATAATTCACAAATTGGTTAATTTACATTGTTTCTAATGGGAACCTAGTAAAATTTTATCTGCTCAATAAAGCTCATCTTTTAATAATACTGCTCTTTAAATCATAGATGGCTCTGCTAATAATTCAGAATCAAAACAAAATCACAATTTGTTTCGTTTCTTTTGTCTGTGTACCAATTAGTCGAGTACAAATCCATTTTAAGTAAATTTTTCAGAAAATTCAATAATTGTGAAAAACTCCATGGAAAATTTATCGAAAATTCTGTACCAAAACCCGTAGTCAGCGATTTACCCAACTACTGGTACGCAGCCTTACATATACATTTTCCGTTGCCAGCTGAAATGTTGAATTTATTTATTTCAGGTGCATAACCATATAAAAGTTACGGTGGTCCATTTTGAGCTCATATTTACCCATCGATAGTTCATCAATAAAATGTACATCATTGCAGATTCTTTCTACATCATAATGATTTTTGTGGCTTCGATACAGGTAAATTACGGTAAGCAGCCTCTATTTTCAGCAGTGAGGTTAAATATGTTATTTCACCAAATTAGTTAATTTTAAGTTTAAATAAAATCATAAAAAGGAACAGAATATCCGTTCGACGCTAAAGTCGAAGGCAACTCGAATGCTTTGGTTGGCTGGAGATTTGATTGATGCGACTTCTTGTTTTTTTCGAATGTGTAATTTTTAACATGAAAAATTGATCAACAAATACAACCCACTCCCCTCTCACTCCCCTAACCGTAGTGACAAAAATGTGATTTTTGATTTGAATTTTTCTTTTGGGTCGTGATCTTAAGCGAAGACCATCATGTGTTTATAAAACCCAATTGCGCTGTTCAGTCAGATTATTACACGGACCACTTTGAGCACGAGATTTTAATTTTGTATGCAACTACACCTACAAAGAGGCTACATCGCTCAAGTTTCAATAGAAGGAGTTTTCTTTAATGGCATTCACAAAAAATTGCGCACTTAAATATTCACGCAATAAAGATCATTTACAACACAATCGGGAAAACGATAAAATGCATAATCCGTGTGTGATGAATTTCCAAATCAACCCTACACATTAATGGGAATACCAGGTGACTGCATATCTGTTCATCCCAATTAATTCGAATGCCATTTAAACTCAGGAGCGTTGCACGAGCATTACAAAAGTTCATAGCATCAAATGTAGATAAGAAGCACCAAAACTTGGTACAAATTTGTAAAAGATTATCGGAGTTTGACATTAGCAGTCTTGACTTTCTCAGGCCTAAAATTGCCGCTAAGGGTATTCTGTCATCCGAAGGAGAAGTTATTGCAATTAGAGAATTCCCAGCACCCCAAACCACCAAGAAAATTAAATAATTTATCGATACGGTAAACTACGACAATTTTTTTTATCTCACAACCCACAGAAACACTTTCCGCAATCTACACGCAATTGGCAACATTGCTTAAGAAACCAAAACTATCTTCGAAGTTTTATTTTCCTGAAGCATGGCACGACGTATTCCTTCAGCTCAAGAATAATTTTGAAACCCCAGCTCTTTTAGCTCATCCGCTAAACGAATCTAAATTCAGCATAACACTGATCCATCAAGCACGGCTGTAGTACTGCAGCAGTTGCACAATGGAATCTGGAGACTTCAGCCCACAAACCGCTTACTTGAAACAATTTTGTTCTTTTGAATTTTATGTCTCATTTAAAACCGACATACAGCATATAAGGACCAAAGACTCCGCTGCCGAGGCTCGCTTCAATACAATCACGAAGGCTTTATAATATGTAATCTAGAACTCAAAGAAATACTGTCTCAGCGCTCTTAAGTGGAAATTAGAAAATTAGAAAAAAAATTATTGTGGCGATTTAGTTATTTATTGTTAAACCCCTATAAACACTAATCGCCCGTACATATCAAATTCAGAAAGTTGAACTATAATTGACAAACCAAGACGTAACCCTGTAGGCGAGACCTTCGATTTTTAATAAAAATACAAAGAGCAACGCCCCACAAAATCACCTCAGTTCTAGATTCGTATGACGATCTACCGTACCGAGCGTTCTACGATATTCTAGAAATTTGACCAACGCAAATCATCATCAAATCAATATTTTCTGTACCGCGCTGACAAATTTATGACGAAATATGTTCGTGGGAGTTCGTGTTATTCGGTTATACGTGACACGGGAAACGTTGAAAATGTCTGCAAATTTGTTGATTTAGAAAAGTTCTAGACCACTATGGCGATCTATCGTGTGGGTGGGTATGAGGCCCCGCAGATCGTGGAAATTCTACATTATGTAAATTCGAGTGAGCGTTCTACGGTATTCTATGGATTTGAGAACAGAAAATTAGTGAGGGATTTGTACTTCTACTAAAAGGTAGGAAGGTTTTTCATTGCAAAGAGTTCTGTACCCTGTTGGCCAATTTATGACGAAACATGAAGTTCCGCGTATTATGGGAATTATCGGTCCCGGTAAAAATACAAAAATTCTAAACCGTGATTGTTGTACGATATTCTACGTTCTACGAAACTATTGTCAATGACCATTCGGCAGATCGTTTAATAGAAGTGCCCATCCCAGACAAATTTTAAATGTATTGGTCGAATATTGGTATTTTCCTAAGACGTAAAACGACTAACTGTACACCGGCTTGATCAAGATTTTTCAACGTTACCAAGCCATCTAATTCGATTAGATGTGAAGAGATGTTTAGTTTTGTGATTCATTCGAATCCGATCCGAAAATCTTTATTCGCAACCTTCATTGTTCGCAACAAGCTTTTCTGTGCATTGAAGAATCGATGTCCGGCTGCTAAGCTGATTTTTACATATATCTCTCTGGAACGCATTTGTAAATACTGTAAGTGGCCCGAAATATTTAAAGCCATCCACGTTGTCAAAGTTGTAGTCGTTTGATCCGACATTTGTCGTATGGATGCTCCTAAGTGTTGATAACAATTTTGTTTGGATGCTGTTGATTTTCAAACCGAGTTGTTTCACGAAACGGTTAAGCAGTATTACATAGTCCCTGACATCATTTGTGTTCCAACCAAGTAGCACGATAGTATATGCATGTTCAAGAAATTAGCCTGACTCGAGCGCCAGATTAAATAGCACAGGCATGAGTACATCTCACTACCGCACATCAAAATTTATTTCGAATGGGTGTTCATTCCACACCAATTATAAACAGCATCTCTGTCGATTCCTAGACATATGAGCGTGGCCCTGAAGTTTCTGCGATTGATGCTACCATATGCCTGTTGAAAGAGATAGTGAATGGATAGCTTGTACTAACAGCATTTTACTACGATCATCATTAGCGTAAAACACTGAACACTGAGGAATGATTCTGCCAACTACAACATTAACATACACTTTGTAGGCGATGTTTAACTGAGTCATCACGACCTGGGTGGGGTCCTTTCTATTTTTAACCTACTAACAGATGTGTCTACTCCCTTTAGTTGAATTTAGAGTTTTGGCTGTAGGAATAGTTAGCCAATGTCCCTGGATGTTTGGTTGTAGCGTGTGGTTTGCGTTGTACCGATCCAAATGTTCAGTGACAGCTGATTGGTAACTGTGCACAGTCTTCATTTTTAGTGCATCGATATTTCAGCGCACAGTTTTCTTTATTAAATAAGACATTAAATAAAATCATGCGTTTGAATTGCTTACAAATAGGTTCTTATTGTGAAAATCATTAGCATTCATTTTGTTTACAAATTTTTTTATGATGGCTGGAACTAATATCTGGACCGGAGAATACCCAACGCCGTATAAGTTGGACAATGTTTTGCAAATTTTGGTTAATGTGACGATCACAATGAATGCATCCTCCTAATTAACAATGAACCTTTATTGGTTCAAAAATAATAACAACTCCGTAAAACGATTACGTATTTACGTCAAAATCCTAATGGGCTTCGAACGTATCGATCAACGTCGTTTTCTATCCCATTTGATTAAAAAATAATCCCAAAACCATTGCAACGGATGTTCCTTACCAATAATATTATGGCAATTCATCATCATTCTTTAAATAAACATTTGAATCACGATGATAACAGCATCAAATTTATTTAATCCGTAATCATTTTTCAAGATCCTAAATCAACTCACAAACATACCGATTTGTACATACTCGTATATGTATGTACATAGAGAACTTTAATCTTAACCAACAAAGCCGCAACCACCCAGCAGCAACTAATAATAAAATGTAAATTTAAGATGTGTAGCTTATCATCATTTAAAATGAGCATTATGTAGGACCCATAAAATAAATTGGATGGCCTTATGCCCTGGAGATATACAGACAAATTGGGAGGTATAACACATAGAGTTGATTATAGATGACCTACGATATATCAAAGATTTAAATTTACGTAACCATATACAGAATTCCTATTCTTGTTTATCTTTATAATACATTGTACCTTATACATTTTTAATGAAAATTGTTTCAAGGTCACCCCATCTGTGAAAGTTATACAGGAGCCCAACATTTTCCCTATACACAATTGCATGACCAAACGAACTAATAGCGCGATGTAATAATTAGTTATGGCAATTACTGTGCGTTTATAAAAAATTCCGTTAGTTAGCAAAATATGATTGATGGGCAAAAAAATAATTTATATCGATTTTCCATAACCGTTTTTCACTTAACCAAAATAAGGAGCTATTGATTGTTTGGTAAAACGTACATCTAATTGTCCTAATCAATCAACCGTGTATAAACGTAAGCACCAAGTTATATTTTTAGCTATCATAAAGTAATGACCGCGAGCACATAATATTTTCACCCCGAAGAGCTAAGTGAAGTCGATAAACATAAAACACTTTATTTGTGTATGCAAGTGCGACGCTTGACGTATAATTCTTCTGTTTATCGATAGATAAACTTTCGTAATAACGAAAGCTCGTACACACAATTTTATTTTATTTTTAATAAAACGTCTCATTGCAATTTAAACAAAACGTCAATAAAATTTTTATTCATATTCGATATTGAGTAAGATGAAAATTTATGGGATTTTAAATTTATGTGACAAAAAATTTAGTCGCTTCGATGTGCAATCCCGTATATTGTGTTGCATTTGCGGTTGAATAAACTAAAATTTAATTTGTTTGGAATTGGAAATTTATGTTTGACTACACCTGATTAGGAAGATCAAAATATTCATGGTTAAATATAAAAAATACGAAATATTTACCTCACCATACAACTCCCTATGACTATCAAGGTCACACGAGTAACATTTAGGTATTATGACTCTCGATTGTATTTTGGCGAGGTTCCATTTCGGTTATTAATTGTTATCAAAACCTCAACCCAAAATATTTCGGTGCTATGAATAATGCAAATTTCAAAGAATAGCATGGGTACTGAGACATACAAATACCCATGAATATGGATTGACTAGAACGGATACCTTTTGTTACAATGGATGTTTTCTGAACGGCGTACAAAAATCGACTCCCACTGTGTCAAAAACACTAAATACCTGACTATTACTTCCAGCAGTTACCCCTTTACATGATTAATCCATTTGGGGCTTTGACTTAAACATTGTCACAATTCCGAAACAAACTCTTTGCGACGTCTTTCTTTGATCACCCAAAACTCATGTCGACGTAGACACAACAATATGTTTAGTTAGTTAGTTGATGTTGCAATGTTTAATTTTGATGAAATCAGTACTGAATGAATTGAGTTGTAATTTAATTCCATAATGCGATGTTTCGATGTTTCTCAGGAAAATCAACTATTTGCCAATATGTGCGAATATTTTTCGATTAGCCACCTCTATATAGTTCTGCAAGTGTTACTATTCCAATTTTCGTTTCTCTTTCATCATTTCTGGCTTTTAAATTGTTAATAATCGAAGGACAACCGCCTGGAAGTTACCCTACCACACGTTTTTGATTTTCCTAAATTTTCCTGATACTTGAATTTTTGTATACGAAATCCCTTGGAAGTAACTGTAGTGTTAATAAAATCTAAAGAGGCGCGACCGATTTCTCAACAATATTGTGTTTGATCATTTTTGTTTATCTCGAGCCCAAGTGATAATTTCCGTTGAGACCACAAAATTCTGCAATTTTTTTAATTTAGGTAGGTCCTAGTATATTACGGCCATCTATTTTGCGAGTATGAGATCCCGCTGAACTTGGGAATTCCCGCTATATAATTTGAGTGAGTGTTCTAAGATATTCTACGAATTTGAGTAACACAAATCAGTCTGGGATTGGTACTATAGATGGTAAAGCTGCTTATTCGGGATCCTGGTAGAGATTTCTCATTCCGAATAATTACCACTATATTTTATTTGTTGAAGGTAAATGTTTTATTTTGTTAATTTTATATAAATTAATATTGGGATAGTTATTATTATATTTAGTATATGAATTATGTTGAATGTTAAATAATTTTATAGCAACGTGAGAGCCTATTGTGAGTTCGTGAATTAATTGGAAACGATTATTATTTATTTTTTACGAAAATTTCCTTTTATATCCGCTATATTGTGTTGCGCTGCTATCGCGACCAAAGTACATTGTTCACCAAATTTATTCACCAAACGACAAAACCATTTGCTAATTTGGATTACGACAATTAGATGGCAGACCGCAGTGAATCGCTGATGAACGATACTGCGAAACGTACTGGTACTTTCGTAGATCTTCCTGCTCTTGTTTGTGATGATTTTGGGATGAAGCTGGTGGTTTCGTTTGCTTTCAAGCATGATTTCTTATTGTTCTGTGGCCTGATTGCTTTCCTTTTGACTGGTGGTTGTGGTTGGAGGTTGAATTGCACCTTTGTTGAGCGTGAATTTTCGGGCAGTCCCTCTACCGGTAATTTGGTCTTGAAATTTGGGTGATTATCTGTTGATGTTTCAGTTGCGTAATCTTCAATGAAACACGGCTGCAACCTGTCGATTGAAATATTACTGGGTTTTCCTCTTATTTCCAGTCATTCAGACTTTTCATTCCGGCTAACAATACGGAAAGAACCTTCGAATGGCGGCTGTAACGATCTTTTGCATAGATCGGTTCGAACGAAAACATGTGCACATTAGTTCAGTTCCTGTGACACAAATATCTTTTGGCCGCAGTGACGTGATGGTGGCTGCTCTCGTAGTTCTTTGACGAAATCTGACTGATTCGTGGGATTTTTTGATTCTATTAGCAATTGGCTAGGAATGCAATTCTGCTCATCAAAAACTAATACGGCAGAGCTAGTTTTTAAATCGTCACGATACGTAGTTCGTAGTTCAATCGCTTCTACCGTGACACATGATAGCCGTTTTCAGTGTCCTGTGCCACCTTTCAATGAATCCGTTGCATATTGGATTATATGCCGTAGTCCTTTTGTGCTCGAACCCTAATAATATGGAAAATTCAGCGAAAAGTTCTGATTCAAATTGGGAACCTTGGTCCGTTACTTTCCAATAAGGGACTCCAAACCGAGAAATCCAATTATTGAATACGGTGGTTGCCACAGTTTCGGCTCTGATATTCTGAATTGGGATTGCTTCAGACCATCACTGCCCTTCCGACATTGGTAACGGACCAACAATATCTAGATGAATTTCTGAAAAATTTTTACCACCGTGTATAATTCCCCAAGGGACTCTTGGTATGTTTTGCCACTTGTGACCGCTGGCACGACAAATAACACTGAGCCATTCGTTTCACGTCTCTTTTAATATTAACCCACACAAACTGGTCCGACATGGTTTTCACTGATGCCTGTACTCCTGGATGCGATAAGTCGTGGTTATCTTCAAACACTGATTTTCGGAAATCCGTGGGGATATATGGACGCGTATTGCCTGAGGAAACATCACACCACAACAATTTAGAAGAATTAGGCGTTACGGGAATTTTTTCAAACTGGAGACCGGTTGATGATACCAGTAGTTCTTTTAGTTCGTTGTCTACATGCTGCGCATCTGCGATTGCGTCGTAATTGATAGATTCAGGCAAGGCGATGCTACCCAACAGTGACAGAGTATCGGCGACAACATTGTCATATCCAGAGATATGCTGAATGTCGGTTGTTAATATGCCCGATAAAATCTACGTAGCGGAATTGTCTTGGTATATCAACGGTTTGTGATCTGTGAATAACGTGAATGAACGGCCTTCAATCATGAATATGATGGCAATATCTGATTCCTGGTATTGTTACGTTGTTTAGAACCCTGTAATCTCCGCAGGGTTGCCATTCATCTTTTTTTCGGAACGAGATGCAGCGGGCTTGTCCAAGGACAGTCAGAACGTCTACAGATTCCCTGCTTGATCATATAGTCGAAAAGCTGGCGTTTCTGTGCTCAATCGTCGAGGTTCGGCAAAAACCAGAGGTCCACGAGTCACTATGTGATAGGTGACTTGATGTTTTATCGGTTTTTGTGCCTGAATCTCGTGAGTGATTTCCTTGAATTTGGGTAATAGTGGAAGAATAAGAGTGTCGATGACACCGGAGTTGATTACACGAACACTGGGTGTATTATCATGAACTTTAACTGTTAGTGAAAACAACGATGTTAGAGGATCTAGTAACCTGCCATGCTGAATATCGACCAACAATCCTGACTGGTTTAAGAATTGTCGCCTGAGCCCTAGGTCTAAGTTGATTCTTTGATTTCCGAAGGTTTTAAGTTGCGACCCGTTCGCTACATATAAGTAAAAATCAGGGTTGTGTTTCCTCTGGTCGCCCTTGGCTGCTGGCATGACAGATATGTCCGCCCCGGTGTCAATTAAATATGTTTTATTCGATGATTTATCGTTGATTTTAAGGCGACAGTTTTGAAAGTTACCGGACCAAAGTCGCCGTCTGCACCGGAGAATTCAGTTTTTTTGACTTAAATCCCTCCCACTCGGGACAGTTTGGTTTGCGATTTCGAGTTGCTTCCTTAAATCGGTAATAGAAAAAACTTAATCGTGGTGTATCATTATCCGCTGATGAGGACTGTTGACTGCAGGAAAACTCACGTTTGTTTGAATAGCTCCGTGCTCTGTTGGTATCCAGAGAACGACTCCCCTAGTCGTCGAATGATCTCACTAACTTGATTAGCAAGTGAGGCATCATTATTCGTAATTGGTGGAGTTTTTATCGACATTACATGTGTTTGAGCCATTGTTTCGAGAATTCTGTCTGCTAGCTGAGCCAGTTTTGTTGCTGATAATGATTCGGCCGTGGATGCTAAAATTTCTTGTGCACGGACCGGTAAACGTTTCATCCAAATCATTTTCATCACATCATCGTTTACCTCAGACCCCCCGATAGCTTGCAGTTTCCTCAGCAATTGAGATGGTTTCATGTTGCCCAACTCGGAGAAAGTAAATTCTGATTTAAATCTTGAAGGTGGAACGCCACAGTACTCCTATTGGAAGGTCTGCCGATTTTTCATTGCTAGTTTATGTACCCTGTTTACATGATGGATCGTGAAGTTTCGTTGATCTTAGGAATTTCCGCTTTTTGAATTTACGAAACATATCGGTTCCGTTTAGTGGACTTTAGCAAATTTTGGTATAATTAAGATATAAAGATGACTATAGTCTTCCAAATCCGTTGGAGGAGGAGCAACCGTAAACATTGACCTTTTGTGGGTGCTTAACGGTTCGTTGGACAAATATGTGACTTTTATTTGTCCAGGCTTTCCGCCAATAATTGTATACCACAAAAGATGATTCGTCTGTAAACATCACATTGCTTCAATCAAGGTCCAAATTTGTCGTTTGCCCAAGTCAGCCTTTTTTCAATGTGCTTCTCTGTTAACAATGGTTTATACTGTGTGCTCCTATTTTAATATCGAATGCTCCAAGCACTCGTCGAATTATATTTAGTGACACCTCAACACCTTTTTGATTTAGTTTTTGCCTTCCGTGCCATAAGTTTATTGTCGGATTTTTCTCGAACAACTTCAAAATGACCTTATCGTCCTTCTCTAAAGTGACTCTATCTAAACCTCTTCCCAGTAAATCATCCAAATTCCCATAGTCACTATACCGCTTAATCCACTTGTTCGCAAATGACACAGATGTTTTGGTGTATTTTGCTACATGCTCCACACTCATTTTGGGTACTTTGGGATGGGTAACTAAGAACACCACTTCAAAACGCTTTCTATACGCGGAACTCATTTTAGTATTGTTGTTTACTACTAAAAATAATAAATTGAGATACTTTCTTGTGGAACATACTGTAGAATTCAAATGTAAACTTATTTGGCCCCTAGAAAAACTGAACAATTACGTAATAACTAGACAGCTAATTTATTGGGCCGGCTAAAGCAAAATAAAACAAAAATAATTAGTACATTGAGTTTAAACATAATTTCCCGGGATGTCGACGTTGTTTACGTTGTCGACTTCAAGAACGTAAAAATCGTTGAAAGATTGAAATAATCATATTAAGGCCATTCAGGAAGAACCCCAGTTTTAAATTATTAATTTTACACATAAAGGCGGCAAACTACTCTGACTTAATATGAGAACGATAGTTGAGTGTTTCGAGAAAATTGCCATTGTTTTCAGACATTTTAATTATCTTTTATTCCTCCATTTCTCGAAACCAGACACATGAATATACCAAATTTAATTTCAAATGCCCATAAATAAATTATTTTTACGTGTGGTTGTTTCGGAAAGAAATCAACTTTATTGGACAAACAATAAAGGTTGAATTTGGACAGATTTAGTATACACGTGGATACCTCTTCAGTCGAAACGAATTCACCTATATATAAAACTACTTTCTCGCATTCAAACTTTTATTTTTATAGGTTTTATAGATTTGTATCTATATGTTACGGTGAAAGTTCGAAGTCAGTCCGATGTCCGCGTAAAAAATTGGAAGAAATGTTTTATTGGAGTCCTATATTCCCGAAATGATTCATCCTTCACTCCAAATATTTCTTTTTATGGTGTTAGGGAAAATTTATTTGGAATAGTAGGGGATAACGGTTTCCCTCATGCCGCGTAGCCCTCTGATTTTAAATTAATGAAACTATACGGGGATGAAGGACGGATAGTAAGCAAACATTTCGTTAACATCGATCCCCTGTTCTACCAGTTTTTAATCGTGTAAACGAATTTAAAAATAAAAATTTTCAGACATTTACTGATTTCGGACTTTAACCGTAACATATATATGTAGATATGCTCACACTTATCTAAGGACTTTTATTATTATTATTATTTGGGTTTTCTGGATAAGAGCCGAAAAAATAAACAAATTCAATTACAAAGTTTGTTTTCTTTTAGTCCCGTGTTCGATATTTGTTATCGTAGCTTTAAGTATCTTTATAAAGTTCATCTATTGTTTGTATGTGTGTGTTAGGACATATACTATTGGAATTAAATAAATATTGTTAAAAAAATATAAATTAATGTTTGTATTTTATTACTACGCGTCGTACACACACTTTCCAAACGAAATGCCAGTTTTGTATATAAGCGACTCTCTGTTTATCAAGAAACATTATATTGACAGTAAATGTAAATACTGAAACCTACCATAGTTTGTTGTAGATTTGCTATAAATAACGATTCCCCGGCGATTTAGGTTATATAAACTGGTATCCAGCTAAATTTATTGTTTCAATATGAGATTCATTACAGAATATATCCATAAATATTTCCAATTTTATATTTTTGCGCTTGTAAGCACACAACGTACATATTGACCAACTGAAAAATTTGTTGAGTCGGACAAAAATATTAAAATTCGTTTATTTATGAATTAAATGCAATTGCTCAGATAGAACATCCAATTGTTTCCAAACTAAATCCAAAATCTAAATAGTTTGAATGAGGGTAATTCCACATCAATAAATCTCATTCTAATACGAAAAACGGATTTGCTAATAGTCATCATGGGGATTGAATAATTATTTAATTAAATTTAATCTTCAAAATCTAAGAATTATTTTTGTCTTATGTCCTCTTGTTGTTATTAGTAAAGCCTTTTTAATACTTCAAACGATGTAATAGTGAAAGGGTCTCCAATAGATTATGTGTTCGCTCATTTAGAAAATCCGATATTTTATGAAATAATTAAATATATTTTAACTATAGGTTAGTTGACCTACGTGTATCCTATTTTTTGTATTATAAAGGATAAATGTCATTGTAATAATTTGTTGGAATACAAAAAGTTGGTTTTAACTAAATTAATCAAATCTAACAACCAGCTGTGTGGACTATATCATTGACCCAGAAAGTCCATACAAATATTTTGCTTAGTCGACATTTAAAAGAAAGTTCATTGTGGAGAGTCATTCGTGACGGATAGAAACATATTTGTAAAAAAAAATTTAGTATGTGAACTAAATATTTTTATAATATTCATGATGACAAAACCATATTTGATTAAAATTTAATTTGCACAAAATTTCATAATCAAAAAATTTTGTTGTTATAAATTTGACCTTATTACAATGTAGCTAACATTTAGTATAAATAATGCAAGTACTGTAAAAGTAAACTTCGCAATATCTAGATTTAGAAAACGGCATTGCAGAATATAAGCTGTGATCGCCGCACCGTAGAATATTCTAAAAATATAGTAAAAACATACCTAACGACAGGTAAAATTACAGTTTATTCATTCCAGTGGCATAACTCGTATCAATCACCCTACACAGTGTGGGTAACTGAGACAGGGAAACTTTCGGACTTCAAAATGAAACTTTGCGTACCGATTAAGTCCAATTTATGCTAAATAGTGTTCACGGAAAAAAATTAGTGCTAGCCCAGGAGCTGAAAATATGGGGAAATAAAATTTCAAATTTCGCCTGAAAGACGAAACAAATAAAACACGATTTCTAGAAAAAACAGAAATAATTTAAGCCTAATTTTAAAACTTCCTACAGGCGGCTAAACTGAAGAATTTTGTACCAATCATAGTATTAAGGTTTCCATAAATTTTCATTCATAAATTGAAGAAAAGCAATGTAGCCCCTAAAAGATACTATAGCCCCTAAAATATACTATATTAAACAAACAAAACACAGAGGTACAGCGCTCAATAATATTTGTGTTGAACAGCAAATTAAACAATAGAAATAAAATGTTCTAAAATCCAAGCCATAATCAATTCAGATAGCATATTCCTGTCAGGTACGTTTATTGCCATCCGGAAAACATAGTGGCCGAATTTGTGCTAATCCAGAATTGGCCCAATTCTGTTGAACAACAACGCCATTGAATAAATAATTTTCAAACAAAAAGTGTTCTAGAAATCAATGAAGTAGACACTTCTGATTGCATATTCCTATCAGGATGATGGGGAGGATTAGGATAGTAATGAGCATACCTGATAGGAACATGCCATCTTTATTGGTTTCTGGAACAGAAAATATTTTTGTCTTTCTTTTGTCAGAAAATTGTTCATTCAACGGTCCTTGTTGTTCAATGAAAGTGGGTCAATTCTTATTTCGTCTGGAATCCAAATAAAGTAGCTCTATTTCTGTACGAGGTTGGAAGAAGGTTCATGCTAGTTTTAGTTTGAAACGATTTTCAACAGAAAATTTAATAAGAACCTTTTTTTTTGTGGCCGTTGTCACAGAGATTACATCAGACTTCGGCCACATTCGAGAATTAGTGTAGGCCATCTGGAATCCAAATAATTTAGCCCCATTTCTATACGAGGTGGAAATAAGGTTCGTGGCACTCTCAGTAATGATTTCAACAGAAAATTTACTAAGAAATTTTATTTTTTGGCGGTTGTCATAGGGATTGCCTGACACTTCGACTACCATCGATAATAAAGATAGGCCATCTGGAATACAAATAATGCAGCCCCAGTTCTGTACGAGGTGGAAAGTAGGTTCGTGTCATTATCAGTATGTAATGATTTTCAACAGAAAATGTACTAAGAAATTTTCTTCTGTGGCCGTTGTCACAGGGATTGCATTAGACTTCGGATACCGACTAAAATTAGTGTAGGCCATTGGAAATGTTTTTTGCAATCCAAATAATGTAACCCCATTTCTGTGCGAGGTGGAAAGAAGGTTCGTGCCAGTCTCAGTATGTAACGATTTCAACAAATAATTAATTAAGAAGTTTTCTTCTGTGGCGGTTGTCATAGGGATTGCCTGAAACTTCGGCTATCATCTAAAATTAGTGTAGGCCATCTGGAATTTTCTGGCTGCATTTATCAACAAAAATTTACTAAGAAATTTTGTTCTGTGGCAGTTGCCACAGGGATTGCCTGAAACTTTGACTAGCATCGAGAATTAGTGTAGGCCATCTGGAATCCGAATAATTTAGCCCCATTTATGTACGAGGTGGCAAGAAGTTCGCCATTCTCAGTACGTAACGATTTCAACAAAATATTTAATAAGAAATTTTGTTCTGTAGTGGTTGTCACAGAGATTGCCTGAGACTTCAATTACCGTCGAGAACTATTGTAGGCCATCTGGAATCCAAATAATTTAGCCCCATTTTTGTAAGAGGTGGAAAGAAGGTTTGTGCAAGTCTGAGTATGTAATGATTGTCAACAAGAAAATTTACTAAGAAATTTTCTTCTGTGGCTGTTGTCACAAAGATTGCATGAGACTTGGACTACAATCGAGAATTGTTGTAGGCCATCTGGAATCCAAATAATTCAGCCCCATTTCTGTACGAGGTGGAAAGAAGGTTCGTGCCAGCCTGAGTATGTAACGATTTTCAACAAGAAAATTGACTAAGGAATTTTCTTTTTTGCCGGTTGTCACTGGGATTGCCTGAGACTTCAGCTACCATCGAGAATTATTGTGGGCCATCTATAAATAATGTAGTTTCCTTTCTTTATGAGGTGGAAAACAGTTCCGTGCCATTTTCAGTATGTAACGATTTGAACAAAAAATTTACTAACAAATTTGGTTCGGTAGTGGTTATCACATTTCTGTACGAGATGGAAATAATGCTCGTGCCAGTCTCAGTTTGTATCGATTTTCAACAGAAAATCTACTAAGAATTTTTTTTTGTGGCGGTTGTCACAAAGATTGCCCTAGTAAAATAATTTACTAGATGACTACTTGCGAGTACAGTTTTGGTTTTGGTTCTCCCGTTTTAGCCTGAGGTTTAGGTTCCTCTTTAGTGGTAATTTTTTTACTGATATCCCTGGACTTTGTTTTCGCGTTTTATTTCTTATTCTTTGTAGCTCCTTAGTCATTTCATATCCTCGGTAGTTTGCGGGATGTGGCTTATTGCAATTGACACATTTTGCAGCAATATTTTTACTAACCGGGCATACTTGGACATGATGCTTTCCGGACGCATCTAGTCTCTCTTTGGCAAATATTTATGCGTATGATTAAAACCTTGACATTTTTTGCACCGCGGTATTAACCCACTAAATTTATTAAATTTTGTTCTAGTTTTATGTTGGCTTGCAAACTTAAATTTTGTTGTAGTATGGGTATTAAAGGTAATGCGGTTTTTCTAAATTTTTTCGACCACCTCGAATTTATTACAGAGTAAGCAAAGACTCAATTTTTTTCGGGCCACTTTTCGCCCCAGTTTCACATAAAGGGTGTCCCAATAAGAAGTTCAGATTTCCAAATTTATTGTTTTGAAAGTACAATCCTCCTGGTATTTATGGCAAATGATTTCATTCCAATGGGAGCCGCGGCTGGTCTTGGCGTACTCCAATCGGTCGGTCAAATTTTTGAGCGCATTGCGTGCGGATCTATTTCGGCAATGGTTGCTTCAATATTGGCTTTCAAATGTTCAATTGTTTGTGGAATGTCCGTATAACACTTGTCCTCCACGGCGCCCTACAATTTAAAATCCCAAGGCGTCAAATCATAGCTCCTTGCCGCCCAATTCAAATCACCATTTCGACTGATAATTACGGCCATCGAATTTTTGACGCAGCTTCGCTATTGTAACGCCCGATGTGTGGCATGGCGTACCATCTTGCTGGAACCAAAGGTCGTCCAAACGTGATTCCGTTGACCGTAACGGTCGCAACGGCCTCATATTCGAATAGGATTTCTTTTTTGTGGATTTTCCGATCCCTATATGCGACAATTTTGTTTGTTTACGGAACCCACCGAGAATGCGCGTCGTCCGAAAAGATGATTTTTTGAGCAAAATCTTCATCAATTTCGAGTTGGCCGCAGGTCCACACACAGCGAATTCATATCAAAGCGGATGGTCACGGGCTTCAATTGCTGGACCAATTGAACTTTATAGGGCCACAAATCACGATCTGTACGCAGAATTCGTTGCATATGGAAGACCGGCTGGCGCACATTTTCGGCCACCGCGGCAATATTTTCGGCTGAACGAACACGACGAGCACGGGTGCGCGTTGAATTGTCGACTAGGTAGCCCGTATCACGCACAATCGCCTTGATACCGTTGGTGGTGTGAGTCCCGTGTTTTGACCAAATTTTGAACGATATTTTATTGCGATTTCGAACCAATTGTCTCTGTTGTGGAAGTATATTTCTAACATTTCCCACATTTGGTGAAGCGTGTGGGAAGCCATAACTAACTATATTTCAGTCGAGTTTTAATGTCAAAGCACATGAACAATACAAAAACATTGCTATCATTATGTTTCGTGCTTTTCGTTGAAAATATTACATTTTACATTGTATTCCTGTAGCTTTTTTATAATAAGACTTTGCAGCGATCCCTGAATTGTGAAATTTATTACATTACAACTAATCCCACTACTAACGTGGTATAACTATCGCTGATTTCAAGCGAATAACTAATTAATTAGCGTCTATCGAAATTTGTCATTGTCAAAAACAGCATGCAGGTTGAATACAAAAGAGAAAATATACGATTTGACATATTTTCTATACTTTGATATAATTTATGTACTTTGGACTCTCCAATCGGAGTGTATAGGTAACATATAGACGAACACAAGAAAACCTATAATATGTGCTTTTAGGTATTTGAACAAAAAACACTTAATCTTTATTATTTTGTTATTGAAAAGTCAAAAAATATTTTTTTCCGGTGCCTGATAAATATTTTTGCAGTAAAATCTTAAATCACCGACCGCATTTTTCGGTGGGCTATTTCTTTGGCAAAATGTTTGTATAATCCAAACAAAATAAAAATGCTGCTTTAGTAATATTATTTGGGTTAGAAAAATTTAGAAAATCAGAAATTATATGATGCTGTATCTAGGTTAACAAAATTTTGGCAAAGATCCCGACCAAACCTTTTCGGAGAATGCCAAAACATAAAATCACAATAAATTTACCTTTTCGTTTTGAATACGTAAAATGTACAACAAAAACTCAATGCTAGACAGTTATAATGTCAGCATAATTTTATGTAGGTTAAACGGCTCAATTCAAGATTCAAAATCGAACAAAATTATATTATCCTGCCATGAATATTTAGTAAAACTATCACCCTCTGAGTATAAACTGCCATCATCATCATCATCATCATCAACATAATACTTTATTTCCTAATTAAATAACAAACGAAACAAAAATAATTTCATTAAATTATATGATAATGTTATCATTTCATCTAATGTCATTATTTATTGCGATAGAAATTCTCAGTTCCGTTTCTGGTAAATATAATGGCAACATAAAAACACACATACATCCCTGTTTATATTATAATATAATTGTATCATTACATTGAATGAAACTAACTATGTAATGTTAAAGATACGACACAACAATAAAGCTTTCTTTATTGTTTAGTCTCGTGCTTTCTTATATCTCATACCTTTGTGAATAGCAGCACCGAGAGAGGGAAAATTATAAAATAAAATCAAATTCAGTATTTTTACTTTTGATATTGCAGACAAAACAATATTTCTTCTTGTGTATCGTCTACCCGCGTGACTGTAGAAATAATTTAATTAGCAACCCAACCCAAGTTTTCAGTTTTCCGTGTAACACAAGTATAAATCGATGTACATAAATTTTATAGATAAGTACATCGTCTCGCATAAATCTAAATTAATTCTGCGAGATTAGATAACGCGTTTGGATCTAGATTGATTTAAACTGTAGAAGGAGATTAGCAAGATTATAAAATAATTTGAATAATCTATAGGTTCGATAACAATGTAGATTGATTATGCAAAGCCTGCAATCTAATCCAAAGAATAATTTGTTATAGCAGATAAATTATTTAATTAACAAATTGATGGAAGGAATATAATTTCTTCGAATTCATAATCTAATTAGAAGTTCTCAACATCCTTTGCAACTGCAATGTACAACGTTTCATTTATTAGTTTTCCAAGTAAATATAATAACATAAAATTGCTACAAATCTCTTAAGAAACGTCCAAGTTTGTAATGTTGTCTGAAAATTAATCGTGTAAAGTTAATGAGGAATTCTTACGAGAATTTAATTAAAAAACGTAAGTACAAGTTTCTCGTATAAAAGAATTATCGAAAGATGGTTTTTAAATGTTGTTTCCAAGAAAAATCAGGTATAGTAAAAAAAACGGGAGGGGTTATTATGTTGGGCGCGTAAATTACACGATGTAGTTTACACGGTTATTTACATGTAAATTACATAGCCCATTTGTTAAAGTATAAATAACGACTTTTTCATGACAAGCGCGGTATCTGTTACATAATTTTATAATTATTTAATTATTATAAAAATTGACGTGCATGTGGAGATAGCCCAAATTCCAACCCCGAAAAATGCGATGGCAATACTAATTGTTGCTATCATGACACTTTTTACTCTCAGCTTTAAAAATACTTGCTATCATGATAGTAAACAAACTGTCATGACAGCTGAAATTTTCGGGGCTGAGAGTATATATAATATGTATACTTACAAAAACATGTTTGTGAAGTAAGACCAATTTTCATATGTGTGTGAAGATAGGCTAAATTTAGTCTCAAGCGAACGCGATGGCAACAAAAGTATTGCTATCATGACATTTTCTACACTCAGGCCCGAAAATGTTTACTATCACGATAGTTAAAAACTGTCATAGCAATCGAAATTTTCGGGGTTGAGAGTAAAAATGTATGAAATTTTTTGTGCGGTGCGCATCGTTTGATAGGAGCTGTTTAAACAACATTTATGAAGTTTTTCAGAATTTTTCTATGTCTAGGAGTTGAGATATAGTCCATAGAAGTCAGGAACTATGCATTGGCTCAGCTAGAGGTGCATATCGTTTGATAGGCGAATCCGTTCCTTCGCATGATAAGTTCCAATAGTTTTGCCTGTGACATCAGCTAATACATAATTAACATCACCCACCTTCTTTACTACTTTAGCTTTAAGTCGAGTTGGGGCAAATTTAGCTGCGAATTGTTTACTCGAATTGCTGTGTGGGAAAGTTTTCAAATACACGGTTTGACTGCAATGGTAGCCTACGGGACGCGTACGTAAATTATATACATGCGCAAATTTTGTATATGCCTCTTGTAAATGTGATTTTATTAAGTCATGGATAATTGGCATTTTTAAATTTGTTGGTACACACTGAATGTCAGGATCGGTTAATGAATTTGATTCTTTCAATATCCGGTATTGATTGCCATGATCAATACGATGGTACCCAAGCACCAAGTAATGAGGCGAGTTTTTCGTTGACTGATGTACGGAGCTTTTCAGTGCCTCTGCTATATTAGACAGATGAACATCCCATTTTAGATGATTTTTCTTAATATACGAACGGATGGCCGCAATGATTGATCGATTAACTCGCTCGGAAGCATTGCTTTGTGGTGCAAAACAGGCAGTAAAAATTGGTCGTACACCATCGTTTTTTTTAAAAATTGGTGTATACAAGACTTTTGGTGTATACAAGGAACTCCGCATATGTCGAATGTTTCTTTTAGCCAGCTGGTCTAATATAATCAAAATCTCAATTTTCCCTTTGAAGATCGTGGATTGGGACCGATTAGTTCGATGTATATTGATTGCCATGGCCTTTCAGCGAATACAGTTTTGCCTAATGATGGACGTAATATTTTGTTAGGGGCTTTCGTTGTTTTGTACACCTCACAATTGGTGGCATATTCATAGATCTGTTTGAATATTGCGGGCCAATAATAAAAGCGTCGTATCCGCTCCAGTGTCTTTTGAATTCCCCCATGCGCGGCTAATGGTAAGTCATGTTCCTGTTTCAATATTTCTGTAGTCATAGGTTTTGGTATGTATAATTTCCATACGGGAATATTGTTTAGACATTGGCCATTTTTCGGCTCGATGCGATTGTAAATTCGATTTTGGAAAATTTTAAAATTTTCAAACATTTCCGGCATTTTCTATGTTCAAAATCGGGTGAATCGAATTCGATGGATTTGGATGATAAACTAACCTGTGCATTTAATTCTTCTATGCTATCGCAAAATACGCGCGAAAGGGTATCTGGCACCACATTTTGACTGCCTTTTTGGTGCTCAATTAAAAAATCAAAACCTTGTAGTTTTGAACTCCCACGTGCGAGTCTACCGGTTAAATCTTTCTGGGATATTAGCCATTTAAGCGCGGCGTGGTCCGTAATGACTGTAAAAGGGGAACCTTCAATATATGGCCTAAATTTTTTTATCGATTTCACCACCGCTAGACATTCTAACTCTGAAATCGAGTAATTTCGCTCGGTCTTATTCAATTTTGAAGACATAAAGGCAATTGGTTGCTCATCACCTTGTTCGTTCTTTTGATACAATACCCCACCCAATCCTTCGGTGCTTGCATCTGCTCTAATTTGAAATCTTTTGGTATAGTCCGGATTAATCAGTAATGGTGCCTCAGGCGTCCACATAAATGGTTGGTTCTTCTTTAACAACGAAGTGATGGGAGCTGTAACATCGAAAACATTTGCTACAATTCGTTGGTACCAGCCAGCTAGGCCCATGAATCTCCACACTTGTTTTACCGATACCGGTTGAGAAAACGGTGCTCATGTTAATCGTTAATCCCGCCTCTCGCATATTGGCTGGTATTGTTCGTAGTAAATTAATATGATGGTTAAAAGTCGATGATACTATTAACAGATCGTCGTATATAAACACGTTTTTGCGTAATTCATGAGGCTCAATCCAAATGGCATTACGCGAAATCGGTATTATTTTCGCCCTGAAATTGAAAATGCAGTGTTTTCTTTCGAATCGGCAGTTAACGGAATTTGCCAGTAGGCCATGTCCCGCTGTACCGCTGGTGACACTGGGTAGTGCCGTTGTTTAATAGGAGCCGTATCTCCTACATCTATTTTATGATTTAATAGATTAGTCCGTCCTAAATCTTCTTTTTCAAGCGTTGGAAACGATTCTTTGACTTCATTCAGTAAGATTGACTGGAACTCTGTTAACTGATGAACCATGGTGCTTGCAGAATCAATATTTATTTCATTAATTTCCAAAGACGTGGGTACTATTTCAAAGGCTGTTTTACCATATTTTACAGGAGCATTAACATATCCTATAATTCTATTCGGAGTTCCATCGGCCGTTCTCACCTCCGAATTTATCTGGTTAATTCTCATTTAGCTGTCTTTTAAAGATTCCACCGCATTTGCCCCAAGAATACTAATAGAAGCCCCGCTATCCATCAAACCTCGAATAGGAATACCGTTAATTTCTACCACGGCATAAGGCCTAGGCTCAAGATCGGTTAGCTCGATCTCGTGTATGAAAACAGAAAGCAAAGAATGTGTGCGGATAATTGCAGAAATTAAATCCAACTATCTCGCCTTATTTTTCTCCACGAAAAAATCACAATCAAATCAAGGAGGCCTTGACCATTGGCCATTGTGGTGGCTTAATCAAATGTCTCATTAAAAAATTTTGGGCTCCTCTCGTTCTTGACCAAACTTCAGGCCATCTAATCTAATGCTAGCAGAACCCAAATCGAAGATCGGACCAAAACGAAATTAGAACGAAAAACTTGATCTACTGACAAACAAATAATTTTAGGCTCGAGTGAAGCCCACAATTTTTTAATGGGGCATTTGATAAGGCCATAATGAGCCTAAAATTATTATTATTATTATTTTAATCGTTGCAATCTTTTCTGGGGCCGAAACACTCCTAACTCTTTCGCAGTTCGCTTAGTTACGTTCTTATCGTACGCAGTTGCCTGCCAAATCGAGGACGTACGGATACAGGTCCGATCTGTACATTATTCCATAGGTTCATGCCAGCCTATACTGCCATAGAAGATGGGTCGGCCCATGAGTTCTGCACTCCGACAGGCGGTCATAGTTGTGTTCCATTTCATCCCAGATCGTAATCTGCTGATGAAAATTCCCTTTTGCATCCTGCTCCTATTGGGATTCGAACCCGGTACCTCCCGATCCAAACGCCAAAGCTTTAACCACTGTGACATTTGCTCGGTCTAAAATTATTTGATGCAATTGATCTTATATTTAGTTCAAATTTCGGTTTTTACCGATTTTCGATTTCGGTTCTGCTAGCTTTGAAGTGATAAAGCCTTATGCATTTTCTAGACTGAGCAGAATAAAAAAATTTGAATGAGGCATTTATTTAGCCTAAAATTAAACTTCTATAATTTTTTGGATATGGGTCCATTTCCAAAGCTAGCGCAGAACCCATTGTTTTTGTTGGAAGGGGTGGATCCCAAATTTATTTAATTATTCCATATTATCTTGTAATGTTCTGCTGTATGGGTTGCCAGCGGGGGGGGGGGGAGGGGAGAAGGGACGTCTTTTAAGCTTTTGTATACAGAACTATCGGGTTTTAGTATAGATTGCAAGTTCAGATTAAATGGCTGCTAAAAACTTGTGTTTGTTATTAGTGGAAAGTCTCATTTAGGATGAGCAAGGCTGAACGTAAATCCAAATTAAGTGATAATGAATTTTCTTCGACTAAATAGTGCTCATATTTAGTTTATTTGAGAGGTTGTGTAAATGAAAGTTTTGAAACAAAATATTGATCACATCCCTAATGTTTGCGTCCGGATTCATCACACGCACGGACATCGGGTTCGCTGAGTCCTGAAACATTCACACTGTCTTTTCGCAAATCCCCATTATGTTATTCACATTGATGAAGCAAGCAAATTTCAAATGAAACCATTAATTTAATTATTAGTATTAGTTTTTCACGCTCGATAAATAGCTCGCCGCCATCAACCAAACAACAAAAAACATTCTTGTTACAACAACAATCAACAGAAATTAGCTTAGTCATTTCGAAACCGTTTTGTTTGCATTACCATTATAATGATTACAATATTGCTGTTTTCATCATTCACATTTTCATTGTGTCGCGCGCATTTGGTGATTTTCTAAACAAAACACTGTTATGTGTATAGTTTGTACTGTCTTCGCCTTTTTTGTAACACAGTTTTTCTTTTGAGGCGTTCTTGTGAATACATAATATTCGGAGAAAATTGAAAGTTTTTTACCCACTCCCCCCCTCTCATTATGTTTGCATAAAATAATTAAAAAACTTTTTATTTTTATATATTCATGTAATGAATGAAAATTGTTTGCATAGTATTTTCATTGCTGACGTAATACAAACTGGGAAATTTTACTTGTATGCGCTGATGATGATTTAGGCACCGAGAAACTATTCTACGTATACTGAGAGGCTAACGACATGTTTAGATTTTTTGAGCAGACACGACGTATGATCAAATTAAATTTGTCGCATACCAGCGATGTTTAGTACCAGTTCAGGACAATAATCTGTTCGTAACAAAGGAAATTTCGTTTATCGCATACGTCCCCTTGTTTTTTTTACAAAGTTTTTCCCAAACGTGAAATCAAATTAGAATTTTCTTTTTTTCCATTTCTTTGGGTTTTCAGTTCAATCGTTCGTACATTTATATATATATATATACATATATATATATATATATATATATATATATATATATATATATATATATATATATATATATATATATATATATATATATATATATATATATATATATATATATATATATATATATATATATATATATATATATATATGTATTTATATAATGTTATTGTTTTGTCAATGATTGAATTTGGACGAAAGGATTTTTTATCCTTATGTTTTTGTGTTGAGCTTTATCGTATATATTTATTTGTCTAGCTTTGGTTTTGTTTGTTATTTATTTTAATGGGGGGATTAAAAAATAACGAACAAGTTTAATTATGTATGAAATTATAAAAGGAATTTGGTTACATTTATTGTTATGATAATGAATGTGTTTTTAGAATTCCAGTAGTGTGTTATGCCAACTCGTAGAAAGTTTGTATGAATTTATCCCGCACAGAGGTAGAAAACTGTTGATGTTCATCGGTATAAATCATAATTATGCTATATGAATCGTTATGCAAAAATTACATTGCTATTAGTGCAATAGAAACAAAATCTTAAAGGGTTGTAGTACTACTTGAAGACATTATTTTAGAAAAAATCCCCACCTCTAAAGGTTGAGCCAACCCTGCAATCAGCGATGGAATAACCAATTTTAGGTGTTCAGAAAAATGAAAATAACTTCTGAACGATACAAAGCACAAACTCGCAAAATGTCTCAAATGACGGATATTATTTTTTAATTTATGGCCGTTAAGTTGGTCAAATTTGAGTTAAATGTTAAAAGCAAGTAAATTGTTGGAGCTCATCTGTAAAAATAGAACAGCTAGCAGGACTTATTTAACAATCAGTGTTCCATACCATTATGCAAGATTGAATTTGTCGTCGTTTGAGCTAATTTGCAGGCTTGTGCGATATACCGTTTATCAAACAACTTGATTTTTAATTAAGAAACCAACCTTCAAAAAATCCATGATCTTAGTATAATACATCAGTTTTTTCATATTTTTATTTCAATTTAAATATTAATTACAAGGGCATTTAAAAGTTAAAATTTTAGCTGAGTATTTAGTTCAATGTCATTGAGATCTTGTTCGCTTGTGGTGTTGTTGCATGAGCACAACATGCATTCGCTTCTTGTTGTGCATGTACGACAGTTGCAAGATATCAACTTGAGCAGATGTTCTGGAGTCGATGGCAGATCAGTTGGAATAGGCAACAAACTACTTTTGACAGATTTTCATCCCCAATCTGTTGGTTGCAAAGCACTTCCCAGCCATGCTTCAACTTGATGGTATACCCTAAATGAATGCTGATCTGCAGCTACTTGTGTTGGTGGGAGACAAGCTAAATCGAAATTAGAATGTAATTGCAGATTATCAATTACTCTGTTGTAAGCAAGATATCTTGATTCTTCTAGTGGAGTCTCTTTGGAGATGTTATATAGTCTACATATTAAATGCGCTCCGCTGGCTGCAATATTCTCCTTCGTGGCACTCGTTTGCAAGAACACTTGCACGTCGGTGTTCAGTTCTGCACTGGCCTGCAAAAGCTTGATTGCTTGGAAGTAAGTCGCTTAATGAAGACAGCCGTGTCCTCTCTGCTGCTATATCATACACAGTCATCGATTTGGGGCAAGGAAGCCAAATTGTTTGACGTGTTGGTGAACAGAAAAATACAAACAGCATGAGGACGTCCGAGTCCTCTGCAGCAACCACCACCTGAACCCCACGACTTGCAAAGCTCACAGCTATATTTGCGATAGAGGTATCTGCGTCATCTTTCACCTGATGTGTTGGTATGTTCAAAAATGGTGGCGTTGCTTTAGTTTGCCGATGAATTTCGATTTATTATGGGTATTTGCGAGAAATTTCCTTTGAGGAATTGCACTCGTCAAATTGCTCTCTACTTCGATGTTTGCTGAAATTTTAGCGAGGGCTCTTCTCTTTTGTACTTCTCCTTTCGTGGTGGCGTAGCCCGGATAACCATTAAACACTACTGTCGTATTTCTGCCATAATATTTTAAAACATACTCACCATACAATTGTGGAATCGTGCCATATGTCGCTGGCTTTGGCCATACTACCGAGTGAAGCAGATGGCCCCCGTCTACAACATATTTAAAATTTGTTGTAAAATTCTCCCTACCATTGTCAGCTCTTTAAAATATGGTTTTGATGCCCGATTTTGTTCCCTTTCGTAGGAAACCGACCGTCGTTGAAAAGGCAAGGTGGAGCTGAAGCCAATTCATGTTGAATTCGTCGAAAGTTTCGTTATTTCTTTTTGTTCCTTGAACCTGAGCTGCAATTGGAATAATTTTGTGTTTTCTTCCGTAGACAACGTCCGCAAAACTCTTACCCAATGTATTATGCAGCAGCACAGGTGATGTTGGAATCAGAAACAAGTCCAGTTGGCAAACTGACAAGATCACCAAACAAATAACACTTGCTTTTCTACTGCCTCGGAGTTCAACATGTTCGGAAGTAATTGATGATTGTCCTGAAAAAGTTTCCATCGCGGATAACACAAGCATGAAAACGGGCGTAGAAACAATCCATTTTAAAATGGTGTCATCGGTAATGCCTCGTCCTCAAGATAATCCTCTTATGATTGCTCTATGCACATGTCCGTCTAAATATCGCTCCATTGCACACTTTTTCTTCTTATCGAAAATAATTTCTCTGTAAATTTTTTGTACTCTTCTTCGGTCAGCTTTGCTAGCAACTCCTTCATTTCCTGTAAATATAAATTACGACCAGCAGAATGGAAATATGGCAACATTCTTCGAACAGATTCCATATGCATCTGCCAGTTGCCAGTCCTCTCAGCTCGAATATACTGCAGCACAATCATAACTTGGTCAAAATATTGGAGCCAAAGATTGCATGTTCTGTTTGTTCTTCTTAGTCGGTTGATGTTACTTTTAAAGCCGCTCTCCAGATCGAGTACTACTTCCGATAAATCCATAATCAAATAATTTAATAAGTTTTTGAGATATTGGTTATGAAATGGCCAAGTTTCATCCAGCATGAACAGATCCTAGAATTTTCTCCAAAACTTAATTTAAAATTTCTGATCAATACTATTATTCAAATTTCATCGTCATTCTTTTAGAATGGCGGAAAGACGGAATATTGTTAAATTTTAAAATTTCATTTACCGAGTTCCTTTACTTCGGAAATCAATCAATTTGTCACTTGCGGCGAGTAGCGAAATCTCTTATTTTCCGTTTAAAAATTTCCGCTATCTTATACAGCATGGTAAACTGATAATCCAAGCAGCACTGGTGATGTAACCGATGTTGGTCTGCATCCGTATATCATACATTGATTGATAAATTGCATCTTATTATTTCGTGGAAGAGCATGCGTTTCGTTTTTTTAGAAAGATTTTCCTTAAATATCTTTAAAGTCGCTGGTATAAACTCGTCACCACTGGAAGTCTTCTTTGATGATTGCTGCTGCTGCTTAAACAATTCTATCGCGCTCTTCTTCAATAGAACTGCATTTGTATGAGTTCCAATTCTGCACTAACAATTCTTCGGGTAACATGTCCTTTAAAGCTAAAATGATGGTTTTGCCAAATAAGCTGGTTGCTATCAAATTTGGTTTAAAATGATTTATAAGCAGGTCCCTCAAGCAGTAGTCACAAATCTACTTCATTGCCGCTGAATTCCCTTAGTTTTTCCTTCAGATCGAATAATGCAAATTGGCATTCATTACTTTCTTTTATGAAGGCACACAAAGCTTCAAAACCTGCCCGACAGTTGTCATTTATGGGTTTTCCTCCGGACGGATTAGTGGTCACTTCTCTAAATTTACAGTACCATTCAGCCTGATATCGCGCATTTTTTGACACAAATTTGACGATACTTCCCCATGCGTCATTGCGTTTACGACAAAGATCCAGGATAGTTTGTTGCATTTTCGATTTCACAACACTAACTTGCTTGTACCGGCTTACATTCTTGGAATCAATCTCCTGAATCACTTCGCCACAAAATAAACAATTAATTTTAAAATCAAATGATGGCACACTTGATCTTAAAATTGTTGGCTGACTGCAAGCTGATGATGATGGTCCTGTTATGGGAAATTACTATAAGTATCTGATACATATTTGAAGCTTCGATTAAGCTACCAATTCATTTTTTCATCACTGCAGAGTCCTTTTTCTGCATACACTTATTTCAAATAATACAAATATTTTTATTTTCCTGCATTACAAAGTTTACACTTTTTCTGACCACTTTACTCCTTGATATACCAAAATTTCACTGAATAATAGCACACAGGTAACAAAAAACTTTCGTATAATTCTGAAACCGGTTGTCTCTACTGAAAGGGACCCTTAAAAGATTAGAAAGGTCTTTTTTTTCCAACACACAAAGAAGAAACCCGGAACTACTGTCGGTAGCGATCTCGCGCTTTTCTGCTTGAGGCCCAGTTTCGTCTGGCGTTTCGTCCGGAAGAAGTAAGTTGAGTAACTCCAAGCGTGTGTCATGCCACGTATCAGTGACGACTCCATTTGCCTTCCTGCATGGGTCTTTATTACCATGTTCCGTGACGTACCGTTGGAAACTATTTTGTTTTGCAATAAATACTTCATGGAAGTGTTTATTTCTTGCTACTCTAAAGCGAGACTATTTAACTCTTTTGCTATTTGGTTCCTTTCGCCTGGTAGGCTCTTCTAAGCTTGTGCGTAGAACATCTAAGTTTCCTTAGATTAGAGTTCCACCAACTGTTCTCTTTCTTCGCAACTCTCTTTTTAGGAATTGAGTTGTTGCAGACACTGGACAACTGTGCTGAGATCAGCTCCACACGAGCATCAATTTCAACTATCGAATCTATTTCTGGAAGTGCTTCTACACTGTCCCAAGAGCTAACCAAGTGTCTAGCAAATAGACCCCAGTCGGCTATCTTAATGGCGAATCTCGGAGTTTTGCTACTTGCAAGCGGACTCCTCTGAGGCGAGTTTGATAAATTAAACGTAATGACTCACTAGATGTCCAACTTTCTCTGGCACACCACCCAAATATTGAGCACAGCAAGGCTCCACTGACTATGATTAAGTCGATATTGGAGTTACCATTAGACGAGAACGTCGTTGGGTGCCCCTGCAAGTTCATTATGAAGAGGTCACTCCTAGACACGAAGTCCTCTACTTTTCTTCCGTTTTCATCGGTTATAAACGGTCATGCCACATTTCCTCTTGCATTGAAGTCTCCGAGGATCATTACCTTTTCGTTTCAATTTTGCACAGCTGGTACTCGATCGGTTCACGGTATTGGGCATATATTGAAAATAGGTAGAGTGAACCAGCTTCAGATGATATTTTAACACATGTGCAGTGGCTATCGCAGAACTGGCTTAGTTGCATCATGCTTATGCCAGCATTGTGAATATTAATTGCAGTTTTGGATTTCTCAGAGCAGCCTGTAACTACTCTGGTAACTACACAAAATTTGGTTGAAATCGGTTAAGAAATGTGGATTTGTATAAGGTTCCTACATATACATACACACACATACATTTTCTTGAATTATTTTATAGGATAAATTGACAAATTTAATTAACAATGCGATACTATACATAAAACCTTTGATTACGTTATATGTACCACATCGGCTAAAAAATATTACATTTCAAACAACTCTACCAAACCCAAATCGGAAATACCGAATTTCACAAAAGCAATTTTTGCTGTACAGATTTTCCCAATATTTACGGAACAAAAATATACGATCCATAAACACCGGCAGCAAAAAAACACCGTAATGAAAAATCCAAAATATAAATGAATAAAGCCAATTATACCGGTGTGATGGGGCGGGAAACAAATCCACCAATGCTCCATTGAGATTTTCATTCAACGAATTTTCCTTATTATTTTTTGTCAGAAAATAAGTTTTTTAAAATAAATCGTCGTTCATTTATTTTAATCCAATTAATTAAAATAAATAATTAAATTTAAA
Organism: Nephrotoma guestfalica; assembly: GCA_963691935.1. NCBI lineage: Eukaryota > Metazoa > Arthropoda > Insecta > Diptera > Tipulidae > Nephrotoma > Nephrotoma guestfalica. The sequence continues at coordinate 14,035,784 of OY829915.1, forward strand.
CGAATTGTTTATATTTATATGAAATTTAAGAATATTAATTACTCGACAATTATTTGAGTATTTTAGGTCACGATTTAAAGAAATGTGTACCACCACAAATTATCAGTAATTAGACGTTATGTATAGACAACATGGAAGCGACTAGATGTAGAATTATTGGTACACCTAAGTATAGTATTCAACTATAGACAAAACGAAATATGTCCTTGTATACTCGTAAGGCAACATCCTATTATAAATTGTTATTTCACTAACAGGCATTACCATAAAATGGATATACTCTGGTAGTGTTTAAAGGCTTCAACATCTACAAAATAAATATTTAAATAGAAAATCTTAATGATAAGTGGCTCTATAGAAATCGTTTTTCAATATAAATTTACATAATGGATATACTTTAATTTCAAATTCAGTTTCATTTCAGAAAATTACCCTTTTGAATTATAAAAGGTACTCTTATGTGTTATGTACAATACACAAGATGAGAAGAAAATCACATCTCACATTTTCCTTTTTATACTTTTAGTGTTAGATATGTATCGTATCCCAAATATTTGAATAAATTGAATTTCTAAATTACGCAGTAAATATTCCGACAAAACGCGCCGATATTAAGGATATTTTAAATCATAATCTGAAACTCAATATTACCAGTTCTTGGTCCCATTACGCTAAACAAAATTATGTTTAGTTAGAAAATATATTTTAGGTAAACATGAAACTGAATATCTGTGTAGCACTTTTCTTGTGACTAATGCTTAAATGTAGTATCAATATCGTGCAAACTTGTGTGCGGGTAATATATTTTACCTGCGACCTGATTTTAGGTCAAACAAGACGAACAACAAATTGGTGAGGAAATGAAAACCACACCACTATGGACTAACCAAATCGCAACCTTCAATATTGAAACAGGAGGATTCATTCGTCCTCGCGAGCACCGCGACCTGGGTAAACTCTAAACAATTTAGGCGAATGCGTGTGAAGTTTTTCACACTTTATTTCACACATATACGTATTCGAATCATATTGGAATACGCAGATTCCAATTGGATTCCAATTGATTTATTAAAGGATTAGTGCATGTGTACACTGTGAAATGAATTATTTTTTCAGGAATAATGTGATTATTTTAATTTAACATAATCTGAATATATTTTTTATATGTGTGTTAATTAAATAAAAATTCTCGTTAATCAAAATTTTACTCTCCGATTGATGTCTTGTCAATTTTTTTGTTTAGACTTTCTTATACGCAGTTTGCAGCTGCAACAAAATTATTGAAAGCTAAAGCTGCAATGACGAAAATGTATCGTAAGCAACATAACTTTCCAAAGAAGCATTCCAGAGGTTACATCAAACGGTTGATAACGGTTTTAATTAGTTTATGTAAATTTGATACAATTCGTATCGTGACGGATTCGGATTCGTTATTGGGTACAATTTGTGTACTAATCGATTAATACGTAAACCAGAGAAGAAGAAGAACTATACCATATAAATCTAATTAGATTTCTAATTAAATCATTTTAATATCGGAATTTAATTATTAGTGTGGGCAAATAGTAAAATGGTAAGCCATTTCACATAAAGTGTGAAAGTCCAATTTCAGTTCCAAGACAAATTTAAATCTCTCCGAAAAAATTCGTGAACACTTTGGGACTCGGGTTGGAGGATGATATATAAGCTGATCAAATGAGGAATTTAATTAGCAATTAGATACACTATCGGAACCTGAGTCAAAATCTCTGGTGAGGAGTGTTAATGGCCATTTTCAGTTCCAAGATAAATTTGATTTTCTTAGAAAAGAATTCGTGAACAATAAGAAATACGGGTTGAAGGATAATAATGAACTCAACGGATGAAAAATTAAATTAGATATTAGACGCACTATCGGAACCTGAGTCAAAATCTCTGGTAAGGAGTGTTAATGGCCATTTTAGTTTCAAGACAAATTTGATTTTCTTTGAAAAAAAAAATTGTGAACACTTTGGGACCCGGGTTGAGGAATGATATATAAGCTGATCAGATGAGGAATTTAATTAGCTATTAGACGCGCTATCGGAACCTGCGTCAAGATCTCTGGTAAGGAGTGTTAATGACCATTTTCAGTTTTAAGACAAATTTGATTTTCTCCGAAAAAAGTTCGTGAACACTTTGGGGTCCGGGTTGGGTCATGATATATGAGCTGCTCAAATAAGGAATTTAATTAGCTATTAGAAGCACTATTCGAACCTGAGCCAACATCTCTGGTAAGGAGTGTTAATGACCATTTTCCGTTCCAAGACAAATTTGAAAAATTCGTGAAAATTTTGGGATCCGCGTTGGGTCATGAGATATGAGCTGATCAAATGAGGAATTTAATTAGCTATTAGACGCACTAGTCGAACCTGAGTCAACATCTCTGGTAAGGAGTGCTAATGGCCATTTTCCGTTCGACGACAAATTTGATTTTCTTCGAAAAAAAATCGTGAACACTTTGGGACCCGGGTTGGGGATGATATATGGGCTGATCAGAAGAGGAATTTAATGAGCTGGTCCCCAACCCAGATCCCAAAGTGTTCACGAGTTTTTTACGAAGTTAATTAAAATTGTCTTGGAACGGAAAATGGCCATTAACACTCCTTAACAGAGATGTTGATTTAGGTACCGATAGTGCTTCTAATAGCTAATTAAATTCCTCATATGATCAGCTCATATATCATCCCCTAACCCGGGTCCCAAAGTGTTCACGATTTTTTTTCGAATAAAATCAAATTTATCTTGGAACTGAAAATGGCCATTAACACTCCTTATCAGAAATTTCGACTCAGGTTACGATATTGCTTCTAATAGCTAATTAAATTCCTCATCTGATCAGTCAATATATCATCCCCCAACTCGGGTTCCAAAGTGTTCACAAGAAAATCAAATTTGTCTTGAAACGGAAAATGGCCGTTAACACTCCTTACCAGAGATGTTGACTCAGGTTCCGATAGTGCTTCTAATGGCTAATTAAATTCCTCATCTAATAAACCCGGGTCCTAAAGTGTCCACGAATATTTTTTTATTTTTTGAAGAAAATCGAATTTGTCTTGGAACTGAAAATGGCCGTTAACACTCCTTACCAGAGATGTCGACTCAGGTTCCGATAGTGGTTCTAATAGCTAAGTAAATTCCTCGAGAAAGGATGTCATACCTAATACTAGTTTTTAACATGAAGTATAAAGTGTAAGTGTCTTGTTAATTTTTCCTAGTCCTATTCTTAAGTCAGGAATAGTTAAGTGCTAGCATAGAGTAAAAAATGTCTACTAGAATAAAAACTATAAAATATGCTTTGTTTGGCCTTCTACTCGACAGTGGATAAATATTATTTTGTCAATGGCATCTCGGTCTCTATAATAATAAATTCTGATAGAATTCGCACAGTTATTGTGTTTCGCGGCTTGAGCTCTTCTCTTTGTTCAAATTGCGTAACTAACATAATGATTGTATACCTTTTTTGAGCAGTAAAGTGAAAGGTGGCATTCCTGAAGGAGTTTGCTTATGGTGAAATTACTGGCACTGTAAAAGGTGCTTTTCTCGCAAATGTTCATCAATTAGTAGACATTGCATTCTCAATCATTTTTGTTAGAATTTGAATTTTTCCTGGATCATGTATGGTGTAGGAAATTTTAAAAGTCTTTCCTCACAAAGTCTCGAGAGTCTGTGATTGTGTAGTTGCTGGCGTTCTCTTCGCAAGTTAGCCGTACCACCGAGGATGAAAAAATGTTCATGATGTCGCACAGAAATTGATCAATGCATCTCAGACAACCTTTGTAACATGGTTACCTCATCATTTCATATCACAAAGTTTGTGGTTACACATCACACAAGGTGTTAGAGGTCATTCTTTTTCGGATCATTGTTTTCTCCAATTTGAAATTGAGGCAAAACCCATATAAAACTAGAAACAGGAGGAAAAGTGACTGGAATATTTTTAGAACTATTATAAGAAATTCATTACCGGTACCGGTTCCAAACCCTCCATGATTCAACACAAGAGCATGATACTTTAGAGGGCCAGCTATCCGAATTTTTTGATACAGCCCTATTAAGTGTTTGTCCTCCTAGTGAACATTTTGGTAAACCTCTACCAATGACCGTATTGTTCTAGGACAGTAACTAGTACATAATCCTTTTAGCTAATACTATGGAAAATCATTTTCCAGGTCGCTCCGAATTTGCAGCACAAAGGCCTAGGAACAACCGAGTTGTAGGCATTGTTGGTAGGACTCGATGGCATTATACTGAATGATGCCAAAAAAACTACTGACTTAACTTTATACTGGCTGGAAGCTATCTTAAAGGGCAACCACATTTCTTGTAAATGGACTGAAGTACCATAAATATAACATTTTTACCTTAGGTAGGAAATAATTCTTATTTCAGTCTCACAGACCTTAGATGTATAAATTTAGTCTTTTCTCTACTAAATTGAACTGACAGAATGAAGTCCACATTGGTAGCTTGATTGAGCCAAATAAAACCATTTGGATACAAAGGGAGTTTAATAACGCCAGACCAGACGAAATGAAGCAGGCACTATCCTCTTTGTGTGTGGACGAGTCACTCAGGGGTAGTTAGTTATATAGGCCAGCCTAGGTGGTCTTCTAACAGAAGATTTGTTAGTTGGGGCATACCGCGAGATAGGGTATTGTCGCCTATTACCGCGAGATAGGGTATTCTGACTAACCTAAAATCATTGGCGAAAGCACAGCAAACATTTACCTTGTCTATTAGTAGCGAGCACTGGAGATTATCTTTCACTTGCACCCTCTGGATATGCAAGTAAACAAATTGCAGCGAGTTCAGCTATAAAGCTCAACTACATCTCGAACCTCTTCCCCTTCGTTGAATTATTGGTCCGGTGGAGTTTTCTTGGCCTTGATATGGTGTTAAAGCTGAGGAATGATATTTACCAATTATAATTTTATTCCTATCAGCCGTCTCAATTTCAAACGTGTTTACCCTTAGATACCCGGCAAGGTCCATCATGTCTTGGAGCCAACTTCTTTGTAAAACCTTTTCTGGCGTTAATTAATACATGGGATGGACTAAAAGTAAATTTCCCACCTTATACTGAAGTCCAAGACGACGAGATTTATCTGCCACCGCTTCTCTTCCGAAAGTCACAAATGCTGAAGTTTGTCCCTTGGAATCTGTTCTAGTGGTTTTCATCGCAAATCTATTGGAGGGTATATTTTCGGCCCACCGTGTATTATCAGTTTAGTGCTAACGGCTAGTTGCACTTTCAAATCACGATTTTTCTGTTCCACTGGGTTCGCATCTGGATGATATACGGATATTATATCGTACCTCATGAAAATTTCACCAACCAAAATCATGGCACATGCCTCTGCTGTAGCATAACAAAGAGGAAATAATTTGACCCAACGGCTTGTATCCTCTACAACTAGTAACCATTTATATCGCTCTGGAAAAAAAGGAAGTGGTCCAAACAGATCTATCGCCAGAACTTCAAATAGTGGCTGCATAACAGGCGTTTTGTTGAACCCACTGAGCTTAAATTTTTTTACACTCATTACAATGTCTTATATACTCAGCGATGTATTTCCGCATTCCTTTCCAATGGTACTTAAAGTGAATTTTATTTATGGTACGATCAACACCATAAAGACCTGCGGTTGGGCTATCATGGTAAATCTTTAGAAGTTTGGCGGGAACAGCCGGTATTACTAATTGTACCTCTTCCGTCTCCTGATCAGGAGCGTATCGAAACAAAACGCCTGATTCCATTAAATACCCATTTCCTGTCCAATTTTTCAAATCGGGATGATCAAGCTGCTCAAAACATGCTATAATCTTTGCCAGTTCACTGTCTTCCAACTGAATTTTTCGAATATCCTTATTAGCATAAGTTGGAAAATCAATTTGGAATGAATTTACTTCGCAGTCTGGTTTATTCTCATCATATGGTGGTCTGGACAGAGTATCTGCGACCAGATTAGCTCTCCCAGGCGTACATTGAAATTTTGAATTAAATCCTTGGATGAGCAATACTCATCGAGCAAGGCGACCTGATGGTAATTTTAAGGACATTAGCCATTTGAGTGACTGATGGTCGGTCCCTATTGTTACTTCGGCCACATCGATATAACATCTGGATTTGTTCAGTGCCCATAAGTCATTCTAAGTAATTTTTAAGCATTTAGCATAAACTTCAGTGATACTGGTGGACTACTGAAACAAAAAGGAGTGTCTCAAGCAAGTAATATGATTTTCTAATAGCTCTCACAGAGTGTTCCATGAGATTTAAATATGTGATTTTTAGATGGGCCTTAGTTATATTCCAAAGTCGTTCTAAGTAATTTCTAAACATTTAGCATGGATTTCAGTATGATTGGTAGACCGTTTAAATTCAGAAGAGTGTTTTTAGTAAATTACGATGTTCCATGATATTTAAAAATATGGTTTTCTATAGAGCCTTAGGGCCATTCCAAAGTTTTTTCTAAGCATTTTCTAAGCATCGTCCGGGTTGAGCTATAAATTTAAAAAAACGAACATTAGCCCCTCGAAGAACCCCCTAAACACCTCTTCCCGAAATCAGGACCTATCGCAATCGATTTTTAAATACTCGCAAATTTCCTTTTGGCTATTTTTATCAATTTGATCTGGTCCGGATGACCTTCTAACCAATTCCCGATATCATGATTCATCTCAATCGTTTACTAGTATTTGAAACTCCACTTTAGTAATTTTCATCAAAATCGTCTGGATTGAGTAAAATATTAAAAAATAAACCAGAGCCTCTCCGGATCACTAAACGGCATTTCCCGAAATCAGAAAACCTCAGAAATAAATTAAAAATAACCCGGGCCCCTCCGGAGGACCCCCTAAACGATTTTTCCCGAAACCAAGATCCATAGCAATCGATTTCTAGTACGTAAAACCATCTCTCAGCTATTTTCATTTAAACCATCCGAACTTTTACCAAAACCCATGATATATTAGCCCGGGCTGTATAAGCTGAATTTTTGTAAATATTTTGCAAAAACCGATAGATGGATGCTGCCACTTCCAGTGGACCGATTTTGGCCAAAAATCACTATGATCTCCAAATTAATGAAAAAAGAATCTGTATAGGGGCTATAGAGAGAACACAGTCATTTAGTTACACACAAACGCACAAACACACACAGACACATACACACACATGCGATTCCTATATGAAACATTGGGTTATTCCTACATTGAGGCGAGGTTATTATTTATAGGTAATATAAGTTCAAACTATTTTACATATTTTTGTTGTTTCGGTTACTGCAGTTCCATGAAACGACCGAAATGTTTAGTTCGTTTAGCAAACTTCCAAACGTTTTTGGTAATCTCACTTCGATGAAGGTAAATCGTATTTTCCCTAAAGCTGGATCAAACACAATTTGTCGGACAATTTTTAATGATGTCACGGAAATCAGAATACTTTCTATTTTTGCTGTTTTGGCTTGGCGTAAGTGGAATATATATGGAATAGAAATTTACATCCGAGTAAAATATTTATTTTGCAGATTTTCCGCAGATTAGCGTCACATATTGCATGTTGCATGCATTACTGGCAAATGGGTAACTTCTGATGTCACTTTTCGATTATAGTGATTTGTTTTAGAGAATATGAAAATTTCAAAAAAAGTCAAACTAAACTAAGGAGGTAAGTTTATTTTGAAATTGTCAACTGCCACCTGCAAAAACAGAAATAATGGCAGATAAAAAACCGCTCGATTCATCTACTTTCGGTATTTCAAATTAAAACTAGTTTAAAATGTATGACAGTAAAATTTAATAGACTGTTTGGCTTAGCTCTTTCTTGAGTTTTCTGCGTTTTCTTGTTTATCTAATGTTTCTAGGCTAATATACATGGCGCAACTTACAGCATTCATTTACTTTTGATAACGTCATTTACACACAATAGCCGAGTTCCATAGTATTACCAACCTATTTGCCGGCACTTGTGAGTAAATGTTCAATGGAACGCAAATTTGTTAATTAGAAGTAAAGCATAAAGGTGCCCATACACTTGCAAGCTTGCTTGACAATAACCGTGTTTGAAGGGTTGTGCAATCCTGTAAAAATGATTAACGAAATATCAAACATGTTTGTTGTGCTTGTCAATCTTATATGACTGAGAATTTTATTCTGTGTATCAATGAATATAGTTTCCAGCATTCGAATAATTAAAGGCGACAGAACCTCGCGCGGACCGTGATAGGTTGCGCAAAAAATTAAATCTGTTTCGCAAAACTAATTCACGCCTTAAAGAAGGTAACGCAAAGTAAAAAATGGCACGGGGACAGATGACATTTATTTTATCATTTTTTGGTATTCAATGATCTGTTATTTCCTCAAGATCATGAAATACAGCAATAGAGCATTTCTACAATGTACGAGGTAACTCAAAATGTGAACTTGCAAATTGAAACAGGCCTAGTAATGAAATACTCACAGAATATATCCCGTGCTAAATTAACAGAAGATGAAAGATTTAGGTTTGTTGAACGTTTCAAACCAACGAATTGTGTTTTTAAGCAACAGCTACCTTATTCAATTTGGCCAGAACAATCTTCCATATCTAAACCTGGTTTCAAATAGGCATATTAATTCCTACGTAAGTAATTATGTAAGTGGCAACATGCCACTTACATAAAGTATTTAATGGTCGTTAAATCAATTCAGAATCTGCCTGCTAGTATTCCGAAAACAATTTTATACAATTCGCCGAGCCCGAGATAATCGATACTTATTGCTTCTTTTCACGCTAAGTTCGCGACTATGAACGAAAATCTCTGTGCAATGCTGGCTGTCATGTCATGTACATTTTCGGAATGGATACTGTATCAGCCTTTATTACTCAAGTTTAACATCCGTTTGTTCAGCAAAAGGACGGTGTAGCAACGGTATGCCCGCTGGATTTACAAGCTTCATATAAATGTTGCGGTATTCGAGTGGTTTTACCAGAATAAAATTAGCAGAACCGTTGCTCAAAGTAGTTTATTTTACCAGCACTAATTGGTTTACAAATGTAACTGTTAACATAGGTTTCTGACCTTTTTCGCATTAATTGTACCAACCCCACTAAAAAGTATTATTACTAAAGTATGAAATATCCATTAATCCGATCATTCCGTTTTCCGAGTCATATAAAAACTTGCGATCAAGTTTTTCATATGTGGGGTAGGAATAAATTCCATGAAGCCGAAATGGCTAAATAAACCAAGAAGTTATAGAATTTTACTGATTGGTAACAGAACCAATAATTTTCGACATTGTTTACATACATTCTCTACACATGTAAAATATTAATTATCTACATGGTGTAGACCATACGGCACAATACTGGTTACTGATATGAATTGGCTGCATTGAATTTTACACCAAATTATTTGTATAACACGAGCCTCGGTATAAATGTTGTAACCGTTGTCAACACATAACCTTATTTTAGAATATGTAATTTCTTCGGCCTCTTCTGCCTGTGGCTCATTCAGAGTATCGCGAGAAATGCTGTCCTTAGGCTCTGCTAATTCGTAACTTACTAAGAAATGCACCAGTTATAAAAATTAATGTCGACATACTCGAGACGGTGTCATATTATAAAAGAACCGCAGCTCCTAGTATACAATCAACAGGAAGTTAATTCGCGCCCAAACAAAACGTGTTTAACCTAAGCATAATAAACATAAACCACTAGAAAATATAAATCATAAAATATTTATAAGTATTTTTTAAGATTCCATTCAAGTCAATATTTATGTAGATGCGATAAAAAAAATCCAACCGGCAAGACTCACACACTTACGTACGTACGCGTACACACGTATGCATACACATTTCGCGCTTAAAGAAAATATTTATTGTTTATCTCGTTTTACTTGCCTCAATTTTAATCACCCCGCACTTAAAGAACACATAAACGTGATGACGGATCATTGTTTGTAATCATTTCCATGCAGAGTGGCGAAATACAAAAAAAAAAATATAAAATCTATTCTGGTTTTTGGAGAGTTTATGCTTCCATGTGGAGATAACATTCCAATATATAAAATTTAAGGGGAATTTAAGAAATTCCAGTGTAGCGCCGTCGCAATTGCGCTCTTACCATATACAACAACAAAATTGTTATTACGTTAAAATCGGTTTCTTTGCTTTCATATCGCGGTCTAAACAGTATTAAGCATTTTTGTTGGCAGTAGTCTTAAATCAAACCTCAACTGGTCGTTTAGTGTTGAAATAAACTCTCTACTCTGGGTTTGTGTTTAGTGTGTGTCTGTGTGTGCAAATAATTATTTAATTATTTAAAACTAATAAATATTAGTATGGAGTGATTTAATTATTGGGTAATTAAAAAATAATTTTGTTTTACGAGTACCCCACTAGAATGTAATTACTGTGCAGTTTATTATTTATTTAATCATCTAAGTTTGTAAGTGATTAGTGTTGATGATATATTACTACAAGTACCAAAAAAAAATTTAAAATTTAAAAGTGAAATTTGAAGTCATTATTTTTATGATAAGAAATCTTAAGATATAAGTGATATAATATTATTGTAATGAGTGCATAATCTACAAAAACCAAAGCAAAAATGTGTCGCGTATCTGAGTGAATCAAAATTATTTTTAAAAATTACGATTTTAATTAATTTTTGGTTGAAATTTTTAAGTATTCGGTATACAAATATTTTTGTAACGCGCGGTGTGAAATCTTAAAGTTTTGAGCATTAATACGATTTAAGAATAATTAATGGTGTTGTCCTTCGTAATTGTTGGCCAGTCGTTGAGAATTTAACGATTTGTGTTTTGTTCAAATCAATATTTACTCATTGGTATGTAAACTATTTTTTCGATTTAAAATCTTAAACGCGTTAATTTTATGCTTAAGTTTTGGTACATCTATCAGGCTCAAGTCATTCAACTGTTTTTGTATTTATTTGTATCGAGAACATTTGTCCGATTTAGGGCAAAATTCGTAGAAAATCGTACCCTCACAATGTGATGAATTAAATTTTATTTAGATACATGATATAGAAAATTCTTTGAGTGATTTTAATTCCCGGAAGGAAATAATGTTTTGAAGTGTTTACGTAAATAAATAACAGTCTTATATCGAAATCAATCTTATTATCAAATTTCGAATTAAAATTGTTGTTGCAAAGCACTTACGAATTCCGCAGACACAATGTTTCCGTTTGAGAAGCGCAGCTTCTCATTTAATATAATTAATTTGAAGAATTTATAACGCGCAGACAAATTTATTGGTATAGAACGGTAAGAAACGGTGAACATTAAAATTAAAGTTAACAAATAATATTAGGTTCTTGTGTTTGGCCTTTCAGGTTTTTATATATGGATAATTCAGTATTTTGTCGAGGTCATCTCACATTGTATAGAATACGTATGAATGCCCCGTGGATTCGTCACCACCCATATGTTATAATTCGTTGATCTATATAGAAATAAAAGAATTCTGAAAAAATTCGTTATTGATTTTTAGAAAGTACAAACCTTCAAACGATTTTTGGCAAAATTTTATGGCAATCCAACAGTTAGTTTACAAGTTATGGTTGTTTCAGAAACGCAATTTTTGTTATTTTCAATTCAATGGAAAAATGAATTTCGTGTGCTGATTAAATATCATTGGATCGGCAAAAATACCGTTCAAGCTAAGCAATATCATGATAAGTATTATAAGGACTCTGCTATAGTTTTCAATGTCGTGTCTCGATTACCCAGATACCCGGGAAATTTTTATGAAATTTTCACTACTCGTTTACCCGGGTATTTTGATCGAGTGCTCGTCGAACGTCAAATTTCATTTTCAGTTTACGTTATGGTGAAATGTGGAGGAATCATTAATGTTGAAAGCCACATACGCTACGCGTTATATCTGAAAATTCAAAAGTCGAAGCCAGAACCTGAGGTCGATAATGACGGAGAATTGTATCAATCGCCCTAATATTAAGAAAGCACTAGATAAAATGAGAGAAACCATAAAAATTTTCAAAATATATACTTGTTGGAACACTCATTAACGTTCATCAACCGTTTTTGACTCAATCAATTGATCAATTTTAACCGAACTTTCAAATGCTATTGAACCCCTAAATAGTGCTGTTGCAGAATTAAGTAGATAGGATCAGCAGAAGGTACATTGTTTTACGTGTTCCAATCAATAAAAAAATGTAACACTGAAAAGAAAACACCGCCGGATTATAAAAATCGTTTCGCTACTCCTATTCCTTCATAAAGAAAGTCACTCGAAGTCAATCGACTATCTTTCCCACTCTTCAAAAGCTGTTAATAAACAAACATCCAAATCATTATGTTCTCGTGTATTTCTATAAGGAAACCAACCCAACGCCTTCATTAATAGCTCTCACCTGACGAGCTGGGATAGAAGTGGGATCAGTCATTACTAATAATCCATCCCACTCCCATGGTTTGTGAACGTGTATTTTCTGTGGCTGGTAATATAATTACCAAGCTACGTAGCAGTTTAAATACTGCCACTCTAAACGCGCCTATATTTCTAAAACCACAAATAACCACAAATAAAAAAGGTAATCGAGTATACTACCCGAGTAGTGGCGAACTGATTACTCGTTTACCCGAAGAGCAATGGAGTCAAGTATTTTGGAAACTCAAGACTCTGCTTCTTCAGAGAAACCGTCGATCGTTGTTTTCCATGATTTTAAACTGGTCGAACAGAGACCGATGGTGCTGTACACTATGGTCGCCCGAATTCGGTAGTTATTCCAGAAAAGACAAAAAATTACACAAAATCGGTTTGAAAATATCAAAAAGCAGTATACAGTATTTTGCATTTGTCCATGAAAATGATCTGTTCAAAGTGGAGTGCCGCTCTTGCTCACATTGGATCAAAAGCTGTTTAATGGATGAATTATGGATCCACCCTTATACCCTGGAATTAAAATGTCAGTCAGCTGAGTGGAGAGCAGCCGGTGAAAGGCGTCCGAAGCGATTTATGGCGCAAATATCGGCCGGTAAGGTTTTGGCCTCCGAAATTTGGGATGCGCAAGCTAATTTATTCGTCGACTATTTTGAAAAAAGGAAAGACCGTCAACATCGAATATTAGATGGTCTTATTGGTGTGTTTGATGGAAGAAATGCAAAAGAAAAACGTGTTGTTCACCAAGAAAATGCGTCGCATCAAAATTTGTTGTCTACGATAACAAAATTGCACAAATTGCTTCTCCATTCACCATATTCTCTGGATTTGGCTCCTTGCAACTACAACCTGTTCCCAGACCTCAAAAAATCACTTGTAAGGTAGTGGAAAGTTGGTAAGGAAATTTCAAGGCAAGACGTGCAATTTCGATTATGTGCAATCGCAGCCATTACCCTGCAAATAATGAATTGTAATTCGGAACCTTCAATGTGGACGACGCTCAACAATCTGTATGAGGTATGTGCAAACAGCGAAGGCAAATCTTATGTATTTGTAACAACGGTATTACAGTTTTGCAAAGGAGCTGGGTGATGATATTGCAATTTGTATGTCAAATCTGATGCGACTGTTATGACGAAGATTTTATTGACTTCGATAGCTGAATATAACCATTTTCGTAGTGTGTGGTATAATCAACACGTGCGAGTAACCAAAGCATGATATTTTTAGGATGATAGTAGCAAGCCAGACGGCAATTATTTTCATTGTGGCGAGAATGGCCATTGAAAATTTGAATGTACACGGAATAATAAAAAGATTAATAAGCTCATCGTGAATTGAAGTGTGTGTCGTATAATAGATCGAGAACTTTGTGTTCCAAGGTGATTCATTGATTAGTAAACGTATGGTGGATGTGAGGAAATTCATTTGAAATTATTTTCATTGGGATCGTGGGTATCGACTACAATCGAATAGTAAGCGCTACGTACTGAAAAATACAAACATTTAGGCAGTGCGAATTCGACACGATTGACTGCTTTCAAATTCGATTCAAAGTAGAAGAATCATCGGAGTTCGATGACATGAACGTATGACATGAACGATTCGGACATCAGAACGTCGCACACGTCAAGAAATTTTTAGGAAATTATCAAATCGATTTCGTGGGGGAGAATTTTGGGTACCAAGCGTGTATCTATGAAAAGCTTCATCATAAATGTTATAATTTTTGTGAAGGGAACTCGAATATATTTTTGGAAGCAAAAGTCTGCGGTTGCTCAGCTACGATTAAATTTCGCTGTAACCGCAGTAAAAAATGGCACTTCGGGTGCGCAGTTTTCAATCAGGCAACGGACCAGAGTTCGTCACTACGAAATTGGCATAATTTTTCAATGAGCTGGACATTGAGCATTAGTGAACTGTAACATACACGCTGGAGCAGAATGATTGTGTGGAACGTGACAATCGCACAATTGTGGAACCTGCCCAAATAATGAATCGACGAAGCAGATGGACTACAAATTCTGGGTGGTGCCTGTCATTTTGGCAGAACGGAGATTTTTTTCAGACAATTACAATTACCATCGATGCGATCGATCACTGGGGCCAAACCATTAGGGAGCGTTAACAATTCTTTGGAATCACATAGTCGGGCTTTTAAGACAAGGCAATCCACCTATTTTTTATTTATTCATTACCTGCAATACATATATCATGGAGTTTATCTTAACTATGCAGACTCGAATTTGAAGTTACATTAGATTCCGGAATCCTAAAAGTATTATATTCGAAGTTTTTTGATTCCGTTCTTAATCTAAACTTTAATAAAGCACTGGAAATTTCATTTAATTCGGTAAGTGCTGCCAGCAACTTCTTGACTATTTCAGTAAATATAATTTGGTTTTGAATTTCTATAATGCCATGCTGTGCAACCTACATTACATTTGCTCGCTGTATTAAATCTCGCCATAAACTTTGTTAGTTTTCATGTTGATCTTGTCATTTAGTCGGGACAGCACAGTTGGCGTATTTTTCTACAACGCACACCAAATGGCTGTTGGTGGAAAATTTTATTAATCATACGTTGTTCTCGGGATCTTGCAACGGGGCCTAGTCATTAGATTGGATTTAATAGATCCGATGATATCGCTAACCGAAGGCGAAACGAATGACCTGGCTTTCGAAACTAGATCAAAGTCTAGCTCTCGCTTCCGAGACAGGTCTTATGAGTGCTTTGTGCGACCTCTCATGACTGCGATAGATATTTAGTTCACATTAACCTTGATTGAATGTAGAAAACTCGTTGTTCGGAAGCAATTCGGGCTTTTATTTTTGCCTACATATCATTCAACGATGTTATACTGACTTGAGGTATTTAAAGTTTCCAGCGCTATCAAAATTATGGTCGCCGATTCGGAGATTTGCCATGGAGATGCTCCTAGACCTTGCTTAGAATTGCTCTTGATGTCGCTTGAACTTCGCCTAGAAGCACGATATTGAATTTCTAAGAATTAGGTTTGATTTTTTAAATATACAGCGTGACGTTCCCTGTGAAACCCCAGATGTTATTTCAAAGGAACTGTATCATCCTTCTCGCGGTTGATACTGTCATCTGCCTGCTAAAAGTCAATATATAGATGATTTATTGTTATATTGTACTCCCAATATTTTTCCAAATTCAACCTCATCGTGAAAAACTGGTACGTGGTCGATCAATTGAGACGAAAACCACACTGATAGTCGCCAATAATTTTTTCGGCGAGAGGGATGAGTCTGGCAAGTACAACGTTAGCCAACACGTTGTAGACAATGTTCAGTTTAATTAATTCTACGGATATTCCGTCGGGACCGGGTGGTGCCTTTCTATTTTTCAATCTACTAATAGCTGTGTCTATACCTCCTCTGATGTAAGATATTCAATCAAAACGTCCTCACCTGGCGGTTTATTAGACTTTGGAAGTAGGTTTATCAAACTGGGAAAACATCAGCGGCGTTGGTTCTCAGCTCTCCATTTCCGTCTGTTATGACGGTAGGTTTTTAGGTCGATGTCTTTAGTGAGATTATTGGCGTTAGCCCGTTAGCCAAATAGTCTCTCGAATTTCCTAGTTGTGCTTGGAAACTGATGTTTTCGATACTTTTTCTCGCACTTCTTTTACCGGAGATAATTAGTCGGAACTTGCCTGGCACGGAGATTGTTTTTGTCTACTAGAGTGCCTCTTGTGTTACACTAGAAGCCAGTAATACCAGTGAGCCAAATATTTTTCATGAAACTTTTGTTTATTTTCAATGACTGATCAGTGAACCAATTTTTGCGCTGATTGATTCTGGATTCTTTTATGTGCAAAAAACGTGCTTGATACAACTTAATTGTACATATCACGCTTATGCCAGTTAAGCGTTGGTCGTTGTTGTTACTATAGTGAGGTTGGAACCGATATGCGATGTATTTTCTCTACTTCTAATGATTTTTGCATTAAAGTGCAAATTTTTGCACCCCCGATGAATTTAATATCTTGGTGCGGAATTTTATTGATGAATTCCACCAAAATGACAATGATTAGATCTTTGACGTCATCTAATTTATCTTCGTTAACTGCATGTATATTTACGATCGTAATGATAAATTTCTTAGTGTGGGGTCTGACTATAAATATGGAAGTCGAACTATAAATTCTCCCCTTTTTGGATGGCCGCTGTAATGAAAAGTGTAACCATAGGTGGTGTCATAGATTTCACTCTCCGACCACATCTAAGTTTTTGTAGTGCAATTACGTTCAAAGTCTGGGAACGTTTGGTTGGGTAGATAATAGATTCAAATTTTCACAATTTCTAACATTTTAACGTTTAAAGTGTGATGGCTGGGACGTAGTTCTAACGAAAAGTCTTACAGATTGCCACTTTTGTAAAAAAATTTTGGTAACTTTTCATCTGGAAAGCTTCAGAAAACTTGTTTGAATATCTCATACATACATAATTTAAGGATTTCTAAGAATTGAATGTTGGAACTTTACGTGACTGGAAAGTAGTTCAAATGAAAGGTGTTAGTGATGGTTACCTTAGAAAAAAAAATATCAGGTGACCTTTCAAAAAGTAACTTCAAGTGGAAAGCCTGGAAAAACTCGATATAATCTGTTATACAAAGAGAAATGTATAGGGGTAGTCTTAGCGGACCTCATGAAAAGTGACCTGAAATTTCTTCCAGAAGTAACCTTCACTAATACGTTTCGGTCAAATGATGACAATTTTAACGTTCAAATTAAAAAAAAACCTAATTTTGTATGTAAGATACATTCAAGCGAGTTTTCCCAAGCTTTCCACATAAAAAGTGACTTAAAATAATTCCAGAGGTAATTCAACTAAGACGTTTGATGCGAACTGCTTTCCAACCATGACACTTTAAACGTCCAATTTTTATAAATTTTAAACTTTTGTTTGTATAAGATGTATTCAATCGGGTTTCTTCAGACTATCAACGTGAAAAATGAACTGAAATTTTTTCGAGAGGTAATTATCATTAACACCTTTCATTTGAGTTACCTTCCAGTCATGCACTTTAAACGTTCAATGTTTTTACAATTAGTTTGTTTGATACAGGGTGTCCATCGGATTGGTTTACAATTTTTTTGCTGCCGTTTTGGCGAATATTGCCAGTCGTGAAATACATACGTGGCAATTTAATCTCGGAAAAATATTCGATTGAACAACACGTCTTGATAATGAAAACCTTTTACATAAGACAATCATCAGTTACATTAACATTAAAAAATTTCGTAAATGCAAAAAGTAATAAAAAATTAAAATTTTTCATCAAAAATTGCTTTATTTTGCTTTTAAAAATATTCGCCTTTAAGATTTATACACTTTTCCATACGCTCAAATCATTTATCGAAACACTTTTGACAGTCCGAAGATGACAGCTCCAAAACATGGTTTTTGAACGCTTCAATCACTTCTTCAGGCGATACAAATTGTTGTCCACGCATCATATCTTTGATTGTTGGGAACAAGAAGAAGTCATTGGGTGCGGATGACTCATCAATTCGATTGTTTGAGTGCTCAAATACTCGCTTGTTTGATATGGTGTGTGTGTGTGTGTGCTCGCATTACCGTGAGGCAAAAGGATTCGCTTTTTTGGGTTGCCTTCTCTCAATTTGTTGAAAACCTCGGGCAAACAAATGGTTATATACCAAGCTGAAATGACTGTCTTTTGATTTTAAAGAGCCACGGTAGCCACATGATCATGGTTTTAGTGAGGAACCACGCTACGATTTGCTTCCCAACGCTCCGAGCTTGCACAACTTTTATTGATTTTGTTCGAACTGGAAGACCCAATCAGTCGATTGTCCTTGTCTTTCCGGCTCATACGCGTATATCCATGACTCGTCACCTATCACGATATTGTATACGTTTTTGGAAGTATCTCCAACGAATTTTTCAAGCATTTGGCTATAGTAGTTTTTTCGATACTTTGGCTGTATGAAAAGTACTTCGATACTTTCGAGCAATTTTTAGTAGTTTTTAGTTCATATCAGAGGTGTTCAACCGCTTTAGTTCAAAGACGTTTTATGATTAAAGTTACATACGAAGCTTAATATTTTGCGCCAAGTGTAAAATCTTGCAAAGGCCTTATGCGAAATGCATCAATAGCCATATTTATTGGTTTAAATGATAGGTCTAAAATCCAGATAATAAATTTAAAATTTATTAATTCTAGGCAAATATGGTTAGATAAAACCATGTTAGGGGTAAAAAGGGTTATTAAAATAATCTTTAAGTGGTCTCGATTAGTTTAATCCCATTTCGCTAAAAGGTTGGGGCAACGTTTACCAAAATATTACAACAAAAATGTTGAATTGTTTAACTTCGCAAATGGGGCAGCACATACAGTGTAATAGAAAATCCTCAATATTAACCAGCCATTTTGAAGAGATATTTACATTCAAATCTTGATCTTTTGAATTGGACGCAAAGCGAAAGCTCTGTACCTTAACCTTAACAATTACTTAATTTAGTAAATTTTCATTAAAATTATTATTATCGGGACACGGAGTTCACAAAGTTTTATGTTCAGGCGGTTACTTATTTTATAATCTACCACAGCAGGATTACATAGGAAGACAACAAAATGTATAGTCGTTCAGTAATCCATAAATAAACAGAAAAGAGGACTTACTTGACGTCATTCTTTCCAGTCCAAAGTTTCAGGATTAGAAATAATAATTGCGGAGGTTATGTTAAGATCTATAACATAACGCAATAAGAAAGTTTAATTGCCAGATAAGTAACGAAAAAAGTAGTTTTCAACAGCACCAGAGGCTCTCAGTAGTTAAAATCCCTGCTTGGCAACCAAAAAATTGTGCATGTAATTCATGGATTACATTCGATCAAATTTAATTCCATTTATCTTGAAATTTGCTTGTAAAGTTGCTGAAATTTTGGTATTGTCGATAAATGTGCAGAAAGACCAGTGTGAAGAACTTAACAACATTTGTTATTTTAAAATTTACGAGAGTATGCATTCAATATTTTAACAGTGTAATTCAACAAAAACTTGAACAGAAATGATTGAAAATCGCATTAAAATAGTTAAAAGTAAACTCATTCAATTTTTTGTGTTGTTCAATATATTGATCGACCGGATTATAGATCGTCCCACGCATTTATATTACATTCATTAAATAGTTTACCTAATAGGCTTTCAAAATATCACGGTATATAAAGGATCGGCCCCGTATATCGAACTACACAACGGGGCCAACACAAAAAATTGAATGAGTCGCCGCCCTTACTCTTAACATTGTATTTTGAAAGCCTATTAGATAAACTATTTAATGTATGTAATATAAATGCGTGGGAGGATCTATAATCGGGCTCGTAAAATATATTGAACAACACAAAAAATTGAAAGAGTCTACTTTTAACTATTTTAATGCGATTTTCAATCATTTCTGTTCAAGTTTTTGTTGACTTACACTGTTAAAGTATTGAATGCATACTCGCGTAAATTTTAAAATAACAGATCTTCACACCGGTTGCAAAAAGTGCTTTCAAGCTGTATTCAGTACTCTGATCCTCATCAATTTAGTACTTTTGATTTCTTGCCAATATCATCCCTGGTATACGCTGGTAGTTTTCTCACCGCATCGATGTTTTCTGGCACAACAGCTGCTTTTGGACGACCTTCCCGAGGCTCAAGGCTTTGAGTGAACGTCGTTCGCGTTTAAATTCATTCTACCAATTATAAACACTAGCCAAGGAAAGTGGTTCGTCACCAAAAGTCGAATGAAGTGATTTGTTGTTAAAATCGAAAAAAATCACCACACGAAAATTTTCACGCGGTATTTGCATCGGCAAACACTAGTATTACCATTTTCTAAAAACTGCAATTTATCGGATTGTCAAAAAATTCGAAAAAAGAGACAGTTCCTGTGTCCTCCACAATAAGTCAAAGTGTGTGCGACAACGTATAGTCAGAACACCAGAAAATAGAAGAACTTGAACTTCGGAGATCAACACTAAACAGTATTTTGCATAAATACTTGGATTTATTTCCGTAAACAATTCAATTAACACAAGAGCAGCGAGCAAGTTATCATTTGTGGCCCCTGCGTATGCAAATAAGATGCTGTTGATTGACAATGGCGATCCGGATTTTTGTAAACAAACAAAGTAACCAGGTCTGGACAGTAGAGAATTCACAAATAATTCATCAATCACCATTACGTCCCTTGAAAGTAACGGTACTGTTGTATGTTAATTGCTTGCTGAACACATGGTTCAATCGATTGTTGATTAATGTAGATTGAAATATTTCGATTATATTGAATGATGAAATTAAATTACCCCGGTAGGAAAAGTTTCAATTATACAGATTTCTGAAGTAATTCACAAGGCTATCAAGCTTCAAGAAAAAATTGGATATGCTTTGAGAACAATGTTAATTACGAAATTATACACGTTTACAATAATGCGACTTAATTATAAATCGGATATTGGTCATTGTATGTGAAGTTGTCTGTTAAGTTTACCATAAAATATTTAAAATAAATAAAATTTCTTATTTTTCTAAGTATTTTAACCAATAGCAAAGAAATAACACATTGTTTAGACATGCTGTCGCTCCAATTTTCACTAAAATATAAATCCGAGTCAGCTATAGTGTCATTAAACACTTCAATATACTACAAAAGCTTACACAACTTATCATCTAACAGCAGCTTATTAGATAATGTTACATCTAAAGCACAACCGATTTATTATTTTATGTAGTGTTGTAGGTTAGTTTCTGCCTCGTTTTTCTTCTCCGGACACCACCCAAATATAGTGTTATCAGCAAATCAATACCCAAATATTAATGTTTTTTTTGGTCGGGCAAATATTTATTTATTTTTTCTGCTTTTTATCTCGACTGTGGATATATAAAACTACATACTCATAAAAATAATAATATTTAATCTCCATAATGTAAAAATACAAATTTTCAGAAACCCAATCCATGTTTACACAAAAGAATAGTTTACACACATTGGAATAAAATCCGAGTCGAGTCTCGTATGTCGTATACGTTTCACTATACAATGTCCATTCGTTTATTAAATTTCCATATTATATGTGCACATATATCTGGCATAAAATCTAAATTTCAGATTTAAATTAAGTTTCAACATTCGAACAAAGCGATGAATCCAAAAAAGTTGTGTCTGTACAACGTCAACAGTTGTACATAAAAAAAAATCGTAATTAAATTATGTATCGGAAACTGTGAACGCGGATACAGTGTGCACAAGATAAACGAATTAATTTTATTGTGCCAAACTCGCTTCCCCGATAATTGGGTTATTAATTATGGAACACATAAAGTATAGATACGCAATCATTAATTGTACATGATATACGAGCGTACGACAATAGGGCGGTCTACGCGATAATGGATTCCAAAAATTTTTTATATTTACGAGTGCGATACACATTGCCGCGCGTCACTTTAATGTACGCAATTTATTTTTTTCATAAATCAATTTAATTATGTTTATATAAAAGATTTTATTTGATGTATATTTGAGTGCGGTGTACTTAAAATACTGTACGCCAATTTTATTTGAATATGAATTACCTAATTAGTGATTGTTGATGGGATCATAAAATATAATCTGATTGTGTAAAAATATGCCACCTGTTGATTGTGCGTATTGTGCCGTGATTAAAGGACGGCACGTAATTATATAAAGTTGATAAATTTTTCTAAAATTGCGTGCCGAAACCGTGCTTCATCAACCTTTCAATTCTTATGCGACTCTAATAACCACGTATTTGTCTCAAGATTGCATCCTGATGTTACTGATAACGTGTAACGACCGCCTTCGAGGTTGGCTGCCGTTAGAAAAAAAAATAATAATGTGTTCACCGGAGCACGCCATGATTTCCGCCGCTAGCTCAGTGGTGGAGGTAATATCGGCCGTGGCATTGTGCTCTGGCCAACTCAACACAATCATGGCATAAAATTTCACTATACGCAAGTTCTCTCCAACCCAACTCACCTTTTTCCCTCTGAAAATTACTAACTATAGACGAATTTCGAGTTAATCAGCATTACCCGAAATATGTGAAGAATGAACCCCCCCCCCCCCCCCCCCCCAAAAAAAATACAGTATATATGATAGGTTACCTTGACGAAGTGTCCTAGGTGATGAAGCGCTCCAACGACCTTGATACTGCCTCGGGACCTATAGTACTAATATTGCTATGAAAGAGAACAAAACAATTTGATTAACTGGAAATCAGCATTAAGGCACATGGTCAGCGCATTAATAAGGCATGTACCGTTAGATCTGCCAACCTCTGTGAACGGAGAATTTTTCAGAGACATGTGAGCATAATTCCGATACCTAACCTAACAGAAGCGAATATTAAATCAGCTGGGGAGCTCCCTTATCCTCACTGTAAGGTAATTTTATACTTAAAATTTGCTGTGTGTAAGTGAGATTCTTTTTATTTTCTCGAGATGGAATTTGATTTTCTTCATATTTTTTAATTTTTCGGGCTGAAAAGACTTTTAATGGATTTAGCGGAGAAACACACCTAAATTTTGAAGGCGTTTTCGGTATGGTTTTCAGGCCAGCTTCACATACGTTGCGCTCATGTACCACGGATTGATCGGTAAAGTTTCTATCGGTTTTATGATCAAATAAAAATGTAGTCGTTACAATTTTTATTCAAAACACTCAAATTGTTCCACGTCATTAATTGACCAACTCGAATTTTCTTTGAGCTGCAATAACCCACACTCGCTTGGCTGTGTATTATTACACGAGTTACTTAACCAAAAAAAATAACCACAATGTTTCGATGAATAGACAAATACTTTATTTAACTGATTTGCAATTTGAGTTTTCTTAATTTGTCTTTTACAGGCCCAAAGTAAACAAAATTTTGTAAGCGTAACCTAACAGCACCAAGAACACTTTTAATAAGGTAACAATAACAGATTACCTACTTCGTCGGCTACTCACTTCTTTTGGTCTTGGTTTTCCTATTAACAGCTTTCTGATTAATATTATCTTAATGTGGTTCAAATTATAGCAACACTATCATCATTTCCAAAAAAAAATTGTATCATAGAAATATTCAACACCATGGATATTTTTTTATTTACACATCACTTTTACTTTACTTTGAATGCTCACAAGTTAATGCATCCAGTGATTGTTATAGAATGAATATTTAGAAAATTTGTTTTGATGTTCTTTACCTTAAGCAAGAAAAAAAAATCGTTATTTTAACAAAACGCATCGTATGATTTGCAGACTGTGTACGGTGCACACCCAAAAATGCAAGTCATACTACTAACAATACTTCGCCTAAGGTATGCTCTGGCATTACCCGCCAACCTCGCAGGCGTAAGAACAATCCGAATGGTATGATAGTTGTGTGTCGTAGTCGTTTAGGCGCAACGCAATTTTACACACTGTCGCACAAAAGTTACAAGCGACATACCCAATTCGAAACAATTCTAATGGGTTTATACAAGATTACTCGTCTTTTAAATTATCAGTTTCAAATGTCCATATGGACAAATTATTAACTGCATCATCGTGGCCGGCTGGTATTCTTGTGAAAAGATTTGTTAACAAGTCAAGAAGTAATCGTTTTTTAGTGAAGCAGCATGTGCTGCAATCACAAAATGTGCTATAGAGACCCATTGTGATAAATTTACTTTAGATGTTACTAATGTACGTAGTTTGACGTGGCGTTTAGATGAGGTGAGAATACTTCTTCATAAATTTAATTTTGATTTTCTATAGTTGTGTCAGAGACCTGGTTAAATAACAAAATTTCAACTAGATCTCTTCAAATAAATAATTACAAATTTCGGAGGTCTGCTCGTACCAATGCTCGTGGTGGTGGAGTAGGATTATAGTATCGCACAAAATTGAATGTCAAAGTGTTATCATGTGGTTCAAATCGTAAAGTTGAATTTATAACATTTGAACTGTTTGGTAAGTTTAGTAAATTCCTTATTGTTGTTTTTTATGTTGTTTCCTACTTCGAGAGGGTACATTACAAATATTAAGTGTTCTATTTGGGCGATTTTAACTTTAATGTGCCAAATAATAATTTATTGACTGATTGTTTTGATATAATTAATTTGTATTTTATGCCGTTTAGCGCTACGAGGTTGGAAAGCCTTTTAGACTTGATTGTTGTTTTTAAGCCTGATCGGCATAATATAATCAGTTATGGTAAATGTCCGGTCCTTTCAATAGCTGATTTTGCTTTGATTTTTGCTTGTTATAAATGTTGTCGTACGGTCTATTCTTTTTTGTTGCTCTGATGTAAATATAATTCTATGTGGGTGCTCCGTAAAATATTCATTAACAATTGTCGATAACAGCTGCATGGTTTAACCAGACTATATTAGATTCAATCCAGTATAGAGATTTGAAGTGTAATAACTATAAAAGGAGTGGATTATTCAGTGTCTTTACTTCCAATAAAAGAGCTCGAAACAAAACTACTAAGTTTATCACTCAAGCTATGTATAGTTTTTATTTTGGTAATGTTTATAATTCTAAAATTACTTGGACCAATTTAAAGAAACTTGGTATTTCGTGTTCTATTGCTAAAGTTGACATAAAATTCACTGCAATTGCTGTTGATTGTGTTGACGAGCTAATTGTTATAGGTGCTATCCATAACAAAATCAGTTTTTCCGAATTTGTGGAAAGTTGCTTCTATTGTTCCAATTCCAAAAAATGATATTGTCGCTAGTCTTAAAGATGTTCGACCCCTTCTAAGGTATTAGAAAAAGCAATGCAAATCCAGATTCCGCAGCATTTTAAAGATTATGATTTTCTTTGTAAATTTCAGTCAGAGTATCAGTGATGGGCAAGGTTCACAAGCTTTATTCGATTTAAAGGATTTGTCTAAAGCGTTTGATAGTGTTAATCATCTACTTCAAAACCTCTATTTATACGAATATTATACATTTTCGGACTCTGCAATTAATTTGTTGTACGCATATTTGTATAGTCGGGAGCAGTTTGTTAAGCACGGTGTTGACTGCCCTAGCATGGGCAGTGTAACTTTAGGTGTACCACAAGGATCAATTCGGGTCCTTGCTTTTTGCTGCGTCATTGTTCTTTTCATCTCTATGCTGATGATTTACAATTGTATACATCGGATGTAAAGCTTTAGGGTTGAATGAGGCTGCAATAAAATTGAACGAAGATCTTAGTGCCATTTTATTATGAGCTAAACATAATTCTCTAGCGCTTAATCCTACTAAAAGTAAAGCATTATTTGTATGTAAAAATAATTCGAACCTTATTAAACCTACTCCTGTTTTGGGTGATGACACAATAAAATTTGTTCCGACCGTTAATAACTTAGGACTGATATCGAATTCCAAACTTAATTGGAGTGACCATATTAGCACATTGTGTCGACGGGTCAACTATAGTTTATATTCGCTAAGATTTTTAAAAAACTATGTCCAATTCAGTTACGATGATATTTGATTAAAAGTTTGGTTGTACCTTTGTTTATGTACAGTGACGTGATTTATTGTGGATGTGATAGATCCTCCCGGCGTCTCCTTGAAATTACATTTAATAATTGTATTCAATACGTTCATGGCCTCACACAATTTGATCATATTTCTGGTTTAAAAACTTCTATTTTGGGATGTACTTTGTTCGAGTACTATCAGTATAGAACAGCTGTATTTATTTTTAGAATTATTACCAGTGCTTCAGATCTAATCACGAGTAATTCAATTCTTTAATTTTAAACTACGTTTTTGTGTATTAATATGATTATCTATTTAAAATACAAAATAAAACAAATCCGCGTTAGATTTGAAAATTTGAAAAATAAAAGTGAAGTAACAAGAAAAATCACTGAGTGGCATAAAACTGCCTTAACCTCCTTTTAAAATTATCTTTAATTCTATTGAAACTCTTACACATCATCTTCACTGGTTCATTATCGCCAAACTTAGTTATGTGTCTATCTAAGTGGAGAAAGTCATGATCTCTTAGTAGCCTACCAAGAACCCTTATTTTATTTGACTTTAACACATCCGGTTCGTCGATTAGGCCTAGTAGGAGATTACCAATAAATGTACTTTTTAGCAATTCGCGTCTATTTTCGAGAATTGTCATGCAAGACATAGCACCCGGTTAAATATGGTGGTTGCCGCTGTATGCTTACGTGGTATGGTAGGTCATGATCATAAACCCATTCGTCTTTCCAGGTCAAGTAGCGTATAAACTTTTTTGAATTTTCTCAATACTTCGGAAATGATCTTCGCAGAATGGAATTAAAGTTCTCACTGTACGAGAAACTTAGTTTTTATAAGCTCTAGGTTTATCCAAAGCAATATTTTTTAATTTGTTTTGTTTATTTTAAGTGATTGTGGCGAATACAAAAATAATAATGACCTTAAAACTATGATTTTACTGTAAACACACTATTGCATAGTGTTGCAAAATATAATAGATGGAGTGCGGTGTTATTCATGGAAATTTTCATGTAAGACGCAAGAGTTGGTAGACACAACGTGATGCGATATTTTGTTGCATCCATTTGGTTGTGTCAGCTATATACTTCTCATGTTATTGTCCTGATGTATCTGCAACGTGACATCATATACTTTAGGTTGATTTGACATCGTCAGCTAGAATGTAGGTGCTGCTGATGTTGCGTTATAGGTTCGTTACAGATATGTAACTCGTCCCCCCTAAGAGTAACGGCAGACTGCAATAGTGGTCCTGGAGTGGTTGAGTTACATTTGTTAAATTTCCTAATACAAAATATAGCTGGGAGGAAGATAATAATTATTATGACTATCATTCAGATATGTCCTGATGATGTGTGTAGTTTAACGTGTTCGTGTAATAGATTCATCCGTTCCATGTTTGCTATGGTTTTGTTGTGTATGATGTGGAGATTAATTTCGGGAGATGTGTGGTTGATGAATACATCGTTGTATATGGTAATTCGATTTCTAGTTGGTTTATGAATTCGTTTTCCAATGTGAAAAATTCCTGATTTCTTCGAGTTGGTTCGATAATTATATTTGTTGTATGTTTACAGTTGGAGTTGTATGTTATACTTGTTGACTTGGGTTAATTGTATAGCTTCCCGTAGCTGAAATAATCTATTTCCTCTTGGAGGGTTACATTTTGGCTTCCACAATTAGCTGGCTGTTGTTTAATAATTGCCGGCGTGCATGATTCTTTAATTTGTTCCATTCTTGTTTCTTTGAAATAGTGCGCGTTCTAAATTATTTTACAACTTGTAGCATATATTAGTGCTCTAAATCTGCAGCGACCAAATTAGCCCGCCTCAATGAAACCTGTACTATAATTGTAAGCCCGATTTTACTATCTACAATAATTTATTACACCAGACAGCCACCAGTTATTGAGTCAAATGTTACCCCTTGGACATTGCGGTTGCCAATTCAACCTTATCCAGGTGTGTAATAAATTATTAAATGTGGCAAAATCGATCTTTAAATTACCTATTACAGTTCGGAGCCAATTCTTCGTATCCTGACACAAAAATAATTTATTTCATACCTGGGTATGGTTAACTTGGCCACCACAACGTCTAAGGAGTAACATTTGACTCAGAAACTGGTGGCGGTCTGGTGTAATAAATTATTAAAGGTGGTAAAGTCGACCTTTAAATTACCTATTTGAAGCCTCCACCGTTTGGAGTCAATTCCGCGTATCCTGTCACAAAAATAATTTATTACACACCTGGATATGGATGAATTGGCCACTGCAATGTCCAAGGAGTAACATTTGACTAAATATCTGGTGGTGGTCTGGTGTAATAAATTATTAAAATTGCTAAAATCGACTCGAAAAATTACTTTTTTGAATACTTTACAGTTTGGAGCCAATCCCATGTAACCTGACACAAAAATTATTTATTACACACCTGGATAAGGCTGACCTACTCTCGACAAGACTGCATCATTTTTCCCAAAATTTGGTGATACTCTAAACTAAACCGACCACCCGTTCTCCGAATACGGTAACTGTAATAAAATCGGGATTTGTTGTAATAAATTGTAATAGATGTGTAACAAATTATAGTACAGGTTTGATTGACGCGGGCTAATTTGGTCGGTGCAGATTTAGAGCATATATTTGATAATACAGGATATTTAAGATAATGGATTTTGGAGGATTGGGTTTAGGATTTTTTTGTTAAATGGTATATAGTTAAAAAACGGTCAAAAGGTCAGAAAGATAGGTTAAAAAATAGAACTTTATTCATAGTTAAATTTGTAAACCAAATACAAAGCTGTCAAAATAAACTACCTTGGGTGACTACGCAATAAATTGCGCCAGTTCATGGAAGAATTAATAACAGCTATCACATAGTACAAATTTCACTCGAACCACTTAATTACCTCAATAATTTGTATAAGCAGCTAAATCCATTTTTTCATTGAAGCGAAATTAGTGTCATACGGCGTTATGAATATAAATGAAGCCTACATGTGCCGACATTTTATTTGTGCTCGTTAAAATATATTTTGATGACTCGATTACGACTCTAATTGAAATTTTTAATTTTTTTAAAGCAGCGCTAACGCCAATGGAACTCTTTCAGTTTATAGTCGTTTTTGTCATATAAGAAATAGTTTTCAAAATATTTGAAAAAAAAAAATTGAAAAACTCTTAAGGAAGCTGTTTCTTTTCGATTAGGAAGAAAAATTACTAAAATCTCTCAAATATATGGAAAGAGCTTAAATAAGAAGTTTCACCACAGCGTGTAACAAAATCATTTCGGTTTTGTTATCAGACTTCCTGATGGTAGTTCCATGGGAATTATTTATATATTTTCCAGACATTTAAACTATAACTTTTTACTAACTTTTGAAGTTTTTGCGTGTATTTCTCCCAATTTTCCTAAACTCCCAGCATTAAATTTGACATGGAGAAATTTCCAGCGATAATCATCGAAATGAGACCTTATCCAGACATAACACATTAAAAGTTAAGTTGATTCATTTTTGGAGTTTGTATGTGTGTTTCACTTAACCAAATTTTCCCAAACGTCCAACATGCAACTTGGCCTGGAAGATGTTACAGCGATAATCATCGACATAACATTTAAAAAGTTAAGAGTTTACAAAAAAAAATATTTTTCTTGTGTATTTTACTCCCGCACATTTTTCACAAAGTTCTAACAAAAAGGTTGACTTATAAACATTTTCAGCTATAACCATCGGCCAACCGATTCGAATGAGAATTTGTTCAGATATAACCCATTAAATGCTAAGATATCATAAATTTTTACAATTTATTGTGTATTTCACTCTTCCACCAATTTTTCCAAACTCAAAACATGAAAATTGGCGTGAAATTTTTTTCAGCGGTAATAATCGACGAAGCGATTTGAATGAAATCTTTTTCAGAAAAAAAACACTTTAAACATTAAGTTGATCATAATTTTTGAAGTTTGCACGTGTATATCACTTCCAAAAATTTTCACTAACTCCCAACATGAAACTAGGTCTTGAAAATCTTGAAATCTTGATTTTCGACACAAATTCGATTTGAATGAAACCTAACACTTTAAACTTTAACTTTTCACAAATTTCAGTATAATCGTTTATTTCACTCCCCCATATTTCCAACACTCCCAACACGAAACTTCACATGCAAAACACGTTAAGTTATCATACATTTTTCACGCATGTCGTGTATTTCACTCACTCGTCCCGCAACTTTTTCCAAACTCGCAACATGAAAAGGTTTCACTGGAAAATTTGTTCACCGATTATCATGGACAAACCGATGCAAATAAAATCTTTCAAACTGTCAACATAAAATTTGACCTAGAAAATTTTCCAGCTATAACTATCGATGAACCGATTTGAATGAGACCAGGCAACACATTAAATGTAAAGTTATCA
This sequence comes from Nephrotoma guestfalica, assembly GCA_963691935.1. Lineage (NCBI taxonomy): Eukaryota > Metazoa > Arthropoda > Insecta > Diptera > Tipulidae > Nephrotoma > Nephrotoma guestfalica. Next base: position 14,066,166 of record OY829915.1, read on the forward strand.
CATATTTTTGAAGTTCGCAGTCGTGTATATCACTCCCCAAACATCCCAACCATTTTTAATAATTTCTGATGTACTATACTCGTATTTCACTCCCTCAAATTTTCCCGAACTCCCAACATAAGGCTTGCCCTGGAAAAAATTCCAGAGATAATTAACGACGAACTGATTTAGATGATAACTTCCAGAGAAAAAACTTTAAAAATAAATATTTTACAAATGTTTTAATTTGCACGTGTATTTTACTCCCCCAATTTCCCCGAACACCCAACACGAAACTTAACCTAAAAAATTGTCTAGCTTTAACCATCGATGAACCGATTCTAATGACACTTTAAACGTTAAGTTTTTAATATTTTTTGAAATTGAGCATTTCACTTCCCCTAATTTTTCCAAACTTCTTTTGTTGAAAGTATTCCGCTATTCATGGGAATCCTATTTTATTCCATTTACAGATGTTAAAACCTTAATTTCTCGGTTACTTTTATCGTCGTAGGTATACCGCTCTTCACCTTTTTCAGTCGGCGTTGTGGCTAAAGCTCTAAATGCATCGGGATATTTTGTATTTATATTCCAAACATTGTTGTTAAGTGCCACTACTGTAATGCCGATCACAATAATTCACGCTTGAGTCTTTTGTTTTTAGTACAACCTTCTGTTGGTCTTGTTGCTGGTGTTGTTGAGATACAGGCACTGGCTCGGTAGTTTTATTAACTTTTGCTGGTGAATGCTCCTCAACTTATCATTATCAGTTTCTTTTTCACCTGTTTCTCCTTTCCGTCCGGAACTCAGCGTTAGTACAGGCAAATTTGCTCTTTTTGTTGAATTTACAATCCCTTTATCAGTCTGATTAGCTATGATGTCATTTTTTCTGTTTCACTAAGTCGCTTTGGTGATCTATATATTTTTGAACTTCGTACAAAAGGACTTGGCCAAGGAGCCAATGAATGGCTCACTCGAGAACCCATTGATATGGCCTCGTTAAAGGAATTTTATGGATTATCCAACTAAACGCAGTTGTGGTATCACTGGAACATAAATTCCTTTTTGTTGTGAACTCATTGCTTTAAGGACCGATTATTCCTGCAGCTACCAACCTAACCAGTGAAATTGGTAGTAAGTGAAGAGAATATCATTTGCTAGGTTCAGCACCACGTGCAGATGAGGTTGACATTTGGACTGGTATATTGACCAGTAAGACCAACGCCCCTTATTCCCCATTTACAGTTTGTGAATATCATTTTATAGAACACTCTCTGTAAGAAATTTATATAAAGTCAAAGTTCTGTTTGCGTGCCGAATGTGGCATCGTTCACATTACCTTTTTTAATTTTCGTAATGATGTTGAAAAGTATAGCCCCCCCCCCTCCCTTTTACCCCAGTGCCCACAACAAGAAATCCAATCGATTGATTGTAGGGTGAACCTTTTTTTGTCACTCTACATCTTTCAAATCCAACATCAATTCTGTCATGTTTATCATCTTATTAAATCCTTATTATATGACAATCATTTAATTGCTTATTTTGAATTTTATAATTATTTCACCCTCTTGACGTCCATGTCTCAAAAGCATTTCAATACTACTAATTATAACTAGAAAATTAGCGAGAATCACATTCTTCACCGTCTAACTTTTAAATGGAAAATTGGATCCTAATTTAACCGAATCAAATGATTTGTCAAGAAATACAGCCACTATGAAACGAAGAATATTTTATTTGTGTCTGTAAACAAATGTTGTCTTTGCAAGTTCTAAATTTACTCAGAATCGGCAATATGACGTATTTTCTTAGGAAAATACGATTGAGACTACTCTAATTTCCGGGAAAGCTTGTTGAGAAAAGTTGTGCAGCAAAACGTAAATCTCCCCATATTTATACAAAATCTTCTGTTATTCTAATAAAGGTATTCCACTGAAAGTCAAATATTTGGTTTCTGGGGGGTTTCTTGTATAATAGATCGGCGAAGTCTTTTAAATTTGGTAAAATAAATATTTATATTACAGAAATGGTATATCGACCGAATGTAGCTCAAAATTAGGTAAAACAATTTAAAATTGAAGAAATGCTTCCCGTTGATTTGGGAGTGTTAAGGCAAATATAAATTTATCTTCACTGTCAATAAAATATTTATATTGCAGACTTTTTAATTAATCCTGCAGAAATCAGATTGAATTCTCGCGGAAAATTCCAAATTATTTTGTATGGTAATGCAAAAGATGCAAATGATTTCTAGTATTTTACACCTACCGTTTTGCCAATGAATTTTCATTAGATTTATTTGGAATTGCTTAGATAATAGTCTTCAAGAGAAACCAGAAAAACCAAATGTAAATATTTTAAAACCAACCAACACAAAAATAAATCTCATTAAATTCACCAACATTGTTTTTGAATATTTCTGACACCCGCAACGCGATTCCTTATTTCCACATAAATTTTTCACGCAATAAATTTCATTCAATAATGACATATTGACAGGAACAAAATAAACTTTTCTTGAAATTGCGGTATAAAATCCATATACCTAACGGCAATCAGCCTCGACGTAACAAAATCAATACGTCAGCTATTATTGCAATTACACGAAAATAAATTTGGTGCAGTCAGTATACTCACACCCTAAATATGTTTTGTATTATCTTACATATTTTGCATTTAGGTTGATGGATGATCTCTTTATTGTTTTTTTGTTGGAAACACAGACAAAATATTATATTTCGACAATATACATAAATAACTTAATATTACCAGTATGATGGGTTCTCAAGTATACAAAGTAGTTTTGAAAATTAATTATTTATCAATTAATTATATTATAAACACTAATTAATTATTTTGCAAAAACTAGATTAGTCAATATTTATTTTTGGAACATGAGATATGATGAATACGTTTAGTAGTTTACGAAATTTGAATAATTTGTTAAATAATTTCAACTGGTGTTGCCCAGTACTTGTGCATGTGAAATACACGGTGCTTGATCGGAATTCATTGAATATTTATTTATACAATGAAATGTCAGTTAGATATTTAAATAACCTTTATTGTAATAAAATGAAAATGGAATATAAATATAAGCTGCTCGTAGAATACATTTTAATTCAGATTGTCGATTTCACAATAAGAATCCGCAGTTCAATAAAAATGTAAATTTGATATTGTAATATTCTTGGTATTTATTCCAACAGCTAAATTTACATTTATAATAATGTAATAAGATTTTGTACTTATGTTGTTGTTTTAACGAAGTATCTTGGCAAGCTAATATGAAAATACGTGCCAACAAATAATCTTAACTGATTAATTTAGCTCTATTCGTCTATAGTAAAATTATCTAGTTCTGTTCTAAACCACATAAAAAATAAACGATTTTAAAGCGAGTTGCATTAAACAAAGTGCACAAAACAAAAAGTGGTAGGTGTTAGTTGGAATCCTGGATAAATTGGAAGTGGAGATTAGGATTAGTATCACAACTGACTCAGTTGCTTAATTTGGAAAAGGCACGGCAATAGAAAACTTGTTCAATCAATTTTGAATTGACTGTTAAAATTTATTATCAGAATGATTGATTAAAATATACGGCTAAGACTAAGCCGGGATCCCGGATACGCCGGGCCTACCATACGCCCCTTTTACATATAACAAAATATTAGATTTACGGTTACAGACACCTGTTAGTGAAGTACAATAATTTTTGTTTTCTGGATATAAATAATCAGCCATCAAGATCCTAAAAAATTCCTGAATTAACCATTTCCTCCTTGTTAGAACTTTTATATGGGTAGAGTTGAGATATAGTCCTTCAAACTCAGCAAATATTCGTTGGACGGACTATCGGTTTATGTCTGGTGATTTTGGAACATTTATTGCAATTTCAGGGAATTTTTTACAGTTTTGAGGACTATATCTCAACAGTTTTAAGGACTTTACCTCTTAGAAAAGTTCTAAAAAATTCATCGTAATTGCTTTAAATCTTCCTTAATCACCGGACAAGCCGATAGCCCGGCCAACGAATATTTGCAGAGTTTTAAGGACTATATATCAACTCTCCTCCATCGAAAAATTCTAAAAGATTCACTGCAATTACTTTAAATCTTCTTCCATCGCCAGACATATTTCGATAGGTCGTCCATAAAATATATCACGTAAAATTACTAAAAAAAACTCGTGAGTTGGCAAATAATTGATACTATTTATTTATCCCAGCCCCAAAAATGTTTCTATCTTCATATTATTATGAAAACGTATAACTTTTACTCTCAGCCCCGAAAATTGTTTGTGTCGTGATAGATTTAGTTGCCATGACAGTAAATATTTCGAGGCTGAGAGTAAAAATGTGGCATTTTTCGGGGCTGATAGTCAAAAGTGTCATGATATTAATAATTAGTTTTGTCACATCGTTTTTCTGGGATGAAAATTGGGCTATTTCCACATACATAAAATTGGGCTTACTCCACAAACTTGATTTTATAAGTATTATTTATACTCTCAGCCCCGAAAATGTCAACTGTCATGACAGCTTTTAACTATCGTGATAGCAAGTATTTTCGAGGCTGAGAGTGAAAATGTGGAAGTTTTTTGAGCTGAGAGTAAAAAATGTTATGATAGCAATATTTAGTGTTACCATCGCATTTTTCGGGGATGGAAATTGGGCTATCTTCACATACATATAATTTTGGGCTTCGATAAAACCAAGTATCGCCTTGCTAGTGTCGTCTAAGCTGTTAGGGAAATTAGCAACTACGACAAAGGGGTCAATTCTATCTTTATCCTCAGTGACAATTTTTCTTAACCAAGTGAGTGTCGATTGGTTGGCGCAGGTGAGAACAATCCCCCCAGCTCTGAATGATTGGCTAAGAAATTTCGGTTTTACACCGGCTCCCTTAAATTCAACAATTTTTTCAAAATGCCTTCTAGTACCAATTACTGTCCGTTCTTAAAGAGACGTTTTTGTCGTTAAAGGGACTCCCGGTTTCCACGCTTTGACGGCAATACGTATAAATGAATCTCTATTATCGCCATGATCAGATGCCTTGCGAGGATTTCCACCACCAACGCAATTTACAAGCTTCCTCGAATGAATGCCCTTTTTTATGAAAGATTTAAAACGTTTCCGTCCAGCCCCACTCAACTGAACACGATTTTCAGTCTATTTTGTGGCTTGATCGTCAGTCGATTTTTCCTGAGTTACTTTGTTAGTAGAAGTGGTGGTCTTTTCAGAAGTCGTAGCGTTTTGAAGTGCATCGTAGGTGCATTGTAGGTGCATCAGCCTGTTTTGGTGCTGTTAGGGAAGCATCACTCTCATGTGTTTTATTTGTTTGCTTATTTTTAGATTCCATGTTTATTCCCACGAGTAGCACGAGAAATAAAAGAGCTCGGCCTTATCGTAGGAAGGCCAGGATTTAAAACCGAATGTCGCCCAATTGGGGATTCGCAGACTAAAAAATGAGCCTCATCTTAGCCATGCAGCTATCGGCGTGAGAGAGAGCCGCTTTTGTTGTCCAAAGGTTAACAGGGTTCACCACGAGAAGGCAGGGTTGGGAATAGAGAGGAGAGGCTAGAGCGTATGCAATTTAATTAAGTAGCGTTATATGAACGCGTCACTCTCAATTTGAACACCCCAAAAATTTATTACCAAAATGATGTAGATTTAAAGAGCCAAATGATATCCTAAAACAGTTTTACACGTGGTTGTAAAATGTGGTAGTAATTTTCAAAAAGTTTCATAATTTGACTTAATCACTTTCAAGTTTGATGTAAGTTTTGCACTCTGATTATGAACTTTCGAATTCCCATTGTTTGACTATATTTGTTATTCGTTTTAAATTTTCCTGCTCTCTACCCTTAGATCAGTTTTCGGAATTAGCATGCAATTTGCAATTGCTATAATTTTGATTGGGCCTTTATAACAAGACCAGATCAAGTTATCACTTCATATTTAAATTATTTTGCGAAAGCCATCTATAACATCTCTAATTTTAGAATTATTTCAAGTTACAGTCAGTTAAATTCTAACCAAAAACTACTCCACTGTTGATTTACTCAAAATATTTATTTTATATAGTTTTAATTAATCGAGCTTAGAACACATTTCAAAAGGTGTTGGAAGGTCGCCGGGCGCGTAATTAACTAAAGCACAGTTAAATGTATTTATTGGATAGTAATTAACAGTTTTAAATTCCTGCCAGCAAAATATTTTAACTTCGGCAGTTGTATCATAAGAGCTAAAATTAGAATTGATATACCCCCTTAATAGCACAATTTTAAATATCTGCTACTACTAGCAATGTGCCAACATAATTAAACATAATTAGCTAAAGCGAAATTTATGCGCAGAAATGCATCCGTTTAAAAAAAAAACTTTATTAAACTCAAATTCCGATAACATAAGTAATGTAAAAACAGGAGGCCCAATTATGTATTCTGAAGAATTTTATTTGTGTTCACAATGCAAAAATAATTTAAAACTCTGCTTTAAAAGGAATAATTTATTCGGTACTAAATAATTTTTGTATGTTGACTATCAATTTATCTTCATTAACATTATGAGTTAAATTTTTATTCTTAGTAAAACTTTTTACATGCAGGAAGTGAAGCTTCCTTTTAATATGCATATTTACTTCACATACGAGATCACAAAATCACAAATTCACTGAAACTTAAAGTCAAAATTTTCAGGTTAATTTGAAACATATAGTAAGTTAAACCATTCATTTTGGAAAACAAAACTATTTATGGACGTTTCTCCCTCTAGCTCGAGTTGTTTTAAAGAAATTGAAAGACATCTTAACACACATTAATTAGCTGAATTACACAAGGAAATTAATAAATCGAAATATTTTTTCAGCTAAGTAATATTTATTACATGCAGGAAGTGAATATTATAAGGTAAATTTTAATTATAACTTTCACAACATTGCGCAAATGCGCATTTTGAACTGCAATAGTGTGAGATGGCAACCTCGTGTAACGAGTTGTCGACATTGTATACACCAAAATGAATTGTCTACGCTATTTTCGACACCAAGGCACTTAATGTTATCTATCAGCTAGATGAGTCATGCTAAAATTAAAAAGTTTTCCTAGTTGATCCGTAATTTCGTAAAGGAAAACTACTGCTAACGTGTGATATCGTTAATTTTTCTCTGCAGTAGCTGAATTAATAGGAATATTTCAAACCGATTTGCTGGGCTCAATGGACCCATTTTGGAAGATTTTATAAAATTACAAAGCAAACTCGGAGTTGGAATTTTATGTGATATCGTCCGTCAATTTATCACCAGGTAACAGAAAAGTTTCACTATATTCGTCGCCCAAGCAGAGAAGATGAGTGCTGTTTAATTTTAATCCCATTTAAAAAAAACGAAAAACAAAATCCCGAAATCAAAAAACCCGCAATTCAAAATTCCGAAAATCAATTATCTCACTTTTTATAAAATAACAGACTTCTATATTTTGTTTTGCTGTTAAAATTTATAGCAAATTGTGATCACACTTACCTTATAAAACGAATAGTATTCTATTAATAATTGTTGCCGAGTAGTGCAACCTGACTTAAAATAACGGTCCCACAGGAGGAACTCCCCCTCCTCTTAAATTTTTATTCAATTAATCCAAACCGAAGAAACTCAAAAAATAAATTCGTTATTCAATGGGGCGGCGTTATTCACTGGAGGGAAAAGGTTTTTCCCAAAATCAGGACGTGAGCTGGGAAGAACACTAAAAATTGGAACTTCAGCCCCTACGAAGGAACCAAAACCTTATTTCAGAAATTCTCGTTAAAGTTGTTTGAACTGAGAAAGGCCCCACCGTAGCAAAATCTAGAAGACTTTTCTAAAAATCAATCTTTCAGCAAATTTTATCAAAGGTATTTGAGCTGAGACAAAAATTAAATTATAAACCGGAGTCTACTGGAGGACCCTCGAAACGGCTTTTTCCGAAATCAAAACCCATCAACTTGATTTATGATACTCTAGAACCCATTTCAGTGATATGCATCAAAGTTGTTGGAGTTGAATTTAAATCAAATAAAAGTGATCGGGCTCCACCAGAAAACCCGAAAGCCCTATTTCAACAATTATCATCAAATGTTTAAACTGGGAATAAAAGGATATCAGGGGCCCATTTGAAGACCCGTTTTTGAACTCATAACTCAACGAAATCGGTTCCTAGTGCTCAAAACCCCCCTTTTCCACAATATTTATGCAAATCGTTTACGCCGTTGTTATTACAATACGTTCATATGAGAAACACTTAAAGTTGCAATTATTTGATTTTTCCAATTCCATTGAACAATAACGACCGTTGAATGAACAATTTTCCAACAAAAAGTGTCCTAGAAACCAATGTCCAGAGAAAAAATCAAACAACTTCACTCAATTCTCAATAGACGATTGAGTTGAGTGGCCATTCCATTCTCTTTTTCATCGAATTCAACACTAAAGTAGTGGAAGGGAATGAAATTTCGATTGAAACTCAGGCATCTATCAAAAATTGAGTTGTTTTTGGATTTTTGCTTTCAGTGCGGAAATGAATTGGAGTCAGTTGGAATTTAAAAGAATTCAATGTATTTTATTCGAGTGGAATTAAATCTAATACAGACGCAAATCAATACAATGCATTGTGGTAAACAATATTTTTCGTTTTGTTGTCCGGCGCGTAAATGAACAACGATGATGGTTTGCCAACTCTCGAACACGCGACGTACAACTGACCATGAGAAAAACACGGAAACTCCAGATTTATTCCGCACACTTCCAACGATTGACCTTGCGATTTGTTAATCGTCAAAGTGAACGCCAAACGAACGGGTAACTGAATGCGCTTGATGTCGAACGGAATGTCAGCCAACCGCGTTCCGTTACACAATCTCGGATGGTTCAGATTACGCAGCATGATTATCACAGATCCTGCCTTGAGCATCAAGTTATGCGGTGGTAAAAATTCGGTCGGATAATTAGTTGCTTCCTCTTGATTGGTAACACAGTCAACGGATTTGTAACAACGCATTTCCCTAGCGATTTGGTTTTGAATCAAGTAATTGAGAGTGTCAACATCCTTGTTCTTCACTGTCAAAATTGCTAGTTCGCTGAACCAATCATCGTCGTGAACATGCAAAAATTCAAAGGAAACGAAATTGATCCGGTCAAAACATCAACAGGAATTTGAACATTGCCAAGCGCCAACAGTTGTTCTGAAAAATCAGTAGTTGTTGAGTCGTTCTGTAAAGCGACTCTCATGTTCGTGGTCAACTGAAACTTCTTCACATAGCGCCACAAACTTGACGATTTCAGACATGCATTGAGTTCATCTGCAGCTGCTGATCTCGGAATGACAGGTAGCGTTTAACCGCCTTTAGAAAGTTTTAAAATTAGGATTAAATTATTTCTGGGTTTTCTAGAAATCGGGTTTTATTTGTTTCGTCTTTCAGGCGAAATTTGAAATTGTCTTTTCCCGTTTTTTCGGCTCCTGGACTAGCACAAATTTTTCCCCCTGAGTATACTTAGCACAAATTGGGCTCGGTACCTTAATCGGTATGCAAAATTTTATTTTGAAATTCGAAAGTTTCCCTGCTGCAGTTACCCACACATGGACAGCCCATATACGGATTGAAACTTCATATTTCGGCTTTTTCCATATATTGCGAGATCCTAGTGATTTTTAAACGACATCGGTCCACCAGAAGCACCAGCTTTCACAGGAGCTTTTTCGTTTTAAACAAATATTTTGAATAGGATATAGCTTTTATAAAAAATCGAATCTAATTTAAATTTCAAACAAAATTAGTTCAGATCATTATTTAAATTTTACCGGAAATGGCGAGTTTTGATAAAAAAAATATTTCTTTCATTTCACAAAAATTCGACATTTCAATCGTTGAAGCAGATTGACAATTTGGAATACAATTTCGAAATTAAGCTTTTTCACTGGTTGAAATCTCTGGTACAGAAGTGGCAACTTAAAATGGAGTTTTTTAAATTTTTGCTATAAGCAACAGTTTCTGAAAAGAGCTTCGGTACCTCTGTCAATATATATTAATGATAAGAACTTGGTTGGAGTACACCAAACATTTTGTTGTTTAATTTTATTGTTTCCACTCAATTGTGAGAAAATACCTGGGAATACCTTAAACAGTATCCATACGCAGATCAACATCACATAAGAGGTAATGTACTCATCTGCGATAAGTATTTTTAATCGAATATGCGACAAAGTCGAGTCGTGAACACCGCTTTAGGGCAGACAAATATTTCAATAAAACAAGAATTATTAAATTAGGTAGTGATTCTTAGTAATGAAAACAAACAATAAAACGAAATTAATAAAATAAACAAAATAATTAAATAAGTAAATAAGACAAACACAAAAATATTGTGATGTTACAACATTCTTCTTATGTGTAGACGTCGGCAGATAGCATTTATTATATTTGAATGAAAATGAAACAGAAGCTGTCTTGAAGCATTTTAATACGTTTAATATAGATGCTAAAGTACAGTGGTGACTGGAGATGATAAAAAAATGTGTTTCACAAAGGCAATTAAATTGAATTACACATCAATAATAATAATAATAATAATGATATTGTTTGTTGATTTGTGTAGCAACATGAGCTAATTAATTTATTAATTGTACATTGGATTATTAGAAAAATGTGGTCACAAAGTATGTTAAATCTCGCCGATGCGTATACAAATTTGTTTTAGTGATAAAGAACGATAATTGAATCTAGTTATATCGTTACACACGACTATTCACATACCATTGATAATTCGTCGACCAAAGAAGTTGTTCTAGTATGTATGCCCAGTATGAGTAATCGAACTATTTTCTAACATGTGCAATCTTATGGTGTACCAAAAAATATTAAATTAAATAAACATATTCGTATTGTAGCAGTCTAGAGTAATCATGGCCTTGAATTTATTAACTACAACAATGTTCATAATTTATTTCAATTATCACTTAGGTAGTCTAAAGAGGGCCTTAACGATTACGCCACGTATTATAGTTGTTTACGCAAGTTTCATTCATAAACGTATAAATATTAATAACAAGTTTTATCTCATAAAAGTATAGACCTGGAGTTATCTGTAGGCAAACTTAAGGGGCCCTAACAAAATGATGCTCGGTGCGGTAAATTGAACTGGACCAGTCAGTAATTAAATTTGTTTATATTCTTAATGCTGCTTTCCGTACAGACAAAAACGAAATCTATTCTAAATATATAAAAATTGTCTGTCTATCTGTCTATTTAGTATTATGTTACCAGTCGTAGTCGTTAAATGCTGTTTAATTTATCTCGATATTCCTTTCGATTTTTTAGTATGAGTTAAATACGTAATTTAGCTTTTTTAGGATCTGCGGACAGTAGTCTGGTGAGACGATTCAAATACATGAGCGTGAAGGGAAATATTTCACACCCCTGTATACTGGAGTGAAATAATCCGTAAATAAATCCTAAGTGAAAATCGTGTTTGTGTAGTAGCAAATATACTCCAAAAAACAAACATTTAGGCGAAGCTAGTTAAATATGCAATTTTGAATAATTGGTTTTACTGATAGATTTAAAATTTCAAAAACTAGGTGTTTTCACCTTGTGCTAAATCCACTCCACCTAGAAAACATGTGTTTTCCGAAAAAATTAGGGGAGCACTGGGTTTAATATTCAAAAGTTGTAGTTGTAAAAACACTCTGTGCTAAGGTACTTCTAAGAGGTTACAACTCTTAGGACAGGTGTTTTCACTTTTTATTAGACCCAGTTAAACTAGAAAACATGAGTTTGGTGGAAAAAAATATGGGAACACTAGGTATAATATTCAAAAGTTGTAGAGGCAAAACTTGAAGCTAAAACCCTCTGTCCTAAGATACTTCTAAGAGGTTACAACTCTAAGGATAAGTGTTTTCACTTTTTACTAGAACCAATTCAACTAGAAAACATGAGTTTACTGGAATAAATAGGGAAACACTGGGTTTAATATTCAAAAGTTGTAGAGATAAAATTCGAAGTAATGACCCTCTGTCCTAAGATACTTCTAAGAGGTAACAACTCATAGGAAAAGTTTTTTCACTTTGTACTAGATCCAATTCAACTAGAAAACATGATGTTGATGGAAAAAAGTAAGAGAACACCCAGTGTATCTTAGAACAGAGGGTTTTAACTTCAAGCTTTGCCTCTACAACTTTTGAATATTAATCCCAGTGTTCCCCTATTTTTTCCAGCAAACTCATGTTTTCTATTTGAATTGGGTCTAATAAAAAGTGAAAACACCTATCCTAAGAGTTGTAACCTCTTAGAAGTATCTTAGGACAGCGGGTGATTACTTCGAATTTTACCTCTACAACTTTTAAATATTAAACCCAGTGTTCCCCTAATTTTTCCAGTAAACTTATGTCCTCTAGTTGGATTGGGTCTAGTACAAAGAAAAATTGGCTATCCTAGGAGTTGTAACCTCTTAGAAGTATCTTAAGCAAGAGGGTTATTACTTGGAATTTTATACCTACAACTTTTGAATATTCAGCCCAGTGTTCCCTTAATTTTTTTCGAAAAACTCATGTTTTCTAGTTGAATTGGGTACCATACAAAGTGAAAACACCTATCCCAGGAGTTGTAACCTCTTCGAAGTATCATAGGATAGAATGTTTTTACTTCGATTTTTACCACTAAAACTTTTGAATATTAAACCCAGTGTTCCCCTAAATTTTCCGAAAACTCCTATTTTCTAGTTGGATTGGATCTAGTACAAAGTGAAAACATCTATCCTACGATATAAGAAACTATATATCCCTAAGCAACAGAAATTTTTAAAAAGGATTTTTGTGTCGATAATGCGAATTAAATTGTTGAAATTATGTAGAAAATGGTGAAGCAATTTAAGAGAGGACTGTAAACAGTTCTGGAGAAAAATTTATGAAATTTGATATCAAAAATTAGTTTTAACGTACTAACCTTCCTAACTGCATAAAAAGTAGAAAGTAATGTCCAGGCTAATTATGATAAAGATATCCATAATAACAAATAAGTCGAAGAACTTGCAACTTTTGGTCCAATCGTCTAGACGTTGTTAAAATGTATCATACTTTTTTGACTCAATGTTCTTAAAATATAAATTCTACTCAGATAATAGAGAAGACTATTGAGTCCCCACGACGGGAATGGTGTATCAAAACTTACAATTAAACGATTTTATAACAGTTTCTAAAATTTGTAGTAAAATAGCGCGTTCATTGTTCTCGCTGAAAAGGAAGAAGTTTTGTAATAGTATAGATCAGAAATGATCTCATTAAATCTGAAAATGTAGTGTATTCAAATCTTCAAGGCCTCGTGGTTAGAATTTTTCTAACACAGCTTGTCCTTGCGAAGCGAATTACAAAACATTCAATAATAACTAGACGAATGAGTTCACTCTTTATTGGATCACCATCTCATAAAATCATAAAGCAAATCGTCGATTTCACACATTTAATAATTTAACACCAAATTATTAAAATCTAAATACACACAACATCAATTAAAAATAAAACATGATCAAACAATTAAATTACCAAAATCAATTAAAAAGACATTGACTCATCTAATTTATATTTACGAAATTAAAAATTACAAACCATCTCGTAATTGGTTTGGTTTTGAGCTACATCAAAGGGAGTGCTCTCACCACGTGTCAATGATGTAATTAATTTTTATTTAGAAGATTTTGAAATTGCAGTAGAGTTAAAACGAATATCCTGACACCGTGTCCAACCATTCAACCGTTAAGTTCACCCGTATGAAAAACATCATTAAATAATTTTTCACAAACTTTGTACGGGACAATAATTTCATAAAAGGTGTCGAAAATCTAATTTCCAAGAAATTTTTATATTCCAACGCATATTTTTTAACAAATTTATTAGGGACAAACGTCACTGAACCAAATCCATAAAAATATTAGATATTCGAAAAACAAAACGTCTTCATGTGGCAATAAGAATTAGGAATAATCCGAAGATAGTACATTACGAGTGGATAGAGATTTTCACGTTTTCACTATTAATATGATGTCACGTTCGGCTTCCACTAGACGTTCTAAATATAAGACCGTCTATATGCTCGTAACTATATATCATAACGCTTATGAAAGTCGCGTACTCATCCCAGTTTTGTAGGCAATAAGAAAATACTTCAGTTTTTCACATAATTTGAATATACATAAAAGCTTTCGTAAAGCCAATACAAATAATTTTGTTGTAAGCTTTTATATTTTGTTATGAACAAATTGTTTTACGTCTAAAAACATAAAAACAAATCGTTCGTGAGTACGTGCGTTTCCAGCAAATCGAGATAATGAACTTTACATTTCTCACGCATTTCTATTTTATTTTGTTATGGTACCGATGTCAATCATTTAGGTTTTCTCGAAACTCCCGAAATAAACGAATAAAATTAGTTAAAAATTGCTAAATTACCTTTATTATTGGTATAGAGAGTTCGGTGCGTATATTTTATAAAAATCATGTGCTTCTTGGAAAACAAAAACGTGACTCTTCATTGAATCTCGATATAATATTGATTCAGGGTTCCGTAATTTGTAATTATAATCTGCGCGCCCCATTCATAATGTAACCCAAAAATATAAAAAAAAAATTAAATTTATTTTTATTTTAAATTATAAATAATTATAGGTTATATTATTATGTTACGGTTTATTTCAGAACACGTACTATAAGAAAAATGAAAATTTAGAGCCAACAAAAAAAAATTCTGAGAAAAACGTTTACCTTTTTTCGGCATATACACAACATTTGAATGGAAATTTATTTCAAAAAATAACAAAGGATTGATTTTAATGAAAAGTGATTCTAACATTTATTACCAATTTTAAATGAATTTTCATTTGGATTAAATTGATTACATTTATGGTTACTTGATAAATGCGTCTTTCTAGAATACAGACGAAATACTTTAGAATTCAAACAAAGAAACTACAACAATCACATTGGTATTTTATCGAAATATTTAATTTCTACAGTTGATGAAAAAATAAAATGTTTGCATTTAAATTTCTTTTTATGCACGAAGTAAATACCATTCAAATATTCCTTAATCAGTATATTACATGCAGGAAGTAAATATAAAGCTATTATTTTGTGAAATATTTGATTGATACGACGCAACACTTTTTAACAAGCTAACCAAATTATTAGTGTTTTACATTAATTACAGGTATTAACAAAAAAACGCGTGATCTGTTCTCTGATCCGGTTCGATTTGAGTATAGTAGGACCCAGATTTCTAGTGCCGGCAAACCATGAAAATTAAATACTTGCAACTTTAAGTTCCTGCTCAAATGGACAGTGTTCTTAGTTTTTTTGCATCCAATTATACGGAGAATATTTTCAACATGATTTTCATATAATCAAAACAATTTCATGCAAATGTTGTTGAGTAGTTAGAAAAGTTTTGTTTTACTTCTGTTCACTTTTAAACTATGTCTTTATCTATGAGACTTGATACAAAGAAAAATACAAAGTCAGCTTTAGAACGTGAACGCTACTAATTAACAATTAAGGAGGCTAGGTTATTCAACGAAACAAACAAAATGGCTCATGAAATGAAACACAAACTGGACACACAAGACGTTTGGTGCGAGCGTTATGAACGTCAGTGGTCCCAGCTCATTTGTTCCAAACATCAATTTTGATCATACTAACGAACCCGCTTACAGAAGATCATTACGAGTACGTGAAAACAAAATTTTTAGAACGATTTTCCCCACCAGACGAACGACATCTGAAAGCGTTGTAATACAAACTGAACAATTTTCACTTTAAATTATAAACCCGACAAAGAAATTTAAAAAATCACTTTGAAATTTTGCCAAAATATTTGAGTTCTGCGATTTATAGAAAAAATCGAATAAGATAATCTTTTACGAAATAACTGCTTTTCAATTAAAACAGGAAATATAAAATAAATTTTAGCATTTATATTTATTTCATGCACGAAGTAAATATCAAAAACACTAAAAGGACACAGGAAGTAAATATTTAATTTTATTTGACACGCAAAACTTTTTGACATTTTATCCAAATTATTGGTGAATTTATATCAATCACAGGTATTGATATATAACGTTTGGTTGACATCTGATCCGGTTCGGTTTGAGTATCGTGAAGCAACACGCTTTGCAATCGCTTTAAAATGTTGCCCAAATATTTAAGTTCTGCGATTTTAGAGTAAAGTCGAATAAGATAATCGTTTACGAAATAACTGCTTTTCAATTAAAACAGGAAATATAAAATAAATTTTAGCATTTAAATTTATTTCATGCACGAAGTAAATATCAAAAACACAAGAAAGATACAGGAAATAAATATTTTATTTTATTTGATACGCAAAACTTTTTAATATTTTTTCCAAATTATTGGTGAATTTATATCAATCACAGGTATTGATACATAAAGTTTGGTTGACATCTCATCCGGTTCGGTTTGAGTATTGTGAAGCAACACGCTTTGCAATCTCTTTAAAATTTTGCCCAAATTTTTATGATCAGCGATTTATGAGAAAAATCGAATAAGATAATCTTTTACGAAATAACTGCTTTTCAATTAAAACATGAAATATAAAATAAATTTAAGCATTTAAATTTATTTCATGCACGAAGTAAATATCAAAAACACAGGAAGTAAATATTTGATTTTATTTGATACGCTAAACTTTTTAAGATTGAATCCAAATTATTGGTGAATTTATATCAATCACGGGTATTGATACATAACGTTTGGTTGACATTTGATTCGGTTTGGTTTGAGTATCGTGAAGCAACACAAAAACGCTCACTAAATTTGTTTTAAGTACACCAAATAAAATTGCAATCAATAGATGTCCTGAAATGGAGCAAAAGTACGGAATGTAATGCTGAGTTTAGTTTACCCTAATAACACAAACCAAGCTCTAGCGAAGTTATAAAAATCAAATACTTGAAATTTAAATGAACTTATTGTAATAACAACGCCGAAAAGAGGATTTTCGAGTACTAGGAACCGATTTCCTTATTTGGGTTATTTACCAGCGCTCAAGCGGTAGGTTTGTAAAATAAAATGCTGATAATAATATTTGTGCTTTTTCAAGTCATTTATAGTTCACATGATTTTATTGGAATGAGCTAAACGTAACTGCAGCCAGCATCACAACGGTAGTGTTTCAACTTATTTTGGGACATTCTTCAAGACCTTTTCAACGACATGTTGCACTTATACGAGTATATTCTATAACAAACTAATAATAAGCTACCGCTCCAAAACAGTGGATTTTTAACCTAAAGCGCTAATAACAAAATCATGGCCTTTCCATAGGCTTTCATAAGATATGCTACACGAGTATATGAAAATAACAAAAGTTGTAACTGCTCACAGCGCCACAACAGTAGTTTTGAATACTAAAGTGTTCAGAAAAATTTGTGGCATTCTCCAAGATTTTTTCAATGAAAGAAGACAAGTTAATATTGATTCCTAAATGGAAAATTTTCCTATACCGTCAAAACGGTGGATTTATGAACTAAACGTATATCAAAATTATTGTCTGTTTCAAGGCCTTTCAAACGATATACTACACGAGTATATGGAAAAAATGTAAAGCAATATAATGTTATTGGGTGCTATTTTGGGTGATATACTAAGGCGGATACCCCCTTGTGGTAGAGAATCTGAAAGCTTTCCAGTTCTCTAAATTAAAAAAAGAATGTCGGTACTGACATCCAGACACCAAATTTTCTCGCCAATATTATTTCAATTTTAATTCAGAGAATTTAAAAGCTCTGGAGATCCCTACCTCAAGGGGATCGGGTATCTGTCTTAAGAATTCTCGAAAACAAATGCCCAATACCAAGCTATTGCTTTTCATTTTCTACAAATACTCGTGTAGTATATTGATTGATAGGTCTTGGATCAGACAAAAATTTTGATGAAACTTTAGTTCATAAATTCACCGTTTTATTATCGAATATGTATTTGTCGTGTATCGTTAAAACAGCTTACAGAATGTCGTACATTTGTCTGAAGATCTTATTATTCAAAACTACCTACCGTTGTGGTGCTGGAAGCAGTTACAACTTTTATTATTAAAAGCAACTATTTTATAATCAGCGTCTTAGCTCACATCCCCACCGTTTTGGCGCTGTTTGTTGAGTGAGGTAATTATTCCATTATCATATATTACATAGATGTTGCATATCATTGAAAAGGTATTGAAGAATGTGATAAATTAAACAATCTTGTTATTAACGATTTAGTTGATAAATCCACCATTTTAGGTAGCTAATTATTGATTAATTGTCGAAAATATAGATATGACATCTAATTTACCATTGTAGCGGTTTTAAGATGTTGAGCTAATATGTGCCAAAATTAAAAATAATAGAAAGAATATTTTTATTTTATGTTTGCCCTCGTCAGTTCGTGTCCTACCATCCTCTAACTAATGCTATTGATTTCCTCTTTGACCTGATGGATATTCAAGATGATATTTTTGTAGTGGGTAATTTTAATCTATTTGGCCTGAAATGGGATTATTCAGATGATAACACTCATTATGTTGCTTCAAACGCACTAACCGCCATAGAAGCTTTATCACTGATAATATGTTGAACTCTGACTATTTTAGACCGGCAACAATAAGAACAATCTAAACAGGCAATTCGATTTGCTGTATTCGTCTGCCATCAACAATAGCGCAACATTTGAATCTTACCTCAACCATACTGTTCTGATTTATTAAATTTTTTAATCGTTTTCTGGTTTGTTCCAATTTCACAGCGATAAAAAATCACTTTGCACTCAATTAATAGCGTGCTTTTGGCACAAATCTAATTATAGCACAGCATTGGTTATATGCATGAATACAAACCTTAAAATTTGTATTCAAATCCCGAAAATTAGTTTGACATCGTAATGTCTTTGCTAAAAATTCATTCGTTTACATTTTGTAATTAGAATTTTCCATTTCGAACAAATTCCAATATTAAATGCAATGTTTATAGAGCTGAATTGTAAAAAAGTTTAAACTGAAAACAATGCCAACAATTTTATTTTCTGTTCGTATCAAGTAAAGAACTTTAATATATACTTGAATATTGAAGCGCGAGCTAATAGCACAACGAGCTTTTATACTTGACATAAACTTTTAAGAGTCTTATATCGAGATTACTAAAAGTTTGTTTAAATTTGTCCAATTTTCATATACCCAATATATATAGACGTAGGTGAATTTTTCTATTTTTTCGTATATATTGGCAACATTGTATATAGAAGAACAATCAAAAGCTTTTTACTTAAGTTATATAGTATATTTTGATTTTCACTCCATTCCATTCAGAACGAATACCTTTGCCATAATGTTGTTGGGTGGATTGGTACGAGTAAACTTTGGAAGAAAATATAACAATTTTTTCCTACTCAACCTGTCCGGACATATTTGTATATATACCTTTAAGAAAACATAACAAACTTTTTTCATTAAATACAAACTTTTTAGTTATTATTTAAAAAATAAATAAAAACATATTTTATATTTTGTTTTTATTTTTTATTGCAGATTAATATCAATTTCTGTTTAAAACTTAAAGTTCCAGGGAATATCGGTAAGTACAAAAAAAAATATTTTTATTTCAATATAATGCCAGCATTACATAAGAATGTAAGCACCATTGTACGTCTAACAATTGGTTGGGAAATTATTATTAATTATTATGCTCAACCTTAGTAATCATACACACCTATTTCAATTATTTATATTTCTGCTTTCATACAGAATGGCGATAAAGTTGTCATGAAATGGATTCCATTGAAATTTATGTTCACCATTCAACAATTTCTGGTTAAACTTTGTGAGCTTTGCATCGTGTTATTTATGATAAAAGCTTAGTTATAGTATTTACGATTGTATTGGTTTTCATATTCCTTTCTGTATACAGGGTTAACTAGGGCAGAATATAAATTGTGTCATTGTTAACTGGGCTAGAAAATAAAATACATTGTCTCATTTGTGGAGCTTTTTAAAGCAAATATTATAAAGTTTGCACAAACTTTTATTAGTTTTGTTAAAGAAATACTAATTTGAACACGTTATTGATCTGGTTGTATAATTTATAAAATGTATTCCTCTGAAGGAGCTTTACTCGTTAACAATCGTTTAAGGGCCGGAAATTGGGCCAACTATTCTCTGATGAAAGTTTTAGTTTGTTTTGTTTTGGTCCCTAAATGTTGGTGATAAAGGGAACGTGGAACTTCCATATCAGTTTTTATCAAACTAAATCCACCAATATTGGGACTTTTGAAAATAGTTTTGGCTTGAGAGTTTTTAGATTTTACTCCAACGATAGTTTGAACATAGTTGAAGTTCGAAACAAGAGAATGTTCCAATCTGATTAGTAATTAGGTCGTTGATGGCTACCACTATAAAGGTGAGAGGAGTGGTTAGAGCTCCAACCTATTTTTGATGCTATAGTGATGCATCTATCACCGAGAAAATTCCTTCTTTACGAGTTATTTCGAAATTCGTGTTATAAATAAAAGCGCACAAAAATATCGTATAATTCTACGTAATGTAGACCTGCCTCAGTGAATTTTGTAGTTTGATTCGTTTGTTGAATGTGCTGTCAAAGGAAATACACTTACAAACTTTTAAAAATATTTTCGATAACTAAAAGCTCCTATGGACGCTGCCACTTTTGGTAGACCGATTTCGTATAAAAATAACTAAAATCGTCCAATTAACAGAAAAAGCTTATGAATGAAGTTTCCCCCGATCAATCCATTTGGGCTGTACAGAGGCCTAATTGTAGCTAAAATAGTTTTTAACAGCAATCGTCATTTCCGCTTAAATTTTAAGAATGTTTTGTTTCAGATTATAAATTTTTGTTTTTGTCAAACATTGTTGTTGTTGTCAAAGTAAATATGGCCGACATTTACACATAACATATTCAATGTGGACTAGAATTAAAGAAACAAGTTCAGAATTCGGATTAAATTAATTCAAATTGTGTGGGTTGATATTGATTTTAATTTAAATCAGAGTATAAATGTTGTTGTTGTCAAACATTGTTGTTGTTGTCAATTAAATATGGCCGACATTTACACATAACATATTTATTGTGGTCTGGAAGTCTTTATACAAGTTCAGAATTCGAATTAAATTAATTCAAATTGTTGGGATTGATATTGACTTTAATTTAAATCAGAGAAAACATTTTGTTGTTGTCAATCTTTGTTGTTGTTGTCAAAATAAATATGGCCGTCATTTACACACAACATATTTAACGTGGACTAGAAGGCTTTATACAAGTTCAGAATGCAGATTAAATTAATTCAAATTATTGGGACTGACATTGACTTTAAATTAAATAGGAGTATAAATGTTGTTGTTGTCAAACATTGTTGTTGTTGTCAAAATAAATATGGCCGTCATTTACATAACATATTTATCGTGGACTAGAAGTCTTTATACAAGTTCAGAATTCGGAATAAATTAATTCAAATTGTGTGGGTTGATATTGACTTTTATTTAAATCAGAGTATAAATGTTGTTGTTGTCAAACATTGTTGTTGTTGTCAAAATAAATATGGCCGTCATTTACATAACATATTTTATGTGGACTAGAAGTATCTATTATGTAATTTCAGAATTCAGACTGAATGAATTCAAATTGTTGGGACTGACATTGACTTTAAACTAAATAAGAGTATAAATGTTGTTGTTGTCAAACATTGTTGTTGTTGTCAAAATAAATATGGCCGACATTTACACATAACATATTTATCGTGGACTAGAAGTCTTTATATAAGTTCAGAATTCGGAATAAATTAATTCAAATTGTGTGGGTTGATATTGACTTTTATTTAAATCAGAGTATAAATGTTGTTGTTGTCAAACATTGTTGTTGTTGTCAAAATAAATATGGCCGTCATTTACATAACATATTTTATGTGGACTAGAAGTATCTATTATGTAATTTCAGAATTCAGACTGAATGAATTCAAATTGTTGGGACTGACATTGACTTTAAACTAAATAAGAGTATAAATGTTGTTGTTGTCAAACATTGTTGTTGTTGTCAAAATAAATATGGCCGACATTTACACATAACATATTTATCGTGGACTAGAAGGCTTTATACAAGTTCAGAATTCGGATTAAATTAATTCAAATTATTGGGACTGACATTGACTTTAATTTAAATCAGAGTATACATTTTGTTGTTGTCAAACATTGTTGTTGTTGTCAAAATAAATATGGCCGACATTTACACATAACATATTTATTGTGGACTAGATAAACAAGTTCAGAATTCGAACTGAATGAATTCAAGTTGTTTGGATTTCGATTATATTCTAGTTTTTTGGACCAGCATTGCCTGAGTGTTTTTGTTTACTATTTATTTTGACAGTACTGTCCTTGATTTTGCTTTGGAATTCTTCTGAGTTATGGTATTCGATAACATCACAATGTTTTAGAAAAGCAGCTAATTTGCTTGCAGTTCTGATAAGATGTCGTTTTTATTTTCTAGGTAGGAATTAGTATAGCATGTCCGACTCTGAATGATATTAAAATATTGCCGAATGATATAGGCTTGTTGGTCGCTTGTGCTATAGCACATAGTCTTAATGATTGTGTTAGACGATTAAGTGCTATTACATGAGCCCTTTGTCGCTGATATACTAATATCTAATATAGTTTACATACCTTAATCAAACAAATCGATCGTAATACTCAAGAAACCACATAAATAATTCAGATTAAGAGGCACCTAATTAATACTAAAATTCCGCGTATGACACCTACCGTACACTTGTAAAGGCACGCTATGGTATAGGAATCCTTCAAGACATACGTACGGTGCATCACTACACAGTGCACAAACGGACATAAGACACTTCGCTTCATTAAAATCTAACTTGTCATTCATAAACGTATACACACGCATATATAAATACACATTCACAAGAAGAAGAGGACTAACACCGTATTTTCTAAACTAAGATGGAGGTCCCGGAACGTTAAATCAAGTGAAGACCAATTAAATTTGTAATTGATTTGATGTAATCACAAATAGAGTCAGTCAATCCTGCGGCTGACTCATGGTTCAAAACGCGTGTTTCTATTGATATTTTATGAAGTGCTCATATGAACGATGATTTAGTAAGTTTAGTAACCAAATATCAAAAGGTAAGCTAAACATAATCAAAACCGATTTTGGCTAGGAGATTTATGTTCCAACCCAAATGGATTCCATTTATGCAATAGTGAAGGGGATAGTGAGACGAAGAAATCTACGAATATGAATTTCTCACTCGAAAAACCAGGAGGTAGGATCCAAAAGAAAGTTACGCGGTGCACTGCTTATAATGGAAGCGACTGTCAATTATGTTTATCTAAATATTTTGAATTCCTAAAGCATAGAACACTAATTTTCACGAATTCCAACAACTTTTTGAATATTTAGGAGGTCGTCAAGAAAAAGGAAGGCTCGAGTGTCTTGCTAGAGGCTGATAAAAATATTCCGAAATAATTTACTAATATTATTTTAAAGGGTCGGGACGACATATATATTTATCGAACTAATAAGGCGTAAAATATTCCGGCGAAACAAATTCTGCTATTTAATCGATTTCCGAAATTCACTTTAATTACGAACGATTTTCCTGATAAATTAATTTAAATAGGTCACAGCATATTGTTTACATTAGAGCCTACCTCCCACTTTAAGAAAATTATTTAAAAAATATCAATATATTTTATCTACCATAAATGGAGCAGAAAACGAAAACGATGTAATAAATTGAAAATGCAATTAAGGTATAATAAAAGGAATATAAATACGAGTAAATACATAAACCGAATATAAATGGATTTAATAAAATATCTACTACTGGGTAATGTACTTGAAAACAGATTTTCTTCTATTGGATAAATAAAATGGCATTAGCTGAAAGATAAATAAAATAGAGATGTTAGATAAAATACTGAGTTACACAAGAGAAATGTTTGGTGATTTGTATATACACTCATGTACTCGTATGGACCATTAAAGTTTTGTGGAAAAGTAAATTCTGCAATTTATTAAAAGGATCAATTTTTACTGGTACTTAAGTGCTTAGGTTAAGTGAGATTATAAACCGGATTTAAGGTACCAGACATAATTTTAAAAATTTCCATATTTCTAAATACAAAGTAATTTGAAGTTGAGCCATCAAGCATAACATTATTTGTGGTATGACTCTGGCTTTTAAGTCTCTTTGGCAATTTAATCGCATGGGGAATATACGATCAAATTATTCTAAAAGTGTTTGGAGTTAGCAAAGTCTAGATCACCAAAATACTAAACATTTTGTTATTACCGATTTGGAAAAGTTTAATTCGATTTAAATCTAATTGACAATGACATTAAGACATAAAGAAATTTCTTGTACAAGTCAAAACAATTAGCAGCCGGTACGCGGGCAAATTTTCTCTTTTAAAACTTTATTTATCTTACAATTAATATTTAAATGGAGTTGGTATTGTAATGTATCAGAGAAGAATTATTATTGTTGGTTCGGCAATATTTCATTTTAATTACGGTTTTTTGTGTTTTTGTTAAATTTTATTTAATAGACAAGTTAAATTACATTACTTATAAGCTGATCATGCGTATTCTAATTTATTTTCTAATTTAATTTCCTTGTGAAATTTCCTTTGAAATTATTTCGGGCTGCATTTTTTCTTATTTCACCAGCTAAGGCATCTTTATTCATCCGATTGATAGCAAAAACATGTGGCAAAATTGCCTCTTTTATTTTTTCAGTGGATTCAAACCAACTAAGTTTCCTTTCAATCGTCAATCCCAAATAATTATACTTATTAACTCTTTCAATTACGAAAGAGTCGTAAGTAATGGGAATTCCTTTTAATACATCTTCATCCAAAACTTTTGTTTTCGACTAACATGTAGTTGCCAAGTGATTCAGATCAAGCCAGCTCAATAAATCTATTATGTCTTCCGAGTCGAATGCTTCGCGTATATCTAGAAATAAGCAACCACGGAACTGACGTGTTTCAAAGGCTCTACTTAGGAAGTTAGCCAAATTTAGACAACCAGCTGCAGTGCTGGAGTTCTGATTGAATCTAAATTGGGTGTACGCAATAATTCAATTAATAACTAGAAAGTTATTCAGTCTTCCTAGTATATACAACTTTTTCAAAATTTTTTGAAACATTTGAAAGTACGGAAACTGGGCGAAAGTTGGACAAATCCATCTCATTACCCTACTTGTAAATAGGTGTGACTCGTACCTGTTTCAAGGAACTGGATAAGCTACCTAAAGCAAGCGATTCATTAATAAATTTTGTCATCACTGGTATGACATAATTTGACGTATGCTTTTAAAATTTTTACAGAGATTTTATCTATTCCGGTTGCAGTGTTTTCTTTAAGATCAAGCAATATATTTTTAACTTCATTGTCACAAGGCGGGTGCAGTGAAAGAGGAAATGATACATGGTACTCTAAGTATCTAAAATCTTCAATTGTTGGAATCGGGAGATGTCATCCAATGTCAGCCGTGGCGTTAACACCAATTTGTAGATACATTTTTGTGGATTTACCCTGACTTTTGTTGTAAATAGTTTCTTTGAACTAATTCCACAATACCTTTGGTTTATCTATTGTTTAGTGATAAAGTCGTTGCAATGATTTCTTTTAATCCATTTGATTTTCCGTGCTATACAACACTAATAGATTTATGTTTCTGGGCTATGTAATTGTCTGTATTGTACCTTTTCTTTAATTAGTCACTAGTTAACCCGGTTTCATGTCTGTTTATTGGGTATTTTTGTAATGTTTTCGTATTTCGAGATATAACTCCGGAGAGCTGGTGTAAGAAATCATTACAATTTAAATGTGTGCCCAAGCTGGATCCAAAATCACGCTGTCATAATTTAGCACTCCAAAATTATAAGGTTCTAGCTTTTTTGATATCATTGTTTTTGTCATCTGCAAAAAGAGTAACTTATGATCCGATAGTGCCGTATCAGAAATATTTAAATCGTACTTGTAAATAAATATGTCGGTTAAAATGTGGTCTATAATCGTGCCAATCGAGTTCCTAGTTCAGGTTGCATATTTCTTATCTAATTTATTTATAAAGATGTACCCTACCCGGATTGCACAGTTTCTTGATATTTTTTTACATCAGAGTCATATGAATCCAATAAATTAATATTGAAGCCACCAAACACTACGGATCGAGGATGTCTCCTTAAATATTCTTCAAGAATTGTATTAAAATTACAAAGCGAATTTTTTTTTAAGATCTATAAATTGAGATTAAATTTATATCTTTATCGATTAGCTTGATTCCAAGAATCTGACAGAATTAAATCCACAACATCAATATTACATACAAAGTTATTGACAAAGACATCAATGTCGTGTAATTTATTCCTCATACTCTGCGCATTCAAGTACAAAACTCTAAAATCTGCATTATCGACTATTAAATTTCTGTCATCTAAACCGGCAACGATATTGACAGAGTGTAAACAAATATCAAAATTAAAGTTATCCGTGCCCATGTCCATTAAACTGTGCTGAAATAGTGGTACTGTAATTAAACAGCAAATACAACAATGAAAGCGATTTTAGGTGAAATATTAATGCTTCGTACAAAACAACAAAAAGTTAACACTGTGGGAAACAAGTATGGATAGAAAAATAATAAAATGAAGGAATTTGGATAAAAATCTGCGTTTTTCGTTAAGTTGTTCCAATGTGATGTGGTTAGCTTCCTTAAGCCTGGAAAGTTCGGTTGCTGTAGTGATTTTCACCACCTTTTCTTTTTCTTGTCTACGCAAAAATATATTGGATTTGCTGATCCGTATTTAATAAATTTATTTAACTTTCGAGCATCCCGATACAATCGCATTTAGTAAGGAGTGAGAAGATCACGGAAGAATGTTTGTTTATCTTTAGCCAACATAAAGCTAATTTGACTGAGATGAATTAGTTTTTCTTTTTCAAATACTTTATGTTTTGCTTCAGGAGTTTCAAATGTTATTAAAATATTTCTCATACCTGTCATATTTGATGATTGTTTTGCCCGCTTGTATAGTTCGGAATATATTCAACTAACGATATATTGGCAGATGACTCGACACAGCCAATGACCTCAAACCCCCTTTTAACTATGACGCTAGCATGTATTTGATCATTTGGGATCCCAGCGATAATTAAATCATTTGAAACTTGGGCCTGGTTAACTCAATCAAGCTTCGACGCTAAACCGTGTATCTTCTCCGTCTGCTTCCTTTGTATTTCCTTCGATATTGCTACAGTAACCATCAGTTCCATGTTTGATTGAGATATCTTTTCGAAATCGTTGCGAAGGGTTTCAATCATCAATTTTATTTCAGAAAAATCTGTTGCATATTTGTTCAGCTGGGCTAGATTTTGCTCCGTACCACCTTCTATGTTGTAAGTATTACGTTCAAGTTCCAATGACATGGAATTTTTGCAACCTTTGGAGCAAAACCTTTGCTTTTCAGCAGCTTTCCTGGCGATGTGTTGCCCATAGATTCCTTTGCAAGGAGGATGGAAACGTTTATTGCAATAGCTGAACTCGAGCATCTGTTGCTTGTGCACGATTGCACTTCCACAATTTTCAGCCGGTCATTTTTATATTGATTGGTAATTATTATTTAATAATTTCAATTCTTGATTTTTTCGAATCTAATAAGCTATAGAAAAAAATATTTTATTTTATCTTACAAACACGTCTGTACGAGCGAGAGTTGACAGTCAAAAAAATATATATATTTTTTTTTATGTTTTATAATAATTTGCTAAGTGAAAATAAAGAAAAGGAGATTTCCGGCTACCCGACTCACTTGACAGTAAAGCTCATCCTGTTAACCCAATTTGTCAGTGAATTTTTAATGATTTTGGATTCTATTTCGCGAATAAATCCAGCAATGTTGTGCTTAGCCCGAATCCGTTATGGATTATCCGCTTAATATCGATCTTTTACTGCACTCCACAAGAAGAACTCTCACGGCGTCAAATCGTTATTGCATGGAGGCGATACTACCATTACCAAATTTACTGGGCAATAGATCGATTGTTTGATTGCTGGTGTTTGACATCGCGTCGTCTTGCTGTCTTGAATTTCAGGCCTAAAATAATAATTTCTGACCAAAAATGGTTTCAACTTAAATTCAGCCTCGGTACAGCCCAGACGCATTTTGATCAGAGTGGAACTTTATAATTAAGCCTTTTTCATAAATCGGGAGACCTCAGAGAAGATTGGCCGTCATCGGTTCACGACAGAGGTAGCTGCATATATTATTAAAATACACTTTTACTTTAGCATTTACGAAAATTCGCAAATTTAATCATAAATTTTTGTTTTTCGGAAGTAACGAGTTTTGAAAAAAATTAACAATTCTAATTCAGAGTCTTGTTGGTTTTCTTAAATTTAAGCAGGAATAATGATTTTTCAAGACAATTTCACCAAAAGTCCGGTAAATTTAATTTCTCACTTTAAAAACCAATTGTGTTGTATTTGTGTATACATTCGTGGTGAAAGAAAACTGAGTATTGGCCACAACATGTTATCTGGATCGGTTTTAACGGTCTCTCGATCTTCGAATTCTTTTCGATAAAATAATTGACGTAAAAAGACGAAAAAACAACATACTGGTGGGTATCAAATACAAATATAAATTTATTTTTACTCAGACAATTTATGAGTTTACTTTAAAAAATCACTACTCAGTACACTTTGAAAGTAATTAAACTCACTACAAAAATCATTTTTTAATACAGTTATTAAATCTATCATAAAGTTATTATTTACGACTCTTCTTTAAAGGGAACCCCCATCATCATAAGTAGAAAAAAAGTCAACCATATTGAGTTACACAATACGATAATCTGTAAGATCATGAAAAATATTTCTTCCTGTAACTTTTCATCGTAAAAGGCAAACCACCCACCCTAGCAAAATTTAAATAATAATTTATTCACCCTTCTGGTTGTATTAGGGGGAAATAGGTGGAAATAGAAAGACGCTACATAGAAATATGTATGTGGTGCCAAATATATTTGAAGCTTAAATAAAGTTAATTAGATAAATTTACATTGAATTGATTAATTCTTAAATTTATTTTATCTTAATATATTCAATTCTATTTGTGTATACTCGTTTCTTAATTGGTTTTCCCTGAAACTAGAAGAAGAAAAATCGTATTTCCACATATGAAAAATATAGACAAAATACTCCCTCGACTTCACTTTATAAAATGTATATATTAGTACTCGTATAAATATAAATTACATTACTTATTTTCCAACTATTAATTAATTAAAATTTCAATAGAGAAATAATTTATTTAAATTAGTTTTCTGTCATATTCGAGAAATAATTAATTCCTCACGAAAATTAACTCGATCTGAAACAGCACATGACTACTTCATTATGTGTACTCCTTACATTATGAGTATCATAGCAAACATCATACAGAGTAATCCATTTAAAACGAAACACCCGGAACAACTTTCAAAATATTTGGTGTTTCTGAAAAATTCCCAGACACTTAATTTTGAGCATTTTTGACATTAAAATGATAGGCGTAGAATTGCTTATTTCAGCTCTACAGAAGTAGGGTCCAACATTTTTTTAATGGCGCTAGTAGTCGAATAACACATCATTTAATAGGTATTTTAATTCTTCGTACAATGGGTATGTGGTTTGAGAAAATGGACCAAATGGTTACTGAATTATTCGAGTTGAAGCGAGATAATTTTAAAACTAAAACATTCAAGATGACTGTATAAAATGTTTCAACTTCAGTTATCGTTTGGCCTACTTTCAAAAATCCCATCATATGGCACTGGAATTCCATTTGAAAATGATCGAAAAATATTGAACCACCCATTTGGAGATGCAAGTACAAATCTACACCACCGGTTTTAATGCCAAAAATGATCCTATATTAAATTATATTGAAGTGCCCGGTTTTTTTTTCGGGTGTCGCATTTTAAATTGAACACTCTGTAAATAAATAAAATATTATCGTTTACTCGTGTGTTGATAGTGCAAAATGTCTGTCATAATATTCTGATGAACTACTACATGAAGATGCACAATAACTTGATGCACCTACTTGGTGAGTAGAGTCTAATGTGTACTTCATCAAATGTTATAATCTAAACGGTCGTTAGTTCTCTATAGGCAGAGCCTGTGATGGAATGTACGATTATTTTTCTAACACTTTGATATTTCGGAATGAAGTATTTTTCCAATACTGATTAAAAATTAGGTTTCGCAATAACATTCCAATTAGAGAGGAATACTTCACTGTTTATATAAAGGGTGTCCCAATAACAAGTTCAGATTTAGAAATTTAATAAAACAAAAACGACTTAATATATTTCCAAATTTATTTTTTTGTTTGAAACTACAATCTTCCTGGTTATTTATGGAAAATGATTTTATTCAAATGGGAGCCGCAGCTGGCCTTGACGTACTCCATTCGGTCGGTCCAATTTCTGAGCACATTTTGGATTGTGTGCGGATTTATTTCGCCAACGCAGTTGCTTCAATATTGGCTTTTAAATGCTCAATTGTTTGTAGATTGTCCATATAACAGTTGACCAATTCACGTCACCATTTCGATTGACGATGGCCGCATTCATCGAATTTTTGACGAATTTTGATTTTTTAATGCTCGATGTGTAGCATGCCGCACCATCTTGCTAGCAAGATGTTAACATGTGGCGGTAGTTGATTTCATTGATCGCAACGGCCGCGCCGGCCACCGGCGTATTGATACATAACAAAAATACATCGATACTATATTTATCTACAAATATTTTTGACCAAAAGGCGAAAGCTTGTGACCAGCCAGACAAAGCGATTCCAATCACATAGTTCTCAGCGGAGGTTGTGCACAAATATTTCATTTTTAAAAAGCAATATGTGCTCCAGTCAATTTACAAACAACTAATTAAACATTTATAAGTATTATTTTGTGGTTTCTTATATTTAATTACTATTTTTACGATTTGCCCTCATTTTTAATTACAAATACATCATTTTGGATACAAATGAAATGTACGTTGCGGTTAAATTACTACTACAGCATGATTCACTCATTTGATTGAGGTTGAGATTAGGTCAAAATGTATATTTCATATAAAATATACGAATTAGGTTTTGATCTAACCATAAACATATTTTGAATTTTATGTATGTACTTGCGGTCAACATATCCTTCTTTATAAAATTTTGAACCACCTGTACCATCAAGATTTGTGGTGATGTATTTATATTCAAGTGGTTTTATTAAATTTTTGTGACTTCGCACAATTTCAGAAGCGCTTTTTAATTATATATTACTTACCTGTATCCACAGGGAATAATTTACATATTTTTTCAATTAATCTGAATTTTTTTTTGTTGGTTGGGCTTGTAATCAATTAGCATATAAGTTGAAAATTTTATATCATAAACTAATTTGTATGCGATAAGAAATTCAGGGTAGTCGTTTTTGCGTGAATAAAATATTTAATGATATTTTAATTTTATCATTAAAAAGCAAAATATATAGAATATGCTAATATTTTTGTTCGACGAAATTTAGAAAAATAAAATATCGAAAACCTAATCCTTCAAGTTTTTAGTCATGTACGAAAAAAATGTATTTTTATATAATTATTTAAGTCATCCATAGTTACGTATATAATATATATATATATATATATATATATATATATATATATATATATATATATATATATATATATATATATATATATATATATATATATATATATATATATATATATATACGTCTTTTATTTTACTGATAATCTTCATTTCGTTCTTGAAATTGTCATCCTGAGGCCATATATCCGGATCTTTGTTTAAGAGGCCTGTGGAAATCCTGAACCGTTTAAATTAATTACCAGTGTTTGGTGTAACAAAATCTGCTAGTTGTTTCGTAATGAATTTTTCACATCATCAATTTTTAACTCGTCGCGCTCACTAGAGTCGGCCTCTACATTCCTCATCATATCGAACTGTTGCACCATTCTTCTTTTCTCTGCACTAGAGACGTTTTCGTCGAAAAAAGAGAATGCGATGCTTCGATTTTGACCACATCGCCAACTTTTCGTCATGTGTTTTATAGAAATAAATATCTCGTAAATAGTTCAGATTCAACTTTGGTGCTTTAGCAGCTTTCGTGCAATGGAACCAAATTTGCGCATAAAATCCTACGACAAAAATGCAAATGTCCCGTACATTCTTCTGTTTTTGTACTGTTAACATAAATTCTTCACGAAAGATAAATAATTTCAATACATAAATGGCTTTGGACATCCAGCGAGCATGATGTACAGGCCCTTGCAGGCCGAAACTGACATTTTCATTTTGTATCATACCAAAAAAAATTTAGAGTGATTTCCAATAATTTTTGTAATCATCCCGAGCATGTTCCTATGCCAATTCGTTTTTACAAAAATCCGTTAATTCCGCTTTCACATCATTTAATTGTGTATGAACGTTGGGATCATCTGTGCCTGCTTTGAAATTATCCTTATTCAAAGAATTGCAGTCATTCTTGAATCTCACATATAGCGGAACGTTTACTCCTGATCTATTGGCAATTTTTGGTATGTAATTTCACATATGTGATGTCGACTAGGAAGATATAATAAACTTCGTTTCAGTTTCCGCTCTAAAATAATATCTTCCAGTATTTGAATATATTGTATCGAAACAAGCCGCACGACATCGTCAGCTACTCTCGAATCGATTAAGCTCTGGAAAACAACCTCCGCCATTTATAAACCAGTGTCAGCTCTTTATATTTTGGGAATGCCCAATAATTGTTCTCCATCTATAGAGAAGTAATCAACGGCAAACGATCCACGGTCTCCATTCCAGATAACTCCAGAAGTGATTTTACATCCTAATGTACTAAGCTTGTTGTAAACTTAAAAGCCGATTTAGCTGATGCTGCTATTTTTATTCTAAAAGTAGTAAAACATTTGCTTCCTCTAGAGAATTCTTTTGCGCTTAGTATGGGCAAATCAATATTTTCGAAACTCAGATCGTTATCAGATATCCTTTCGCTGTCACTCTCCAATGACGATAATAATGCTTGTGCGTCTATTGGAATTGATTTAAGTTATTCTTCAAGCTAACTTTGTTTACGATTTTTTTTGCTTCCATATATTGCGATTTCTGTTTTTCTTTTTCAATTTCATATTGTCTGGCTCCAGTTAAATATCCGGGATGCCCATTGTCACGCTATGACAAAAGGAATCGTTTGTGGTCTTCACTGGCCATCATGATATTTGCGAAATCGAAAACGTGTACCGTTAGATATATATATGTATATATACTCGTATATATATATATATATATATATATATATATATATATATATATATATATATATATATATATATATATATATATATATATATATATATATATATATATATATAATTAAGTATTTATTTATATAATTTCGGAAGTAAATTAATGCAAACTTAAACGACCTAAATAGTGGTCGTATTTATTAAAAACCGTCCATGGTTGATTGATTGAAATATTCGACCAGGCAATAAATCCCGGATGACCGCCAGGCCCGCCGTACACCCTTATTACATTTAATAATATAAAAGGATTGAATAGGCATGTTAAATATGATCAAATTGACCCGGTTACAGACACCTAAGTAGTCAATAGTTACTAAATTGCTTAAGACAGCACAATTATTTTAGACTTCTAAAGTATAAATTTTCAGAAATCTAAGAAAATTTAAGAAAATACAAGAATATTCACATTTATTTGTTTTTCAGTTTTTTGCTCATTTTTCATCGTACCTACTGAATTTACTCGATCTTATATCGGCACACTATCACTCTTTTCTAAACCATTCCGCATGCACATAAAACGAACGAGACTGAGTGTAATTAAAAATTTAGAGAGATAAGATGAGAGTGAGCCAAAATTTTTCCAAAGGCCAAATCGGAAAATATGCATGCATAGAAATGAGTCCGTCCCTAGAAAAAAATTGAGTCATGTCGTAATAAACTGTATAGTTACGAACCCGGAAGAGATAAGAACTATGCAAGCAATATTGGTAGACACAACATCATATGACAGCATATTACCAGGTTCGTCATTGTGTTGTACCATCAACAAGTGTCAGACGCGCACGAGTGATAAATTGGGAAAGTCGAAATTTATACCGAACAAAGATCATTCGCGGACAGCACTAATTTTTGTTTTCATTTGAAAAAAAAACAGATGGTGAGTCATACCGACTACTCCGAGAATCTTATTGTGAACATGCTTCATCGCAAGATATGTATGAACGATGGTTTCGGCGTTTCAAAGTGGTGACTTCGATGTTGCAGACAAGGAACGTGGAAAAATCCAAAAATACGAAGATGTGGAATTGCAAGCCTTGTTGGACGAAGATGATTTGCAAACACAAAAACAACTCGCCGATCAATTAGGCGTGTTAGTCAAGAAGCTGTTTCCAATCGGGTACGAGAGTTGGGAAAGATTCAGAAGACCGATAGATGGATACCACATGCGATTTGAACGATCGAGAAATGGAAAAGCGTAAAAACAAATGTGACATTTTGCTCGCTCGGTACAAAAGGAAATCGTTTTTGCATCGTATAGTTACAGGGGATGAAAAGTGGATTTATTTTGAGAATCACAAATGCAAAAAATCATCGGACCGCAAGACCGAATCGCTTTGGCAAAAAGACGATGTTCTGTGGTTGGTGGAACCAGATGGGCGTGGTCAGAATACCGGAAGTGGCAACACAAAGTCATTTTACCACTTGATTACCACTTGTTTGCATCGATGGGTCACGGCACTTGCTGAGCAGGGCTATCGCTTCGATACGATATTGTAGCCGTAAGATGATTTGTTTTAATAATAAAGTGTTAAATAGTGCCAAGGGGCTTGAAAATAAAAACTAACTCCCAAGTAAATTCATTACAGTGACAGAGTTAATGTGATGTTATCTTAGTGATCTCTCTGGCAGAAGGTTTTTAACCGCCCAGAGGAGTCGTAGTATGGCCGCGCTTTCGCTATAAACATTTCGTAACCTGCGCACGACAACAACAAGGAGTTCATCGGACGGGAATTCCAAAACTTCAAGTACATTTTTAATTTTATTAGTAGTTCGCTAGATCTGACTACTACAAGATAAATATAAATTTAGGTGTCCTCAGTATGTTGAACCTGTTGAGTGCACGGGAATTTGCCGAATATTGTATTTTTTTGTGGAGGAAATAAAATAAAGAAGCTCTCGTAATTAATACTCGGGGATCAAGAGACACAATTTAAAAGATTGTAGGAGTGAGAAATCAATTGGGCAAATCAAAATATTGGCTTCCAAGAAGGCAAAATGGCTGATTTAGATCACCTTTCAAACCAAACAGCTCAAATTTTAAAACAATTTGGCACAATTAAAAAAACAGAAAGAACATGATCAAGTGTTGGCTTATCTTAATAAAATGGAGCAGGAAAAGATTCATACTCTTCAACACAATCTCGACTAATTCCCCTTTCCGAACTGCAAACAATTAGTATCACGGCTGGAAACGTTCGAAGATTCCTTAAAGAACATCAACTAAAAATCTATTGGCAGTCCTTTTAAATTCGAAGGAAAAGCCAAAGATATTCTTTGCCTAGCAGGCAACTCTCAAAAGTTTGAAGAAATTAAACAAATTTTGACAGAAGCTCTTGGCGATAAACAAAAGTTTATTTTTATAAAGCTCAACTGTAGGACACCCAACAATTGGATAGTATTTCTATCCAGGTATAATGTACACAAGTGAAAGAAATGTTGTAGAATATGAAAGCTCATGCTAAACAAAACCCAGTATGCAATTACCAAATTTTTGAAAAAATTTCTGTAAAATAAATCGTTTGGACTGGCTCAAGTTAATAAATCGTTACCAATGGACGGAGATCAATCGTTAAGAGCTAAAAAATTGTTAGCATAACCCAGAATCACCTTCAAAATAAACCATTCTTTGCCTAATATTAACCAATTTCGAGACAAGCGAAGCAATTCCAATCAGTTTTGAATTTCCCAATAAACGAAAAAGTTATTAAAAGTTAATGAAGAAGTACTACAACAACAAGAGGAAAAGCTTTAATCGACGACAGTAATTAACCATAAAATTATAATCACACATGAAAAACTGGTTTATACAAAAACCTACCGGTATATCATTACAAAAAGGACGTGTCCGACCAAATAAATACAAGAACTATTAGATAGTGAAAGCATACGGAATTCTAACAGCCGGTATTCGCCAAATAAAAAAATATGGCTCGGCTGGATAAAATTTGGTCAATTTTTAACCAGTAATGGTGAAAATTGGTCAGTAGGTTTATATTGTAATTCTAATATGTATTTTGAACGAAGTGCTGGCTCCATATTGAGCACTACTCGTCCACATTCTGACAATTAAAGGGGAATATTATTCATTTATAATTCTTTCTAAATTTATCTTAGTTTTGCAGCCAAATTTGACAGTTGTTCAGTTTCTGGCTAATATCTCAAAAGTTGCCACAGATAACGTTAAGAATCACAATAAAACTGTACTACAAAATTTCATCATAATCGTACATGTAACATAAATATGTAGTTAGTTGATATCTCAATTCATATCGCGCAAGAAAAACCATTAACTGCCATTAAAAATACTGACCACCCATAACGATATAGCGATAACATTTATTTTATAAATTTTTTATATCTTCGAGTTACTTTTTACTAACTTTGTTATCAAACAAGAATTTTATCTGTATATACAACTCAAACATGAAAATGTTTTTCCAGTTTTCCACAATTCCCTCTACCTACTTAAAACGTATATAATCACCGCCTTTCTTTCATCATCTTCATTTTTATGAGGTTGTAAATATTATTTTTAGATTAGAGGTAGAAAAATATGTTTTTGTTACAAACTATGCGGCCGCATCCGGTCCTCATCGTATACAGCTAACGTCGTATGCCATCACGTTTTTGTGGTTTACTGCTGTACTGCACCAACTATGAAATAGTTTTTATTGTCCCTCTTATGCTATAAATCTTGAGAATATGTATCTGTTTTCCACTACATATTTTGTGCTTTAAGTCGTTTAATTCGGATTTATTTTCATGTATTTCGGCAATGTTTATCCATTGCATACCTGGCAAATATGAGTTATTGTTAATTATTATAAAATTTATCATAACACACCGGAGGTATTATAAATTGTTTATTTATTTTATTTATTTATTTATTTATATAAATATGTGCATAAACTACAGGGTGGGCCATCTAACTTATTTTTTGAACTAGCGGTTATGTTGAGTATGCTAAGGGTTATGTCAGTCCTGATTTGACAGAAAGTTAGTTTTATCCTTCCGCTGAACGAAAATGGTTGTGTATTCGCTTGAAAAACGCTGGGAAATATTGAAACATTACTTCGAAAATCATGGTAATGTTGCAGAATGTGTGCGAAAATTGCGTGTGGTTTTCGGAAGAAACAAAGCACCGGGAGCTCCATATGTGCGTTATTTTGTGAATAAAGCAGCCAACCAAGCGTACACCCGAAAATGTTGATGCTGTAGCCGAGAATGTGCGTGAGTCGCCGGGAACGTCAACTCGTCATCGTGCTCAAGAATTGAACATTTCACGCACAATATACGCGATTGGTTCAGGAATTGAAGCAAAGAGACCACCCATTGCGATTTCGGATTGCTGAGTTGGTTTGCGATCGACTTGAAGAAGATGTCGATTTTTGCGAAAAAATCATCTTTTCGGATGAGGCGTATTTCCATCTTGGCGGCTATGTAAACAATCAGAATTGTCGCATTTGGGGCATGGAGAACCCGCACGTGATCGTAGAGAAGCCGATGCATCCTCAACGAGTGACTGTTTGGTGCGGATTTTGGTCCGGTGGCATCATTGGGCCATTTTTCTTTGAAAATGAGCAAGGAGCCGCCGTTACTGTCAATGTAATGGTGAGCGCTACCGCGCCATGATAAACCATTTTTTGTTCCCGGAACTTAAAGAGGAGGACTGGTTTCAACAAGACTGCGCTCGGCGCTCGAGCATTTCGATTGGTATCTCGCTAATGACACGGTTTATGGTTTATTGGCATAGACGACAGACGTTAAGTAGCCCCTCAAAAATAGCCAGAAACTGAGAAAAATTACGCACCGAAGGCATTTCTCAAAAATTCCACAGTTTCGCGCGCTATAAAACATGTAGTTGATGTTCAGTTCATTCATTTTGGACAAAAAAAAGTCAAAAATCAATGATTCCACTGGCCCATAAACCGCATCAAACAGTGGTTTTTTCTGGGTGCACTGGCACTTCTAGTGTTGCTTGTGTTGCCCTTAACACCAAATACGGCAATTTTGTTTATTAACGTACCCATTTAATCAAAATAACTTCGACGCTGAACACAATTTTTGACTAAAAAAACAGATATTCCTCATGATGGCTCACTCAACAAAACTTCGACGCTGTGGCAAGTCATTCAGATTCAGTTGTTGCACAAGCTGTATTTTATACAATTTTAGACCAAGATCCTCGCGTGAAACATTCCACATAGTCGAATAACACGATCCTAATTGCTGTGGCCTGCGACAGATGGACATTTTGTCGTCTTCATCACCAGTAGCTGTTACAACAGCAATATTTTCCTTTGTGCTCACTATACGTTTACGATTTGGTGGATTGATGTCCAATAACGTGGCCAATGGCACAATGGCTTGAATTGCTTGCTCAGTAGGTCGATTATGACGACCATAAAATGAACGAAGTGCGTGAAACACATTTATGAGTGTTCGTTCAATAATCACGGACATAATATTTCCGGGCATGAAGTGTGCCATCATCTCAGAGGAAATGTTAAGGGGAATAAAAAATCGTTCGGCTAATTGGCTGTACGAGGGTTGTCATGACTCATTTAGTCAATGTTTTGGAAGCCAAGCTGTATGAACTCACCGAAATATAACCAATTTTGGACGCTCAGTTGTTGTTTAAGAATTGTTTGAGTGAGTGTGTCGTTGTGAGTGTTTTCGTGAAAATGAAAACACCGGGTGTCGAGCTGTCACTAAATATTTATTTTTATTAAAGGAAATAAGCCTACGCAAATCAAATACGAGTAGGACGCTGTGTAATGGAACTTTTTACCATCATTTACCATCGCAAAATTTTGGACAACTGAATTTAAATTTTGTCGTACCAGCTTGGGTGAAAATGAACATTCGGGACGTCCAAAAACTGTACTAGTCAACGGTCAAATTAAAGTTAGCGAGATAGAAAATCGAATCAAGATTTAGGCATGAGAAAGCTGCCCGCGCATTTGGTGCCGCCTTTTCTCACTTTGGATCAGAAACGTGTTCGAATGAACATTTTCAACACTCTGTTGGCGCAGTTTAAGCGCAATGAATCAGAGTTTTGGTGCCGGCTAATTACTGTTGATGAAACTTGGATACACAAATACACTCCGGAATAAAGTGAAAATAGTGGGCTGCGAAGGAGAAAGAGGCTCCAAAAAAGCAAAGGCTGTTACTTTAACTGGGAAATTGATGGCGACTGTTTTCTGGGATAGTCACGGAGTTATCTTAAGCGATTAACTTTAAAAGAGGAAAACCATTACAGGAGCATACTACGCATCATTATATGACAAGCTGGAAGCAGAAATTGGAGTGAAATAGCGGAAAAACATCTTGCTCCTCCAAGACTATGCGCCGTCTCACATCTAAGCGGTTGCCATGGCGAAGATTCACGAATTTCGGTTTGAACTGCTCGACCACACTCCTTACTCACCAGATCTAGCCCCATATGATTTTTTTTGTTTTCTAAGCTAAAAGTTACGCTCGGAGAGCAGAGATTTTCGCCGAATCACCTTCGCCGAGTACTATTTGGCCGGGTTGAAGAGAGAGCATCGCTGGGAGAAGTGTATATACCTGAGAAATAAAAATGAAATTGAAGAAAAAATGGCTTGTTTTTTGGTTTGGTCTGAAATTTGAGCCAAAAACAGAATTTCCTTATTTTCTCCAGGGTTTGCCTTATACCTCCAAGAGATGAAGACCATTTGGAATTCTCACAGGTCCGGCCGCAAGCTGGGTATTTATTTGGATTCTGTTCCATCTTATATGAAAAGTCCTGGTATTCTTGGCTCATCAAAGTTGGTGGATTTAAGATCGATCGACACTAAGATGGGTAAAGGAATAATTTTTTAATTGCGCCTTGTTCAGTTTTTGCGATATAAAAGATATGGGTCACCGAAACCATGATCGACGTTTTGGAACAAGACACCTCCAACAAATTCTGTGGTTGCATCGCACCCAATCAAAAATTGCTTGTTATAAGAGGGGTTTATGAACACTAGTGTTACAGTTAATGATTGTTTAAGCACTTTTAATCAACTGGAATTCCCCATTTTTGATGGTATCCGTGATTGAAGCCGTTACTGCAGCATAGTTCAAAATAAATCAGCGGGTCCATCCGGGCATCTCAAAGCGGCAGATTTATAATGGCTCTTATTTTTTACAAGTCGTAAATGATCGATTTCTTGCATCGCAAAATTACTTTTTTGCACATTGATTGCTAGACCGGCTGTCCCGTATAGTAGGCTCGCCACCACCTATAACAACTCGAAGTGTTCATTTAATGCGCCGTTGATGATAAACAAGTTTTCGAGATATACAAATATTCGGTCGTACAGTTCGTGTTGGATAATTTTATGCATCAACTAACACATTGATTGGGCTTAATCACACAGTGCAAACGGCATCACCTTGACTTGATGTAAGGGGCGACCAGGTACAGTAAAGCAGTCTTGTTCTACGACGATATTTTCTAAAAGACACCTTTAATCAAGTTGTAATAATATATATTTCCTCTCGGACTGCCGACCTAACTTCTCAGTAACTATGCGTTTAAATTCCTTGTACCTAAACATAACCGACTTTTACCATTCGCCTTTCTTAATAGGGTGACAGGCGAGTTTCAAGCACTTTTGCCGACCCCGATTACCTCCATTCTGAGCATTCGATCGATTTCTGCATAAAGAAGAGTTTTAACGGATACAGGATAATACCGCTGCTTGATCGGTCTACAGCCTTTGGTCATTTTAATTCTATATTGGCGAAGGGATGTTTTACCAAAATCGTATTTTCGATCGATGAACGATGGCAACCATGCAAATCGTTCTATTTAATTTTGCACTCCATCAGTTTTCACTCACTGATACTCCACTGCATAGAGACGAAATATTTTGAGCTATAAAACGGCGTCTTAGGTTAAAATGTTTTAATGTTTCTCTTCTGGTGAATTCATGTAAGGGTTAACTGACTTGGTGTAATCGACGGTTTCGCATATTACAAGAAATGTTGATGAGTTGAGTTTTTCGGATCAGATTCAATTTTTGAATTTAGAGTGGAGCGTCCCTGGAAAGGCTCACACTCGGTCTATTGTTTTTTGCTTACAATTTTGGCAAAAAGTTTGTTTACGCTTGCAGCCCCACATAAAAAAACGAAATACGTCAGAAGAGGAAT
Source organism: Nephrotoma guestfalica (assembly GCA_963691935.1). Taxonomy (NCBI): domain Eukaryota; kingdom Metazoa; phylum Arthropoda; class Insecta; order Diptera; family Tipulidae; genus Nephrotoma; species Nephrotoma guestfalica. The sequence goes on from OY829915.1 coordinate 14,107,796, forward strand.
ACGTTAAATTTAGCAGTACAATTTTGCAGTTCCAGTTGCGGCAAGGAATTCGCTTTCTCAGAAAAATCTGGTATTGAACTATATTGACCATAGGCACTCGAATTGTGATTTTGATAATATGTTAAAGATTTTGGTTAGAAAAAACAACTGCGGCAATTGGTTGCAAGATGTCAAGGTATTTATTGCCTTCTTCCGGTTTATTGACGTAATTTCGACGTTTTGAAGCAAAATCAGCAAATCGCAGTGGGTCTAACCACTCGGGTCCCACATTCGTCACATTTTTAAAAGCCGGAGTCTCGATTTGACACAAATGGTGAATTTTTCTAGAAACATCGATTTTGTAATCGTGAATTCATTTAGGATGAACAGATACGTTCTGAAAACGATTATTTTGGATGTTGCTGCCTATGTATTATCTGTTCGCGCTTCTATTCTTCAACATTGTGTTGCGGGGTGGTTCAGATCTCAGGGTTTTGGGTCGTGAGGGAAGTTGAGGCTTACATATTCCTGGCCTACACCGTGGAACAGAACACAATAATAAAAGTAAAGAAAAAACTGAAACAAAATTAAATTTACACCAGAATTAAATCCCCGAATGACAATAGAGGCGGATGCCCAGCCACAACGAAGCAGCGTTAGAAGGTCGGGACGTCTCCCCAACAAACAAAACCTCTCTTCACCCCGAGAGACCTCTAGGTAATCTCCTACATTACACATTTCGACAACTGGAGACTACCGAAGTGCCACGGAGAGACCTTGTAGATTTTACGGTCGTCTCTGAATACACATATGCTGGACTAACCACTCCGACCCTGTGGATGTTCTGCCAAGGGGATGAAGGGGAGTGAAATGAGACCCCTCCCAACATCACAATAAAAAACAGAAAAAGGTAACATGGCAAAGAAAATAACGGAAAAATAAATTGAGGCCGATGAGGGAGAAAAAAAAATAAAACCGAATGCCAGGAAACCCACGCCGCGCTGTTTTTTATTTAAATTAATTTTCAAGAAAAAAAAACAAAATCAGAGACGGAAGGGGAATAAAAACAAAAAAATCAAACTAAAAAGGTCGCTGATCTGAACAATTTATGTATCGAAATAAAACAAAAAATATTATTTGGGCAAAATGGTAGCTAGACATGAATATTACCGTAGCGAAACCAGTGTGCACACCCTCGCGCGTGCCAAGCAACCGTTATGGCGCTCGATTACGCCGAAATATGTTGATTCAAATTTAAAAAAAAAAATTTTAAATTGAAAATATTGAAATTAGAAAAAATTTAATACTTCGACTCATGGTACTTTTGACTTTCGGTTAGGTCCCGCTAAAGTGGGTTGCGGCATCTCCTCCCCTTAATAAAAATTTCAAATGGCCACGAGTTTAGCAGCCCGTAAACCTTAAATATCGTTGGGCGACTTCCCGCCATAAACCGTAGAATACTCGTTGGCCGTCTTCCTGCCGTAAACCAAAAATGAGAATGGACACGTTGTTGGCCACCCGTTACCGTACATGTTTCGCATCTTTCCATCGTTAATAAATTAGTCTCGATAGGCCTCAGGAATGGTTGGTTGGGCGTCTTCCGGCCGTAATTAAATTTGCCTCGATAGGCTACCCGTTGATTATGTGCGGCACCCGTTGAGTAATAAAAATGTGGTGTCCGTTTAATATATGCCGCACCAGTAATTAATGTGACACCCATTGTAAAATGTTATGAGCCTCGGTCGACATAACTTCGATGTACAACGTAACAACCACATGCACCAAAACACGTCTTGAGTATGCAAAACGAATGGTGAATGAGTAATCAAATAGAAAAGCTTTTTCGGTTTTAATTTTCAATGCTCAATTTGTTTTCACACACCAGCACCCAGTAGATCAAACTTGAACAAAAATTGTTCAAAAGAAAATTACACCAAACTCAAATGTCATTGAGAAAACAAAATGGCTTCACTCCAATATTTTTTGTTCGTTGGTGTTTTTTTTTTTGTTTTCCTGCACGTCACTCGCTTACCCCTTCTCACCGCGCATCAATCCACACGCCAAAACGAAATCGTACCACAAAAAATACTCTTTCTATATTTTACTGGTCGCACACACGCTCAAGGTGTACATATTGGTCTCGCTCTCAAAATTATTCGACGTTTACGCGATACTGTAGAGGTGTGCTAAACGTGAACCATTGTATAAAGGTCAATTCACCCACCGACAAAAAAAACTTGATGGCAAAGAAATTGAAAATTCAAAAACAAAATTATATTGAAAACAATGTTATGACCCTTCAAGGTGTCGTAACAATCGTATTTGAACTAAAAAATGGGAGAAATAAAGGTTTCATTGATTGTCATGAATTGTGAGGATGCCCGAGTTTTTTTACTCAGTACCAATCTTCTGCAGCTTTGAACAGAAGTAAATGGAGAATTTTACCGGAGAATAACCGGTGTCTTCAAAAGACAAACTTCATCGTTGTTTTATTTTATAATGTGCAATATTTTCTGAGACAATTCTATTTTCCTATTAACAACATTAAGCAACAGGACCCAAATGATATGAATTATAATATTTCTCGACCAACAAAGTAGAGCTGCAAAAAGAAACGAATTCATTTGTAAACCCTAAACCCCATTTCTGGTGTTATAGGTAGCATCTAAATCAACTGCTAAGAGCGACCTCAGACTCAGAACAGAACAGAATCACATCGTTAATGTATTTTTTTTATTCAAGTAAGCAAAATCAACTTCAATTTGTCGAAGGGGTATAAGAAATATATTTTCATACAAAATGTAAGATAGCTTAAGCGACTGATCCTGTGGTCCGGAAATCCTCGTCGCATCTACCTGTATAACAAAATTAAATAATCGAAAAAGTTTCATTTTTTGCTTGTCTCAAATCCCCTGACATCATGTCGACTATACACAAGAAATACTTCAATCAATCTTTCGTGTAATTTTGAGATATTGTTATTTAAAAAAATCGACATATTTCTTATTTCGTACTCGAATGGTTTTTTACCCTTTTTTGCTGCCGTTGAAGGTGTATATACCAGTTCTCTATACCGTATACCCTTATTTTTGGCATCCTATATATAAAAATATCTTACCAAAAAAAAAAAATTAATAAGATTTTTTACGCTTTTCTTGCCAAGTCACACTTGGAAAAACTAATAAATAATAACAAGCAGATATACAATGTCGACCGGTTGTCGTAATCCTAAGTAAATAAAAATGAGATTATTATTGAGTTTTAAATATTTGGTATATGCACAGGCAAAAAGGACTTCTCAATACCACACTTGAATTTTGAATACCGTTCGTACGTAACTATATCACGTTTTTTGTATTTTATTATTGTACATGATCTCTTTAACTTTTGGTCATATACTATGAAAGACGAGATATGCTCAAAACACTATAAATAGAAAATAAATTGGGTGTACATTGCCAAATAATAATATGATATTCAGCTTATAGATTGAATGTAGGTAGTTGAGATGACGTCAGCACTCTAAATTAATGTCAACTCAATAAATACGTCATATTCACTTTAGTCATAAACACTATCATAAAATAAACATTATATGACAAATGGGTAGTTGTGTATTACAATGTACATAGGTCCTTTCATTTCTAGGAATGTCCAACTAAAATGTATAACATTTATAACCGACATGACACGCAATTATAATAATTATTTCAACCACGTTGTTTATTTTACGTTTTATCAAGGATATTTTCTAGGGAATTACGAATCATGGTTAGAGTAGCACAAGCACTTTCCCTGAATATGGCTTTTAACAATAACTCTTTAAATACATGAAATTTGTACTGTACGCGTATAATCAAAATAATTTTCTTGCCAATTTAAAATCTGATACCGAACGACAGCAGTATAATATGTAAATTGAAAAAGGGACGAAATGTTTAGTTATTGGGGGTATAAATAAGTTTTGAGGGATTTACAAAAGATGGCGTAACGCATCGGATCATCTTGTAACTATATTCATGTTAAAGCGTCATCATTTCCCTCTACCAAAATCAGTTTGAATCATTTCGCTGCTTTTTTGTTTTAATTTGAAGAAAATTGCAGCTGATGGACTTCGATTGCTGTGTAAGCATATTCGGAACATGCCCCATCAATAAAACATGTAGGTTCATGCAGATTCATGCCAAACTCAAAACTCGCTGAAATTAGACCGAACCCAATTTTTTTGGTTGTTGTCTTAGATTAGTGTAGTCTATACCGAAAAAGTGTAAATAATAACAAAAATGTAGTCTCACCCCGAAAAAAATTAAGAAATGAAAAATTAAAGCAATTTTCAAAAAATATCTCCATATACTGTCATAAAGCCAGATATACGGCCAGATAAACCAAAATACTAAGAGGGTGGCTGATGAATATTGCTACATTAAGAAACTCAAGTAACTATTTGATTAATTCAAATAATTTTTTTTTTGATTCATTTGCTAGATAATTCATTTTTATTTAGTTTTCTTAATTGGTTTTAAAAAATAATGGAATTTAAATGGCCACAACGCACGATGACGCATATGCGACATCTCAACAAAAAATTATTCATTACTGCCTGAAGAATTGCAGCGGGGATTACTTCAATTATAGTTCGAATGGATTCCTTAAAATCATTCAAATTTGTTGGTTTTGTTTTGTAAACTTCCTGTTTGCAATAACCCGACAAGACAAAATCAGGCGCAGTAAGGTCAGGAGACCTGGGGGCCATCGGAATGTGGAGTTTCTTGAAAACAGCTTATTGGGTAATTTTTGCTGCAATTCTGTCATAACTGGCCGAGCTATGTGAGGAGTTGCACCATCTTGTTGAAACCACACGGAGTTGAAAGTGATGGATAAAAAAACTCTTGCAACATTTTTAAGTAACCGTCTGCAGTGACCGTAACAGTAACACCGTTCTCTTCGAAAAAATAAGGCCGAACAATTCATTTTGACGAAACTGCACACCACACTGTTACGCGAAGTGGATGTAATACCGCCTCATGGAGTATTTGTGGATTAGAATCCCTCCATATTCGACAATTTTGTTTATTAACATTGCCGTTTAGATCAAAATGGGCCTCGTTAGACACAAAAAGACAGTTTAAGTCGTTTTCGTCCACTTCCACCATTTGAAGGATCTTCTGGCAAAACTCCAAGCTCAACTTCAAATCTGTGTGCATAATTGTCTGCAGGGACTGTCTCCTGATACCTTGTTGAGCAGATAAGCTCCTTGTCGAAACTCTGGGATTGTCTTGTATAGCAGCAGCTACAGCAGCGATAGTTTCCTACGTCCGAACTGAAGGGTTTGGCTGATAAGGATTTCTTGCGGTTAATCCATGCTCAGCAAAATTGTTTACGAGCCCGATTATAGTCCATCTGCTAGGAGTGCTGCTAAACGTGCGCCTATATTCTCTTTGTACCGAAACTACGGACTCAAATGCGTGATAGCGGCGGACAATCCAAATTCTTTTCTCAGTGTCCCAATTCTCCATTTTCGTTAAATTTAAAAATCAAACAATAAAATAAAAAAAATTGGTTTTTTTGGTAGCAGCTTTCATCAGCCACCCTGTACGATGTAGAAAATACCCTACGTCCATATCAGGTGGAAATAACCTTTTTTTATTTGTTTATTTAATCGAAAAGCGAGTTTTTGTGTAGTTACCATGGGCCCACATTTCATTCCGTACTGAAATACTTAAAGATATAGCCATCCAATGGCGTATACGACTAGATAGGCCTATGTACAAGCTAAGATGTAGAAACTACTCTATATTAGTGTTGAGCATTTTACATGTAAAAAACGTTATCTACATTTTTATGTAAATAACGTAGATTACAAAAAAAATTGTGTAATTTACATAAAATACTCTGAAAAATCAAACAACCATAATTATTTTATATTTTTAGAAATCCATTTATGTATCTACACTGCCATCTGTGTTTGTCTTAAATAAGCTCTAAAAACGATTACTGATATCTCTCGGTTTAGTTTAGCTACATTTGAGAAAGATAATAATTTTCATTGTGTAATACGTGCCATCTATTATCAAATTGTAGCACGTTACACGGTTTCTTCGTAAATGTAAAACAGTCGAGTAAATGTCATCAACATATCAGGATCGACACTTATGAAAGATGTTAAAGGTGCATTGACAAGTTCAGAGCACTTTACTGAATGTCTTAATTGCATTTAGAAAGTCATGATGAGAACAACACAAGAAAGCTTATAACCTCAAATTTTTGACATATTAACTTTTCTTTGTTTTATTTTCAACGTTACACAGTCAATTTTTAATATAATAAACAGTTATTAAATTATATAATCGATGGCACGCTTGTCATGAAAAGGTCATTATTTATTTTAAATAACAGTGTAAATAACATTTTATAATTTACGTGCCCAATAGTGCTCTATATCCGTATCAGGTGGAAATAACCTTGACCATGAGCCCACATTAAATGCTGTGCTGAAATACCTAGAGATAAGGTCAGCCAATAGCGTACACGGTCAGATAGTCCAATGTACTAGCTAAGATGTAGAATCCACTCTATAGCCATATCAGGTGGAAATAACCTTTATTTTGATTTGTTTATCGAAGCGAAAAGCGATTTTTTGTGTAGTTACCATGGGCCCCACATTAAATTCCGTACTGAAATACCTAGAGATATAGCCATCCAATGGCGTGTACGACCAGATAGGCCAATGTAAAATGTGTCTCAGCAAGAGCGCCGGATTTAATTTGAAAGAAAAACACATTTATTTTTGAATTAAGCAAACATTTTTATTTCAACATAAAAAAAAAATAGTTCCGATTAAACGTGAAATCCAACATCAGGCAAATGGCCACCACAAAACCCCTCGCACAGGGTTATTCTTTTGTTGAAGTTTTGAATAACGTTTTCGCATAAATGTGGCTGTATTTCACCAATAGCGCGCCGTATTTCCTCTTTAAAATGTTCAACTGTTTCAGGCTTATTCGCATACCTTCACATAGCCCCAAAGAAAAAAGTCCATCGGTGTTAGATCACACGATCTTGGTGGCCAATGTTGATCGCAAAACCGAGAAATGACACGGCGTGGAAACTTAGTCTGGAGTAACATCATTGTTTCAAGTGTCGTGTGGCAGGTCGCACCGTCTTGTTGGGAAAACATGTCCTCCACATCAATTACATCCAATTTGGGCCACAAAAAATCCGTTAACATTTCGCGATACCGCACGTCATTAGCAGTTAGCGCATTTCCAGACGCATTTAAAAAAAATACGGCCCAATTACTCCGGCAGCCCAAAATGTATACCAAACAGTTACTCGCGGTGGATGCATTGGTTGTTTGAGTATCACACGAGGATTTTCAGCACCCCAAATCTGACAGTTTTGATTATTTACGTATCCGTCGAGTTGAAAATGTGCCTCATCTGAAAAAACGTTTTTTTTTTTTCGAAAAATCCGCATTAATTTGATGATGTTTCAACACACAATCAGCAAATTCACGACGCTGCGGATGGTCCCTTGGCTTGAGTTCTTGCGCCAATTGAACTTTGTACATGTGCAAATGCAGATCTTTTACCAAAATTTGATGCATAGCGCTTCTGGAAATGTTTAATTCTTGACCACGATGCCGAATGGAAGTTCCTCGATTCTCGGCCACAGATTCTCTTAATGTGGCTATATTTTCGAGTGGCCGACAAGAGCGACGACGAACAATGATCTTCTGATCCATCAGCGTAAATTTGGTCTCAAATTTTGTAATTAACCGTCTCACGGTCGATTCATTTGGCGCACCAAAAATTTGTCGTAATTGGTGGACCGTTTTAGCAAAACTTTCACCATTTTTGTAATGTGTTTTTACAATAATTAAACGTTGTTGGTTTGAATACTTCTCCATATTCTTAAATCTCTTAAACAAAATGGCGGCAAATGTATATCCGGCGCTCTTGCTGAGACACCCTATATTTACTGGTGTTGTTGTAAGAAATATTTCCGTTGAAGTTGCTTAAAAATATCGTGTTTCCGTTCAACCTTTCGATGATTTGATTTTTGTTGAATTGGAATTCGCATCTAGCATCGGCACCCTTTATTAGCTGGCTTATGCAGTGATCTTCCTTTAGCTCCTTCTAGCAGTTTGATTCGCAAATGGTTGTGTCGCGGAATAGTTTGCATTTCTGAACAGTTCCAAATATCTGGTTCTGGTTGAGTAGAATTTCGTTAACTTCAAGGTGTATTTGCTTATTTTTGTCTATCGTTGATCCTGTGGTGATATGGTTGTAGTCTGCTTCACTTGTTTTGGGTATTGCTATAATGTATAAAATTTTGGAATTTTTGATCATCAACATCGGTTCTGCATACTCAATCGCTCCATTTTCGTTGGAATATACAAATGTCTCTACTTCCGTTACTAGACGATTAATTTCCATTTTGTCCAATAATTTCTTTGATAATGAGGAGTCGATTGAATAAAATTTGTTGCAGCTTCTCATCTGAATCGTCTTTAAAATGATCAGTGATTTTGTTGTATTCACTGAGCATTTTGACTGCAGTGTCCATTAAGGCTTTGTTGATTATTATTATTGACCATTTGATTTTGGTTTTTGACAACCTGATCCCAATCCGTGGCGTATGGTGATCCTCCGATCCACTTCCAGGCGCTCCCGATCCAGTTGATTAATCGTTTGGTTCTGGTATTTTGTCCCTTAAGTTCCGAAATAAATTGCCTTACTTGATTTAATTGATGATACAATTGAGGTCGAAGTTTGCTTTGACCGTTGTTGTGATACGATCAATTAGGTCGTCATAGCTATCCAAATTGAAGACATGCTCATGCATCAGCTTGAAACTTCCACTGATGATTTTTCCATTTTCTTGCTTCTATGTTACTAATGGACTCTTGTATTCGTATATGCTCGTTGACATTGATTGGCTGGATTGGAAAAGCCAAGTGCTGGAATTTAAAGATTATTGTATTAGGTTTTTGATTTGGGCCTTGTGAATCCGGATGTATAGTGTTTCACTGTAACATTATTATCTTTAGCTACGGGTTCTTTTCAGAACTTTTGTTTATCCTTTGACTTAATTTGCTTGATGGCGGTGTAGATTATATCACCGAGTTCGAATGCTTTTGGTTTGCATCTATTTGAGTTTTCCCATGTAATTTTTGGTTTCTACGATCTGTTAAGTCTTTCTATCAGATCCTCGTTAATTTTGTTTTAGAAGTCTGCTAGATTTTGATAATTGATTCGTTGTATTCCGCCCAAAAATACATCGCTAGGTTTTTGCTGAGTTACCGAATGGATGGAACTGTTGTTGCGATCTATTGATATGTTGATCAACTCCTCCGCCGTTAAATCTCTGTATTCATCTTGTAGGCATCTCACGAAGTGTTAAATAGGCTTCGACTCCCAAGGTTTTCAGGTAGTCTATGATAATTGGACTTACTAGACTTCGCTTGTTGTGTTGTCCATTACGATTAGTCTTGGTACAGTGAGGTAATGTAACGCTTTGATGAGTTTGTCTCGTATATGTAGAATTGATTTGCTTTTAATACAGAAACATTTTGTGAATTTCGAGAACTTGTCCACGCAAGATACGATGAAGTATTTCCTCTATACCCAGAAAACGCCGATTCCAAACTATAGTTTCCTGAAGCTGGACATGACTTGGATGTCTGTCGTACTTGTTGATATTACAATTATCACAACTTTGTGTCTACTTCTTCTCAAACTTGAGATGTGAGGGTAATAGTAACGTTCCAAAATGTGTTTCTTGATCTCGAGTTGGTTTCGATGTTGCATTTAATCTTTCCCGTAGTATTTCGATTAGGCTCCCTTTATCTATTTCCGGTAGACTGATGTGGTGTCTGCTGTAACCTGCGTGGGGTGCGCTCGTATGCGTAGATTGTTTTGCCTTTCTTAATTATCAGCTGGTTCTTGAATGCATTAATTTAAGCAGCACAGTATTGGATTAATTCTGTGGTATCTTCATCCCCGCAGTTCTCTTGATGAAAACTAAATGTTTTTGGCGAGGTGTAAACATGTGTTATTTGTATACAGATTTTTCAAATTCCTATTTTTTTAGTATTCACAGCACAATAAAATATGTAGTCATTGCCAATTTTTATGGCAGTAATAAAAATTGGTTTTTATATCATACCGCCCAATAAATTAAAACTGGGATGCCATTGTTCGACTATAGTAAAATTTCGGATAAGGGCAGCATGAGGATAAAGGTAAAAAATTTGTCAATGTTTAAATTGGTTTTATGTTTTTTGAATGTTTGTAGAGAGTATGACACTTATGTATGACTCATTATAGATGTCATTGTTAAATTGATATATGTCTGCTTATTTTAACACATTTAACGAGGGCGATTAAAAGTTGATGTAATTTTTTTAATGTTTGAAGCATGTGTTGCTAATAACGGTGTAGGGAAAAATATCACAAAAGGAACATTAACAGATTTAACCTTGTTCTTCAAGAGAAATACATTTTTTTTTGCTAAACGCAGATTAAGTAAAAATCTTGACCGTTTTCCCATGTTTGTATCATTTGACAGCGGTCGGTACATTGTACACAAAAAGTATAAGTCAAACGATCATCAATCAAAAATAATTTAATTGGATTTGGAAATATGGCGAGGATAATCTCATTTTGGTACAACCCTAATTCAATTATATAAAAATAATAATATTTTTTGCTACGAGTATGTCGTATATACGACATGTTCTGTAATTTAATTTTTTGTGTTTAACAATTTACTTTGCATATAAACCAGATTTTCTTCATTTATCTCAAATTTCATCTTAACTTTAACAACATAATGGTTTAGCTGTACGAGTACTGTGCGACGTTGCTTCCTATGTGCTTCCTTCTTTTAAATTTCCAAGCTAGAAAAACTATTTATTTTCTTGGATGCTGCTGGTACAAGATGGTGTATTATTGTACACGTCTTTTCCATTTCCCATTGTGTATCTATCTATAGTGCGGGTATCTGGTTTCTTATATATCACTCGTAATCTGTATAATTTGACTAAGATTATAAAATTTATTTTCAATTTTAAAATTTTTCTTATTTTCCATGTGACATATTTTCTTTAAAATGTTACGGATATTATCATATTGCACAGAGATTTTGTTGGTACACGCGATGCTAGGATAAATCATAAGCTAGGATAAAACCATTCACAAGCGAGAAATGTAAAATGTGATGGTTTCGTATTATCACGATTTTCAAACCGTAAATTTATTGCAGACGATCGAAATCATCCGTTTTACTTTAACCCTTAAAGTGACTCGACTTATAAAAAATGATATTACTGCTAGTCGGAAATGAACCATATGATAATATTTGACAGTATAGGTATAATACCTCCTCAAATGATTGGGAATCAAATTATTTTTAATATCATTTAGTACTCTGTGTGGATTTGGAGACCCCTTACGATATCCTTTCACCTCTGTTCCCGATACAACAACAACACCCGAAGCATTCACGTTATTGACAGACATCCACCATTCAGCAATATAACACGGATACAGCAAAATGTCTGTATTCTTGTTGAATAACGGATATCAGTGCGACATTATGCAGATACACTTGAGGCTCATCTCAAGGCTCAGATGCTATTGGGAAGTTTTTCTCAAGAATCATCGACATATCAAACAAACAAATAAATATTTCGTAGCCGGACTAAGAGAACCAATGAGTTCAATGATACGATAAATGAGACCCACTGCCTTACCGGAAGCACTGAGTTTCTGCTTAAAAGAACAAAATATTGGGTATATGAAACAAAAATCTCCTGAACTATATAAAATCGCACATAGAATTCCATCGAGGTATCGCTCTTAAGCAGTGCCCAATTACAGTCCAAAATTTCGAAATAATTTTGTACAAGACTTGCGAATTCTTCATCTCCACATCAACAGTACTATAATCACAGACCATTTACTCGACAAGATATCCTAGTCTACCCTAACGGACAACAAACGACAATACCAAACAAATCCACAATTTCCTCCTCGAAATCCTTTCCACTCATATGGACCACCGAGATTCCGCTCTCAAGAGTTGTTTAATATAGAGGAACAACATAACTCAGCTTCGTACTACCCAGAAGAACAGAACTGTTATAATTATGACTATCACCACAACCCAACGAAATTGAAAATAATTTCGACTTAAATACAAACGAACCAGTACAAGAGTTAATTCAAAAAAATTACGTCGAAACTCTGAATAACGAAATTTCAGATGAGGATTTTCACCAGAAAGCCTCAACAAACCCATTGGGTACTTAATATCAATAATCAGTCAAGTTACACGCGGCTACCTTACATAGAAATAAAATCACGAGATTATGTTCTAAAACTATTGATCGACATCGGATCAAATAAATCCTTTATAAACCCCAAACCAAACATATTAGTATTTTGATGGACTCATAGGGTTAGATCTAATGCAAAAATTGCAAATCACCTTAGACCTGGGATAATCCAAATTGATTACACCTAATACCCTCGCAGTAAGTTAGTTGCAAAATTTCCGGTAGACAAAGAAAATGGAGAAATCTGCATAAAGTCTATAGTTCTATACGGAAATATTTAATACCTGAAGGAATATAGCAAAGCCATAATTATTACGCAACTGTAGAAGTAGTTAACTACAGTATCAAGAAAAAACATTTTTAATAAAAACAGAGAAACTCGAAAATTACCACTTAGAAATTCATAACCAAACCATATACGACGAAATGTCCCCTGGTAGTGTACCTATCACCCAACCCATCCGAACTCAACACCTAAATACAGAACAAAAGAAATCCATTGAAAAAGTTAAGCAAAGCACGTCAAAAAGCAAATCATGCAAATTATTATTCGCCCCAGCTTTTCCCCTTGGAGTAGTCCTGTATGGATTGTTCCAAAGAAAGCGGAGGCTTCCGGTACAACTACGGACATTCTCGACAAACTAGGAAAATGCATTTATTTCACCACTCTTGATCATGGTTCAGGTTTCCACCAAATTGAAGACAACCCTAAAGACATACCTAAAACTGCATTCTCTGTCAAATTATGGGCACTATGATTACATTAGAATGCCTTTCGGACTAAAAAATGCGCCCAGTACATTCCAGGTAATGCACTCGGAGAACTTCAAGGAAAGATATGCTTATGTTATATGGATGACATCATTATCTTTTCCACATCACTACAGGAACACGTCGAAAGTCTAACTAAAGTTTTGAAAAATAATAATTCGGATAATTCGGAATTTGATAATGCTCCCTGTATATATTTTAAAATCAGATTTTAAGTTGAATTAAAAATTCAAAACTACAAAGCAATTTTATATCCCAAACCAAATCGAGTAATAATTTTCAGACACCCAGAATGCCCGACCCTGGGCCATATATTTAATTAATTTTGAATGCAGAGAACAAAAATTTATAAACAACGATAATTTGTGAGTGCATTTCTCAGAAGGGTTCCATTGCGACAGCTACTTTATGATTTATCTTTAAAATAAGCTCCCCAACGTAGATCGCTCAGACCAAGCCAATGAGGGTTCGAAGTATTTTGAGACTAACATATAGTTAAAAATTATCTTACTTAGAGTTGAATTGAGTGTTCATAGTGATTCACTATAGCAAGTTAGTATTTACGTAATGTCACTTCTTGCAGTCCTAAATTACAAAAATATTGATAATAAGTGCTACAATTACGGTAAGATCTTTAACGTGAAACAATAAGAAAATTTAATTACCAAACGAGCAATGCAGGTCTACAACATCAAACGAATCTCAATTAATGACTGCAGTGGTAGATGTAGATCAGGAAACGTAGAACATGAGTTTAACTCCCGAGGTAAAATAGACCATTTGGCGCAGTTTTTGCATTAAAAAAAAAATTCATAAACAGTAACAGAGGCACTCAACAGTTAAAATTCCACCGTTTGCCAAACAAAAATAATGAGAATGTTCTTGGTTTACACTGGAATAAACTCGTAGAATTCGAGATTATTAATATTGGTTTAACTTGCTGTTGCCTAATTTCTGCTGTGCAAGGTATGATATGATATTTACAGTGCAGAGCAGCTGTTAAGCTGGTATCCTATAACATATGACATGCAAATTAGTGTCCATAGTTGATATACTCCTTTATGATGACTCAGCAGCTGAATGACTTGAGTACAACCATCTAATGCTGCCTTCGAATGAAAGTAGACAAGAGCGAACTGCCATTATATTGTCTGGGAGTTTCAACTCAGGAAACTTAAGTCATTAAAAGTAGTTTTAAACTCAATTCTATTAAAAGGATGGCGCGATCGTAACCAATATTCCAAAATTTCACACAAATGTCACTCCTGCCACAATCCATCGAAAAATTCCATCTGCAATCGCAACCCACACCCAGCGTGATCAGACTCAAACTCTACCTGTCCGGGACTGTAGGACCATCTACACAGCCTCCTGAATATGAACAAGAATATCACATTGCCCTCATAAGAATTACGAAGAAGATAATCCAAATTTAGGTATAATTTTGAAAACACATTTTCATCCAATATTTAAAGTATCTAACTTCTCTGTGCAAGAATTCATTAATTTAATTCGCCACTTGGCTCCTGCAAAATGTTACTTTAATGTGAGTTTCATCAGACTGAATTCAATTTGCCTTGAAATTTGCATGTAAAGTTGCTGAAGTGTTTTGGTTTCTTGCCGATATCATCCCTGAGATGTACATCTATTGACGCATTTACTCTGTTTGCACGTACAAAATGATGAATCATGAGTTAGCGATGAGTTTGTTCGATTATAATATTTTATTGCAATATTCTAACCACAACAGTACCAATTCCAAGGCCATAACTTTAGATTGTGGGGACGCAAAATGTCATATCCAAATAATATAATAAATTTCGCATACAAACTAGTTTTCTTTAAAATATGGTAAACCAACCCTCCCTCCATTCAACATGATTCAAACCATGATGACTGCTGGCCTTATTAGCGTTTTGTACGTCAGACCAGGTACTGGTATAATTATCGATCTTATATCTACGTAGGCGAACTTGTAGCTCATTTACCAACGATATCAGGTATTGAAACCTTATGAGTCTTCTTACAGTAGTTCGTCATTCGTCAGTGAAATCGGAGAACCACAGGTCACAAAATTCAGGAAGAAATACGCAACTGAAATAAAGCTTAAAGCTCATTAATTATTTTAATATACGAGTACGTGTAACACAACTAAAAACGCTAAATTATAGTTTGTAGTTCGAAAGATACAAAACTTTGCATACATAATAAATTGAGTTACTATTCAGAGTGTATAATTCATCTGTACATGTAGATAGAAACGTGCAGAACATTAAAATAATGCCTCCCAGGTAAATACTAGATAACATATACATGTACAGAGAATTAAACTACCATAAAATATTTATTTTTTTTAAATTATGTTACTCAAACCACATTTCTTGGTTATTTACTCTTTATAGAGATGCTTAGTACATCAACTACATGCAACTACTATGTACTTGTAGATAAACCCAAAAACAATTAATTTAACTTTGTAGTTGCATAATAAATTTAAAATGCTAATTATCGTCTGTCTGGATATGTAAATATATACGAGTATATATTTATCGGCATTTTCTAACTTAACTAAACTGTTAAAGTACGAAAAAAGCTTTAAGATTTTCAATCAAATTGTGGTTAATGGGTTTATAATATATTGGCGGTACAAATGAAGGCTACGACTTTTCCCCATCCGCATACAGATTCCGCGTCGAATTTTTTCCATGTTTTGAGGCGATCCAAGAAGCGACCTAATTTATGGTTTCTTCGTAAGCAGTGAAGTCTGGTAAATACGGCGGGTGGAATAGGACATCCCATTGAAGCACCTCCAAAGTTTCCTTGGCGACCTTGCAACATGTGGCCGAACATTGTCGAGCTGAAAGATCACTTTGGGGCAGTTGTTCGCATGTGAAAAACGGCTTTCGCCGTCTCTTGGCTTGAGTTCATACGGAATCGAATTTCCTAGTTTCTTCACCATATCCATAGTCTTGAGTCGATTTTTAATCGCTTGTTGAGACACTTCCATAGTTTCAGCGAGCTCCTCTTGAGTTTGAGTGGCTGTATAAGTGTACAAGTGTACCCACCGGCCGTGCACGATAAACATCCTTAAAGAAACGCCAATCTTCAAGCAAATTAAACTCAGGACGATGATCCTTATGATAGTAATGTAAGAGCATTTAGTTTAACAAAAAATATAAAATAAAAAGCAACGAAATATGTAATAAAAAATTAAATAATTAATAAATAATAATTAAATATAAAACAAAATTTACATATTATAACAAATTAGGATTATTTATTAAATTTTTAATTCTTAAAAAACTTAAATAAATAACTACGAATCAAATCAAATAAATATCAAACTGGAAGAAATGGCGAATGCGATAAGAGCCTTAGAAGGAGCAGTAAACGGCCAAATTGAGCAAGTTATTCAAATAAACAGACGATTGGACAAATTAGAAAACTCAACAGTACACGTAGCAGCAACAACGCTAATAACACCTAAAACGGAGCAGCACCTGAAGGATATCAGCAAATTACCCGATAGTGTCAAAGAATTACAACACTTCGATGGTAATCCCGCCCAGTACGTCTCCTGGCTGCACAATGTGGAAAACATACTGAGCGACTACGAGATAATGCGTGACCAGCCCATATATCGAGCAATTTTGCAAAGCGTGAGACAAAAGATAAGAAGCAACGCGGATTCAGCACAAATTCGACAATGATTGGACGTCAATAAAAAAAGGTTTGTCTCTGCACTAGAACACCAACTAGGCAATCTAATCAATCGAAACATGAGTTTGGACGAGTTTTACGCCAACGTAAACCACCAGTTTTCACTCAACGTTAAAATAAAAACGGAAGATTATACATCTGACGCAATCAATGTTCTCGTCGAAACTTACCGAAATCGAGATCTGGCAAAAATGCTAATGATCCAAAAACCGCAAACTCTTCCAGAAGCATACGCATCTTGTCTGGAAATGCAAAATGTAAACTTCAGAAACATACCAATTCTTGCGAGAAACTTTAACAACTCGGTAACTGCACCCAAACCCTTTGCTATTACCACAGGGGAACATGGCGTATATCATTCAACATCAAAACAATCCGAACATTTCGTACAACACTCAACAACAAAATAATTCAGTTCCGTCCAGACCGACCTATTTGAAACCTACTTGAAAACAAGTAAACAACATCAATCGCCCAAATCATCAAACTAACCAAGAGTTAAAACGGGTAATCTCGAACCACAATGAATCAAGAAAGTTGCAGAGAATACATCACTTGAAAACTCAACAGGAAGAGGGAACCACTACAACGAACAAGTGGAAGACTACATGGAAAACGAAATAACTGATGAAGAGCAACTAGAGGAAAATCCGGAATTAGATTTTATGATGGATGCCTCTCTAGCATACCATACATAAAATATAAACTCAAAAACGGCAATATCCTTAAATTCCTAATTGACACCGTAGGTAACAAAAAATTTGTAAAACCAGAGTTAGCCGGAACCGCCATCACGACAAATCTTCAAAAGTATAGGCATAAACAAAATAATTAATTTTTTCAATGACGATATACGCTGAAGGAATTAGGAGCAATTATTGATCGCAGAAGTAACATTTTAACTATATGGCCAAACATCAAAACCTCACTCCATGGAAAAGCATCTCATCAAGTCAACAACATCGAACTTCGTGACAACCATCTGTTACCAGAAACTAGGCAAAAACTCTATCAACATTTCATGCACTATTCGGAGCTGTGAACAATATGGAAACAATCGCCACCGAAGTAAGAGCCGAAATTAAAACAACGACGGATGAACCAATATATACAAAGTCATACCCGCATCCATACCATATGAGAAAGGAAGTAGAAAAACAAATCGGCCAACTCCTAGCGGATGGTATAATAAGACCTTCCAAAAGAACGTATAATTCGCCGATTTGGATTGTTGAAAAGAAAATGGATGCTTCACAAACGAAAAAGTATAGAATGGTAATAGATTTCAAAAAGCTAAATGTTGTTAGTACGTCGGACGCAAATCCAATTCCTGATATTAGCAACACAATCGCAAAAATCGGAGATTTAACATTTTTTACTACCATCGATCTAACTTCAGGATTTCATCAAATAAAGATCAAAAAAACCGACATACTCAAACTTCGTTTTTAACTATGAATGGGAAATACGCCGTCTTAAGACTCCCATTCGGCTTAAAAACTGTTCCAGCCATATTCCAGAGGATGGTAGACGACGTTTTAAAAGAACTTATCGGCGAGATATGCTACGTAGATATCGACAATTTTATAATATTCGGAGGGAGAACTGAAGAAGAGCATTTATCAAACATCAGGAGAGTCTGCGAAATTGGAACAGGCCAATTTACGGGTTAACCCGGATAAAACGGAATTATTGAAAACTCAAACGGAATTTTTCGAATTTCTTATTACGAGCAAGGGTATCAAGCCGGACCCCAAAAAAATCATTGATCGGGTTAGCATCTTATTATAGACGTTTTATTCGAGACACATGAACGAGAAGGAAATTGAAGCATTTCGACGCATTAAAGAACTACTGACATCCACAGAGATACTTATTTTTCCGGACTTAAAAAAACCGTTTATATACTAACCACCGATGCATCGCCTTTTGCAATCGGTGCGGTGTTATCGTCAAAATCGGAAAAGATAGGCCGATAACCTATATTTCCAGATCATTAAATACTACTGAAGAACATTATGCGGCCAATGAGCAGGAAATGCTGGCCATCATCTGGGCATTATTGGACAATCGTCGAAATTATTTGTATGATGCAAAAAAAATTAAAATCATGACGGATCACCGACTTTTAACATTCACATTGGGCAATAGGAATAATAATGCAAAACTGAAGAGGTGGAAAGCTCGACTAGAAGAATATGATTACATTTGGTTGCACTAATAAGATCGCTGATGCCTTTCCAAGATTAGAATTGGAAGCTAATACATTATCAACCAGAACAGCGCAAAAGAGTGACATCATGGTTAATCAAAACCGCCGAAAGCTATAGGTTTACCATAGAATCGATACTAACTATAGTTTCCTGTGAACCATCCAATCGATCGCTTTTTTAAGCTACCAAAACATTTTGACTAAACTTTTAAAAGTTAGGGTGGGCAAATATTAAAAAAAATATTGGAAAATGAAAATTTTATTCCGAATGATACGATAAAGACATAAAAAGCTGTTTTCCAGTTTAATGCCGTGAAAACCATAAAGTGAACGTAAAAAGACGAATACCTTTACACAACGAGTAAAAAATATTTGCCCGTAACATTCCGATTTTATATTGCAAAATAAATATTTAGTCACGATAAAAAAGGTTCAAGCGTTTTACTCTGACGTACATGTATGTGGTTGTGCTGTGTGGATTTAGGTTGAATATCAATCAAATAAAGTATTTTAAATTTGTCGTAAAACTATATATGCCCTCGTGATGACGATGATTGATTAATGGGCGATTTTAAAACATGAAACTGGTGGCCTGTAACGCAACTGCAGCAACTGAATTGGTTTAGCACGTGTATCATACCGCACTCGACATTTGAGTATGTCCTAATCATTGAAAGCAATTGGAAGCATAAGTCACGATACGATGATCGAACTAACTAGGAATATTAAATGTGGTATAGCCAGTAGAATACTTTGGTTTTAGGTTAGAACTAATTTCAAGAAACTTTACTTTCTTAGGTTAGACCCACATCCATGGCTTCCTTAAGAATAAGTGTAGGCAAAGGCACGCTATTCAGAGCATTATTTGGACAAGATTCCCAGGAAACATTTATTTCTATATGAAGACTGCACAACGATTCAATGCAAAACTGAAAAGAATCAATGTCAAAAATGTCGGCAGTACCAATCATAGTCATTAAGATTCCAAACTTCTTCCAAAATGAAACTGGAAGCGATGTTATTCAAGAATCTTACTGATGGAATCCCAAAACCCAATACTTTGACACCGCACATAAATCGCCCAAGAAGGGGTTTGCATCAGTTTAATGGGATGCAAAAGGAATTTTGTTCGTGGATTACCTCCAAACTGGTAAAACCATAAACTCAGATTATTATTGTAACCTTCTGGGCCAAATTAATGTAAAAAATTGAGCGAAAAGTTCTGGTTTACAGATGAAAAAAAATAATTTTTCATCAAGACAATGCACGCTCTTACACAGCTCAAGAAACTGTCTCGAAAAACATTGAATTAAAGTACGAATTGTTGAAACATTCATGCTATTCGCCAGATTTAGCTCCCTCTGACTTTGGGCTGTTCTCACAGCTAACGAGATTCATGCGTGTGAAACGATTTTCATTGAACGAAGAGGTAATAGCTGCCGTGGAAGCGTATTTCGACAATCTTCGAATCCGCGCGTCTTTCGACAATCAAAATGTAATTCAAACCATAAAATCGTGTTTTTCTTATCGAACGACAATACTTACAGAACCACCTAGTACATTTAGTAGATTTTATTAAAATTAATTAGGAATGAAATCATGCAATTTTGTGATTGCGCCTTGGAAAAATTACCAAAGGAATTTGATTTTTAGCCAGTGTTGTGCGTTTACGCATATTTCCGAATTGTCTACATGTTGGTGTCGAAAATAGTGTAGGAACTGGACAACAAATTTAAATCGCGTTTTATCTATAGTTTGGTAGTTAAAATTCAATTTTTTTTAAAGAAATAGGTGAGATTGAAAATCTTGGTCAATCGATGTCTCCAATATTGGTACAACCATAAGCCATTTAGGAGCCTAAATTCGGAATACTTTATTTCTGATTTTAACGTCCAATTTTGAGCAACGTAGTTGGGATTACAACAAAACTTTTCAACTTAACCATAAAAATATTAGCAATGGTCATCGTTAAGTTAACGAAAATGTTAAACTCAAACAGTGTATTTATCTCAAAAATTAAAATGCTCAGAGGTTAGCCGATTTGACAAAGGATGCCCCATATTTTATGTTTTCGTGGGAAAAAATCCTCAGGAACACATCCATCTAAAGTAGTGCGGACAAATTACCTTCTTAAAACTCCCTCACTCCTCTCAGTCCAGCAGGAACCACACTTCGTAGATCACTTAAGATGATAGTACGATATGACTTCAATACACCGCTGATATGGGCGAACTAGAGCATGGTTCAATTGATCGGTTAATCGATTAATCGGTCAATCAGAAAAATTTTCAATTAATCAATTAATCGATTAATTTTTAAAGCTGTCGATTATTCGGATTTCATCTTAATTCTCAGAGAAATATTAAAAATTGCATTTTTATCTATGTGTCTAAGCTAACTTTGCATTAGTTCTCGCAAAGCTTACTGCATTAGATCGCATATCGATCGCTACTCTTGCGAATAGCGATGAAATAAAAAAGAGCTGGAAAGCGCAAGGCTTGAAAATGCCTCTGACTGAAGAAGGAATTAGAGCTGCTATTATGGGTTAGCTGTAGAAGTGTAGTTAGAATTAAAACTTAAATTAAAATTGAGAATAACTGACAACGAACGATTGCCTTTATCACTTGATGAATGGACATCTAAACGTAATCGGCGATACATGTGCCTTGAGATATAAACAGAACCGGAGATACAACAACAAGATACAACGCCTGTCAAATTAAAATACATAGTTACCTATAGGATGCTAACACAACCAATGTCGCTGGTGGTGACGGCATTGTCGCCGAACTTTTTTTTAGAATCTATTCTAATTTTGTCGTCGGCGCTGCAGTACTACCAATATACGTTTCCGATTATTACGTTGGTAAACAGAACTGTTTTTAAATGAAGTTCAACTAAATCTGAATGTTGTCTCTGGTTCTGTTTATCCCTTTAACGTTCACACTAAAGATTCGCATATTTATCGACCAGGGTTGATCAGAATAAACGGCTCAATGTCTGCTACAAACGCTGTTGAAATTGTATAACAAAAATTACGCCACTTTAACATCGATTTACATAAGCATATTGTTGCAGTCGCTACCGATGGTGCATCTGTAAAGAAAAAGATGGATGTTTGTCATCAAATATGTCACTCCCATGGAATCCAGTCAGCAATTGTGAATGTGCTTTAAAAAAAAAATTACCTACAACCACAACCGAAGTTGACTGAGGAGATGGTGAGTCAGCCTTAGATGAAGATGGGAATGATGAAGAAAATGAGATACAGTATTTGATAGATGACGTTCCAGAATTTAACAAGAACGAGCGGGTTATAGCACCGTGGTTTTTGATTATTATTCAGAAAGTTCGAAAAATCGTTCGGTTATTTCGGAAATCCTCGATTATTAACAGATTAATCGACATAAACAATTATTCAACCATGCTCTAGGCGAAACCACGCCTTCAAATTGTTTTAAAGGGATTCTCGACAATCCTGGAACAGAGGTGCGCTTAGCCTTTGGCTTCGAATTACCTCTTTCGAAGCGGCCCATTCAGCAACTAGCTGTCCCTTGTCGACTAATATCTCCCCACACTTTTAAAGTGATTTAGAGTTAAAATCACAGGCGAGAATCACATTTTCCTTTGATGCCGGATAATTTAAGCCAAATCATTGAATCTTTGAGCGAATTCTTGCAAAGGGCTGTTGGGCGAGAGTTACAGCTGAAATTGGCAAATTTTCTGGATTATCTAATGGCAGTGTTTCTTGAGAGGACGATGAGTACTACGGTACCCTCTAAGTCTGCGTTCCAATCACCTGCTTTTAGTCTTCACTAGTTCGGCTCACTTCCCATCACTAAATCAACATCTGTTTTTCTTGCTGTTGTCAACAGAAGATCCTGTGACAAACCACTCCTGTTTATGTTTAACAACTTTTACATATAAATAAATGGAAACTTAGATGAGGCGATCTTCAAAGGCGATCTTCAAATCCTAACGTGAGTTCGATCATTTGATTGTTTGCCATAGGGTTCAACTTCAGTCGTTAGTCTCCTTACATTCTCTCTTTTTGTGAACGACCTTTTCATAGCTGTAATATCCTTTTCGGTATCCTGATTAGTGCATTTGATTCTTCAACACGATTAATGCGGACTTCATCAAAATAAAACAATGCAGTGCAGTTTTCATACTATAGAGGAGCAAAAATTTGGAGAACTCCGGAAATGACATCTTCCATAGGAGCTTTTTCGTTTTTTGAAAATTTTAGAAAATTTTACAGCATATACGAAACAACGGTTAAAAACTAAAAGATTGACATGACGAGTTTTGAGGAAAAAAAATTATTTCACCAAAATTCGGCATGTGGCCTAGACTGTTCCTTGCGATATTTGGAGGTAAGCTGAAGGGCGGCCTGACCTGGTTGGTTTTTTTGAAATTTAACATGATGTTTTTGATTAAACAATGTGAATCAAATGTGATGTATTCGATGTACCAACGTGTGTTGGAATATATTCACCCCTCCACTTTTAGTAAGCGAAAGAATCAGAAACATCGAAGACACATACCATGCAAGTTATGTCATGAATATAATATCGTTTCTGTCGTCTAACCAGCGTACCATCAAACGTATTCAAAAGCGCTACATATATATAGGGTGTCTCAGAAGTCTTGGCCACCAAGATCTAACACCGAACTTTTTTCTTTGAGGTTATGCCAAGGAAAAGGTGTAAGCAAATAAGCCTGAAACAGTTGAACATCTTGAACAGGAAATACGGCGCGTTATTGGTGAAATACAGCCACATTTATCCGAAAAATTTTCACCATTTTTGTAATGTGTTTTTACAATAATTAAACGTTGCTGGTTTGAATACTTCTCCATATTCGTAAATCGCGTGGTCTGGTCGTAACAACTGTCCAAAAATCACCGTACAACTCGTATTAACAAAATGGCGGCAAATTTAAATCCGGCGCTCTTGTTGAGACACCCTATATTCCTAAAATTATGACTAATTTGGATAAATTTTCTATATTTGTTCGCTTACGTGATAGTAGTCAAATAGTTTTCCTACACACTCGAAAAAAAATTTGACATGCAACGCAAATGATCACGTATATGATTCCAGCACAAAAGTTCATCGGTTTTAGAAGCAAATTTTGCATCATAACAAAAGCATTATAGTCTGCATCAAAATATGTATCCAATTACATTTAAATTAAATTATGCGTTGTAAGACAATTGTGAAGCTGGTTTATGCTGTTGCGATACAAGTTCCATCGTAAAGTGAGTTGAGTTTGAATTTGAATCTTAAAATTTGCTTTGAAACAAAATCGAACAATTTTTTTTGTTTCACGCAAATTTGTAGATTTTTCTCCCAATTAAAATCTACGTATTATATTATACACCCTGTTGAAATTTAAAATCCCTAATAAAAAATTCAGATGTCTTGCCAAACTGTACTGCTGACCATACTACAAATGTACGGAAAATACTTTGACCTTACATACAGAGTATCAACACAATATCTTAGCGAATTATTTTAAATTGCTAAACAATATAGTTAACCTTGGATAATATTGAAATTTCCTTTTGATGTAATTTTTGCACTAGTTTCAGACGTAACTGCATCGCAAATATATGACGAAGCAAGCTTCGTACCAAAATGTGATACACGATTCCTTCGTTGTAAATTAATTTGATGAAATAAAGCGAACGAGCTTTAGTGATTAAATCTTAAAAATACATTATTGTTGTAATAGAAAATCCGGAAAAAGAATATCTCCGTTTAAGCGAGACAGGAAGTCAAATCCCATAAAAATGTTCATATATTTAATTTACCCATACACTTAAGTTTTATGAGCTTAAAAGTACCTAAAATCTAATATTTGTCTCAATTTTGTTCCAATTTCTTACATAAAGCAAAGTTTTCAATGGGTGAAAATATATGCGAGGGTGGTGGCATACAAAACGAAAAGAGAAAAATTTTTAAAGTACTTAACATAATCAGATAAGGAATATAAATTTTCGTTTGCCTGATTTTATTTGTGATTATAAAAGTTTAATAATTTTGTTGTTGTCATTTTACTGAATTTGTTGAATAATTTAAAATAGAAATTTGTATGCGAAGAATATGGAACGTGAAATGAGATTTTTTGTATTTTTAAATGAATTAAAATTTAAATGATTTGTGAAGTTTTTCGGAATTTACTTGCTCCGACTTATTTATTGCCTTCCATTATCTTTAAAAATATCTAACGGAATAATAATAATAAAATATTATGCGATAATTTTTATTAATTACCTAAAGGAAAATTCTGAAGAAAATATTTTTAAGAATAACAAAAATTGTTAATATACTCGCATCTAGAGATGGGGGCGATGGCACAGCTGATTGATATAATTAAACCAATTAATTTTGATTAAATGATTATTTGTAGGTATGTTGTAAATTAATAATAATTATAAAAATTTAATGAAAAGTGAATTTGTTTATTAAATTGTAATTATATTTAATTAAATATTTAATTTACGGGTACAATGGTACAATGGTGGATATTAATTATTATTTGAATTAAAGGGTTTTCCAATTTGGGTTGGTGGCTGTCGAAATGGAATAAAATTAGCTGTGTGTAAGGCCAATGTACGCCGCGGCTCCTCACGGTGACACGGATCCGAGTGATCCAATTTTCAATGACTCTGCCGCATAGATCCGGCTGAATTTGAGCGATGGTATTGGATTGCTGCTTATTGGCATAGACTTGCGACTTGAGGAAACCCCACAAGAAAAAGTCTAGCGGGGTCAAATTGCACGATCTTCGTGGCCAATTCACAACAAAAAAACGGGTTAGACTCGTTCTATAGCGCTCGCCGCTGAAGGTGATGGCCTCACCAACGTCATTTTCAAAAAATTCCTGTATTGGAATGAGATTGGTGCACCTACCGAAGCTTGGTCGAAGCTTGCCCACTAATTCAAAACAATATATTTTAATAAATGAGAAGCGATGTCTTTACAGGTATTAAAACTTTCCACTTTATTACAGTTAAATTAGTAACATATTCCCGAGCCTAGTTATTGGTTGGCTACGGATCTGGAAGTGGATCTGTTGTATCAACTTGAGTTGTTCTTCTGTGCTTCACATATATGATGGCTGCTGCGATCACTAATATTCCTCTAATCACGTAAGATATTGTGGAGTGATGAACGTCATGCATGTTTACTTCGGCATGGCATAGCCTGACTTGGCCTTAAGTTAGGAATGATTTGTTTGACTTGCTCCTGAAGTTGATATGGACTTCAAGGGATCGAGTGTGCCTAGATGAACTTCCGTGATGGTGCTGATTATAGCAAGATCGGTAAATTCTTCATGCCTTGAATTTCTGTGTTGTTTCCTCATGAGTGTGTTTCATGACGTTGATATAGTCGACTCTAATATGGACATCTGGTTTTGTAATAATTCATTTTGGTGCTGCTGCTTAGCATTTAATTTGTCTATGCTTTCCTTGTAGGTGTTCCCATCTCTTTGGTCTAGTACCCCGAATAGTTCATTAGCAATAGTACCTGCAAAATCAAAGAGTGCTCTTCTTCTGCGAAGAAGTTTTTATCTGTGAAACAATGGCTTCAAAGCTGTCTAGTTGACGAGCAGCGTTCCCAAAGTAATTTAGTTCCGCCCAATATAGGAAGTGAGGTTATAATCCTCCATTCTCCATTGACTAGCCTTGGTTGACCAATTTTATCAAAGTAGATCCCCGGATGAGAGGAGAATCTTGATATGTTATATCTTGTTGGTGTTTCAGCTGCTACTAGTCCTAATGCACAAATTAATGCGATAGTTTAAAGTAGAAGCTACCTTTTCGGTTCTAACAAAACCATCGTTCCCAATATGTACCTCATGGATCCTTTCGAGAGGCTACTTTCCTGTAGGAAGATCATCATCCTTAATGAGCACTAGCTCGCTTTTCGCTATATTTTGTTCTGGTTTGTTCCATTTGCTGCGCTTCTGTAACGATAGTATGTATTCGGTTAGCCAGATCTTCCAGAATACTTGCGTTATTTTTTGCAGAAGTCTCCATCGTGCTAACTGGCGTCGTTCGCAGTGGTTCACCTATAAGTGAAGTAGAGAAGAGGACGTATGAGTTGTGACGTGCTTCTATTTCACAAATAATTGTTGTCATCTCTTCAAACGTTAGATCGTGCTTCCCATAGTCCACCCATGTGCGGTGCTCTTGGTGGTATATAATTCCATTGAATGCCATCCTTTGCAAGCTGTTCTGCAAGATTTTCTGGTAGTCAGTGCGGTGCTCAGATCGTTCTCCATAAGTTTTGAAGCCCCTATTAAATTAGAGCCAAATGCTGTGAAGCGTCTAAACGCTGCTAGAAAAGCTACAGATGACAAGTTGCTTACAACTTCTAAGTGAACGGCTTTTATTACAAAACAGACTAAGATTGCTAAATAGCCTTTGTAGCTTTTGTTACCTCGTCCAGGTGAGCATTGGAGCTGATAAGCCCCAGCATAATCCACTCCTGTATGAGTGAATGGTCTTGTTGGAGTCACTCTTGCTGCTGTAACACCTTCAATCAGTTGGTCCAGTATCCGTGCTTGATGTTTATAGCAAACTATTATAGCTAATGGACCCTTTATTATCTAATATTTCTGGCGAATGAAAGCTAGCGTGAGAGATTTGCATCCGTGCAATGTCATCTTGTGTGCGAAGTCTCTCAGCAGCATTGTGAAATGACTCTTATAAGGAATAATTATTGAATGTTTAATTTTTAAACAAATCCTGGCGTTAGAAAGCCTTCCGCCCCTACTCGCAATAATACTTCTTTGCCTATTTCCGGATTAAGGGTACAGAGTTTTGAATCGCTATGTGGTGTTTGTCAAATGGTCCAAAACAAAACTCTTGTGTTAAATCTAAGGCTAACTTTAAACTGTCGTTAAGTTGACGATCTAGCTGTTCATTTTGCAAACCTAAGAACAACAGCGATGCTCGTTATAGCTTTTGTCAACGATGAACATCGTTCTATCAAAGCCAGTATGACGCTTTCTTCTTTGGTTATCGTAGTGAATGCGCATACTTGGTTCCTGAACTCTTCTGTGGTCTCTTCAACATGTGGTTGTAAGGCCTATTCGGAAGAGTCTCCGAGCCGGATTGGCCCGTTCTACCAGAGAGATTTCCACTATCCTTGTTTGTAATTTTAGATTTGTAGTAACTTACTGCTGCATATGCGTCTTCGGATGCATCACTGAAGCCGTGTAGCTCGCCTGTGTTTAACTACCTTTGTAACTTTACTTTTTTTAATGTCTGAAATTGGGTAGCATATTATTATAACTGGTGCCAGCCACCCAGTGTGGTCAAATAGTTTGGAAGTTTCGGATAGCACTTTTCTCTTTATTATAGGTGTTTCGATATTTAGTGGTTTGATTTTAAATTGGAAAATATTTTCTGTAGGATTCCATAAAATCCCGAGGGTTTTAATAGTTTTCTCTATTTCGATTGTGTGGTTGCTTTCATTTCGATATTTCCTAGTATCTGCTGGTTGTTGCTGCTCCATTTTCACAGATTTAAACTTTCTTATTTCAATCATTTACCTACATGTTCTGGCATCCTCCAAGTTTTTTGATGGTGCCGCTCGTGATAGTATGTCATCGACATAAAAATCCTCAGCGACTGCTTTTTTTGCAGCTGTCTATGTATGGCCCTTATCTTGCGCTAGCTGACGTAGGACTCTTGTAACAGTTTTCAGCTTGTACGTGCTGATTGCGCCTTTGTCGTTTCTCCATAGTATCAACTGGTAGCTTCGATCTGGAGGACCGATTTTTATTTGTCTAAACTTCTTTTTGATATCAGCGTCGTTCCTCCAGCGTAACAATATATCTACGTGTGGTTGTTCTATTGTTGGGCCAGTGTGAAGCAGGTCATTTAACGATATTCCATTTGACGTTTTAGCTGAAGCAAAAAAATAGTTTCTACCCGCATCGTCACGTTGGTTTATTTCTACCATATGATCCAATTTGGCGTGTTGTAGCTTTTTTGCTGGATTCGCCTAATATCAATTCGTCGCTTGACCATTCGATCTATGGTTTCCACCATTTTCTAATCTTTTGTAGTTCTTTTGAAAGTGTTCTTCGTATTTCAGTTCATCACTGGTAAGTTCCGTTTCCCAAAACTTCTTGAGCTGATTTTCTAAATCGATATTCGATATCATAGATTTTATGTGGTGATGTTGGATGCTTGAGCTTTTGAATTTTCCAAACACAATCCATCTTAATTCTATTTTTTGTGCAGTCCAGAACAACAGCTGGATTTCCTTTTATAATATCACTCGATACGATTTTTGGATAATATTCTGGTCCAAGCAAGTTATAGTTTGGATCTGCATGCTCTAAGTTGTTTAATGTTCCCAGCCTTCGGTTTGCATCTGTTGTTCTGGTAGCAGTGTCGTGGGTTTTGAAATACTAAAGCCGACTCCAGCTATTTTGGCACATACTTTCTGCCCCTTCAGCTTCAATTTTTGAATGCTTCCTTGGTAATGAAAGTTGTTTCAGATCCTGGGTCAATCAGGACTCTTAAAGTTGCGTGGCTTCCATTATTATTGGCGGATTTAACGATAATGTTTTCAGTCGATCTGGCGTTCCTTTGACGTACGAGTGTTGGCTGATTGTTTACCGAACCGGTTATCTCGAATTTGGTGACCAAACGTTGGAGAGTCGACTTTGAAGGACCACCGCGTGAAACTTGTCATGGTGATTTGGCTTCAGTGACTGGAAAAATATACCAGATTAGACAGACGCCACCAAAAAACATGGCCGCCATAGGCTGCAAACATCGACCCGCCCAAATTGGAAAACCCTTTGCTTGCCTATAAAATTTAAAGAGATTAACATGTGTCCGTGTATTTAAATATTGATTTGCTTGTAGTCGGTGCTGCACATTCAACATACTCGTATATGAACATTAAATATGTTTTCAATGAAACTTTAATTATCCGTATAACATGCATACCCAAATGAACATTGTAAAATAAACAAAAAAATGGTTAAATGCATCAAAATAAATAATAAATTATTTTGCATAAACTATTTTGAATGGGGAAAATGATACCCATAGAGTCTGTGCAGTGTGTTGTTGTTGGTTTAAATTTAAATTCAGTAAATATTTCTTTTAAAGGTACGTGGATCGATAAAATCCTTATTGTTGTTCGTTGAGTTAGCATATTGTAAAGACATGATGGGTATACAAGTACATAAATGGAAATGTTAATGGTTGGATACAATTTGAAACAGTTCCAACACCTCCTCATTATTTAGTGTTGAATTTCCAGCAAACAAATACCTTTGTCGTTGTTACCGATAATTTTTGGAAATCATCCTGCAAACTGCTATTGAATACTATATTCTAGATCTAAGCCGTTATTCAACGCTTCTTTAGTGTACGCAACCAAGGATTTTCAATTATGTACCTTTAACTAATTGACAACTACTGTCAAATTTATCCAAGACAAACAATTTAAACATTTATATTGTTCCAATTAGGTTCGAATTATTACTGCCATCTGGCGCGAAATACTCTTTGTATAATTAAATGTTTGGCACGTCTCTTCCATTTTTTTTTCATCAAGCATAGGGGCACGCTGATACAATAAAGTTGGTGTGATTACTTCGGCACCGTGATTGCCTTAACAGATAACTATTACAGTTTATTCAACTGGTCCTTCCGGCGAATTATTTGTGTCCATTATTAAGCCCGAAGTGTAACCGAAGATACATCATTCGTTGCTAAAATAGTTCAGCGGTATTGGCCTCAAGCCAGAAGATGGTGGCAACTTATCGTTTAAAGATGACTATCATATGACTGACAGTAGCAATGCTAATGTCTTAGGTGCGAAACAAATCAGTTAAACATATTTCATCATCGCCGGCAGATAATACGCCGTATTTCAATATTTCAGTTTGTTTTGACAGTTTACTCTCGGCACTGAATTAGATTTAAATTTTCCAAAACTGAGCATTCAAAAATTTTCTAGCAGTTACACAGAGTGACCTGCGTAAATTAAATCAAGTCTAGAAGTTCCAGGATTTAAAAGTTTTGCTCGAAGAGTAATCGGCGTCGTTACTTCACCACATACTGGTAACTGAACATAATAATTGCATTCATTGCCTTCGCTAAGTTATAAAATTCTTACGATTGCAAACACCACAATATAAACAAGTTCATTAGGATACTTGCTGTGCAGTCAACATTCATTCAATAATCAAAAGCTAATAATTTGAAAGGGTTGTCTGTGGATTGGAGGTATTATCTAGCTTGTGTTCTCGGGCTGATTTATCTGCTTTTGGAGAAACTGGATGTTGCTAGAAGAACAGCGTGGGTAAATTATTCAACAGATCTAGATGGGCCAAGTTTCACTGAATTCATAAAATTTTTGTCACGAAGCATTGATGTATTCGAGCGAAGCATCAGCGAGTGCTGGAAAATGTAATTTTGCAGTGTAGAGTTCGTGGCATTGGATGTAATCAAACGCAGAGAGTACGTGAAAAATTATTATCGGCGTTATAGTTGAACTGAAGGTAAGCATACGGTATCCAAATGCTTAAATCGACGACGTTGTCAAAAATGTCAACAACGGCATGATACGTTATGATACGTTCGCTTTTGGCAAAATCTATGGTTTAAAAAATTATATGTCACATTTATGAATGAGTGAGTATATTTCATTGGGTCATATGACTGAAATTTCTTCAAGTTAGCTCAGAATCATATTATTTACCGCATCACGGGGTACTCATATTACCGGATTCCGACAGCAAATTACGAGTAGCGTTCGGTGGCTTAGGACACTCTTCAAGGAAAATCGTTAAACAGGTGTTTGGCAGTTGAATCGACTATTCAGTCTAGTATATTTAGGTACGAATTTACATTAAAGAAATGGAGGGCCAATTGTAAATCGGTTCTAAAAGATCTTCCAACGGATCATTGCGAATCATGTGAAAAATCGTTCTTGATCGAAAAACGGAAATAAAGTAAAAATTTTGGGAATATTCTTGAATCTTGAGAGCGATAAAATAATTTTCAGCGTACACTTACCGGAACATTCCATGCACAAGAAACGGGCTGTGTTGTTACAAGTCATTTATTTGGCCCGATTGCTTGGTTACGCCGGTGGTCGTTAGAATGAAAGTGTTTGTGCAACAATTATGGATGAAGAACCTGGGCTGGGATGATCGATTACCGGATAATTTGGAAAGTGAATACTATTACAATCCCCAGATACATATTTGCAGTCACCACTTCAGTTGTCGAAATCGCTTATGCAGCTACCGTATATTTCAAGGTTATCAATAGCATGGCCGGTACTGTATAACTAACGACAGCTAAAACTAAAGCGAAACCACCAAGCATTATTGTTATCTCAACTTTAAACGTCATTGACATATTTACGAATCCAAACAAATGGTCCACATTTGTTGGTAACCGAACGGCGGAGATCTTAAATGAAGTAGCCAGGTCATCCCGTGGAATGTCGACTAAAGTATTAATGGCTCACTCGAATTTGGTGGCATGGTCCACAGTGGTTATGGCATTCTTGGCCAAGACAGCAGAACATAAGTAAAATCGCAAAAACTCGCTGGATCAGTTGTTGACAAAATGTTCCTCATTTCAAAAAATTGAAACTGGAACTTTCGGATAACTTTTCTCAAGGCACCTGAATAGTGTAAAATGCGGACCTTTATTGTGTTTCAACGTAATAAGGCGGTCCTCCGATTACAAGTTATATGGGCAACTTACCAAGTTCACGGGTGATAGGTGGAAACCGTTCTGCAACTGTAGTCTGGATTATGCTGGCCTATTGAATTACTATCTTATCAGTACATATAGAATGCGCCACTGATTTAAGGATCGATTGCTTTTTGGCTGCTCTTAAACGATTTGTGGCACGCATAGGTGTACCACAGAACAAAATCAGCGGCATCAGTAGAAATTGTGTGGGAGCTGCAGCTAAGTTGAAACAATCATTCCAAAAGATTATATCTAATTCTGCTGATATTTTCAGATTGTGTACTGCTTGATACATTAAATCCCCATGCTTCACATTTTCGGGATGTATGGGGATCCTACATAAACTCGATGAAATTCACTTTAAGAGAGTAGTTAGAAGTACTATTTTGTCGTTGGAAGAGATGACGACATTACTACCCGAAATCGAAGGTATTTTAAACATTCCATCACTTTGTACTACTACCGATCCAACTGCAACATAAAGATTGCAGAAAAAGATATGAACGAAGTAAACTCATCCCATTTAAGTAAATGGCAAATGGTTCAAAAAATGTCTCAACATTATTGGGAGCGATGGCATTTAGAATATTTAAGTATGCTATAGTCCAGAAGCAAATGGCGCCCTGCTAAGGATCCAGTACGAATAAATTACTTGGTGATAATTATTGCGAAAAATATTCACCCATGGAAATGGACTATTAGAAGGAAGAAGGTATGTAATATACCATACGGACAGCATCCACCTCTAAACGTTTCTAGAGTGTGGTGTATACCTCCCGCAGAATTTGTATGGATACATTTTTGATGCTATCGTTTGATTTTATAGGGTTTTCCAATAAGAGTGACATGATTTCTTTAAAAAAAAATGTTGCACTTGCTGTGTGGCACGTAGCCCCGTCTTGTTGGAACCAAATGTTGTCAAGATCAACTTCTTCCAATTTCGGCCATAAAAAGTTGGTTATCATCGATCTATACCGATCTCCATTGACAGTAACGGTGTTACCAGCTTCATTTCGAAAAAAATACGGACCGATGATTCCACCAGACCAAAAACCACACCAAACTGTCAATTTAGGTGAATGTAATGGTTTTTCATGAATAATTTGTGGATTTTATTCGCACCAGAATCGACAGTTTTGTTTATTTACCGCACCACTCAGATGAAAGTGAGCCTCATCGGAGAAGATGATTTTCTTAAAAAAATCGTTATCGTTTTCAAGTTGTCCCAAGGCCAAATCAGCAAATTCACGACGTTTACGGTGGTCCAATGGCTTCAGTTCTTGAGTGAGAACAATTTTGTATGGATGCAAACCCAAATCCTTTTTCAAAATCCGCCTGGTTGTGGTTTGAGACAGCCCCAATTCTTCAGAACGTCTTGGAATTGACAAATTGTCGTCACGACACTTGTCGTATTGGCTTGTTGCAATCTTTGTCTTATTGGCACTTCAATATTATGTAAAGAAAATGTACGCTCAAAATTTTCAACAATTCGACGAATAGCGAGCACACTTGGACGATTATTACTCCTATAAAATGGCAAAAGCGCACGAAAAGTTGGAACTGGAGAACGATTATTTTGAAACTTTGTTCTTGCGTATATCTCACCATGATGAAATTGTAAACATTACTGAATACAATGAAACAAAAAATGACAGATCATGACATATTACAAATGGCCGAAACGTGACTTAAAAATCATATCATTCCTATTGGAAAACCCTATATGTATTTATCGATGCGTCTTCCTGAGAGGCCCGATTTTTCATTGGATTTCGAGTTGTATCATAAAGTAGTTTGCCCCCACTCGTGATAAGCCAACTAAGCTTGTGATTCAGTCAAACGCATTACCACCCTGCAATTCTCTTTGTGCTGCGGACATACAAAAACCGTTCGTGTCAAGAACCGTTGCAGTCTATTTGAAAATCAAATATCAACGACGCCTCGACAACCAACCACAATTAATGCTCTCACATCAAAGAACAAACAACTTATTCATTCAGCAACAGTCATGATAACAACAAAGGCAGTTCAACAAAAATTACAAATATTCATTGAGAATGACAACAATCTACAAGAAAGCAATCTCACCTAGAAGGAAATAAAAATCGAAGGATCCTATCAAGAAAATTTCAGGTGCAATCCAGATGGGAGGTACACAACTATTACAGCTCGAAAGGCAGTTTACAAAGAATGCATCATTAAAGCGGATGTATCAATCGGTTATTCAGAAATACATAGACCTGAAGCACATGAAGTTAATCCGAACAGAACATAAAGATATCGAAGTGAATCAAAGCTATAATTTGTCAAAAATAATCGGCACCTATCGACCCAGCCAAATAACAATAGGCAAACAAAATGGAACAAAGCAGTCTACAGCCAAACAACAGCCGACAAATAAAACATAGTCCACGCCAAATAACCGGCAAATATAATAACTGACAAGACAAGATGGCTGAGCACCCAATTAGAACTGCCACAGTTAGGCAAGATTAAAGTTCATCGTTGGATAAACTACTCCAGTGGTGCTTGGAATGAATTATATTTCTGTGATGCCTCTAACCATGCATACGCCGCAGTGGTGTAGTCTACCAACAACTATATGGCACCTTGTAAAGTCAGCTGAGAATCCTGCAGACATAGTGTCACGGAAATAGTAAACACTTTAGCTCTCGGTAACCATAATATATGGTATAAAGGTCCAAAATTTATTGATAATGAATTAATATTGGATTCCGACGTAACCATGCCAAACAGCATTTTGCATGACGTACGGTTGGATGAATTAGAAGAAAACTCAATAGTCAGAGTGACATATAAATTTCAATAAACTGAAATCCATCGTCGGAAATACAACATAATAATGGTGCAAATTATCGGAGATGGCCAAGATGCAAACGGGCACGTGCCAGAGTACAACCATGAAGAGCAGTTTTGAAAACAGGAACAGATTATCATTTGTCCTTTCCAATTGAAAATAACGAAAGGAAGGAGATACATTTAAAAAGTACGCTGCCTTACAACGAAATATTGCATTCCTGTCTACAAACGATTCGTTCTGGTGAAGATTATGTATTGATATTTGCTCCGATAATGAAACTTACGTTAGCAGATCAAAACAGCTTTGAGACAACAACCAAAGAGATAAGAAAAATTACCAGGGAGCTGCTCGGTTTAAATTGTAATGTCGTTCTTCAGCACCGAAAGTGTCGGGCGAAAATTATTATTTCTATTAGCAATTCACAAAGTTCTATTGTTTCTTTGTAATCCAAACCTTTCAAGGCGGAGTTCATTCTTTCTCCACATTGAAAAATTTGACCCAACTCTTTTATATGGTAATGAAGCATATTCATGTTTATGGTACGGTTAAAGTGCGAAATCGTTAAATGTGCAAAGTTAAAATTTTTTTAAATCGTTAATACGATAAAAATTCAGCTGTAAATAGGGCCTATGTCGGCCGATAAAGAATACAACTCATGTTGTCTAGACAACGCTAGAACCTTCCATGGTAATTTGCCATACACTACTGAATAATTCACAACAGATTTGACAATATCTAACAACGTGGTCTAACATATTTCGAGCGTCCCTATTGAAAGATCCTTTACAAAGTCCACCATCATTAGCACACAATAAAATGGTAAAGCATAAAAAAAGTTTGAGGCAATAATGGCCACTCGAGTACAAGTTCCTTGAGTTCATATTCCTCATAAATGCCAAAATATGACCGAAGTCTCACTTGATATTTTAAGTAATATTTTGCTGGGAGTGGGCTGGACTATCACATTCTGTTGTATTATATTGTTTTAATTTCGATCCACTTCTTTCAGACAGGTTTAATTTTGAATTATGATATTTTGCCAGTAGGAGGTCACTGCAAATGTCTACATCACTTGTTGCCCTGACATCTTGTAAGGACTTTCGTTATTCATTATAAAAGATGTGTGGAAATTTATTGCCTTCTATGAATTATCTGATCTGCGATGCAGTGGTCGATGAGTCTCTTCCATTATTATTACGCACAGAGTCTATATTGATTGTTTACCACCCATATGATGGTTTATCATGGGGTCATTTTCTTGTGTGTCCTTGCTATTGTGGCTATTGTGTTGGATCGTATCACTGAATATTAGAGGTGGTGGTTTGTATTTTTGTATGGAATCCTGTTATCGCGTCCAGATAATATATTAAGTAATTTTGCTAGCGTTTATTTCACCTCTGTTTGTGTCACTGCACTGAGACCGAGAATTTCGTTTCTCTTCTTTCTTAATTGTTGGAGTTTTGATGCTTCAATGAATTTAATGTATTGGAATGATTGGTCTATTGAATCCTAGCCATCCCCAGGGCATCTGAGTAAGGTATACGGGCCAGGGGAGGAGGGTTCCCAAGATGTCCCACCTTGTAATAATCCTAGTAATGGTTGCTTGACGTTGGTGATGAAGTTGTTGTTGTGTTTCAATTTCAAGAAAGATAGCTCCAGTGAAAAAGGACCGGGAAACGCAAACGTCGATTGATAATCAGTTGGCGAATCTCTAGGACAAATGTAGCTAACCTGAGCTAACCTGAGCAAAATGGATATCGCTTACATCAAAAAACCCCCACCTGTATTCTTGTTCAAGACAAGATCATCGTCCCAGCTATCAGACAATTTTTTTCTGGAAACCACAATATCTGCACGAAACATCTTTTTTTGTATTTAAGTTTAATCAAAATACAACCACAAACAGTAAACAATCAACAAATTACATTTATGCTATACGCTTTGTAGAAACCCCAACTACTTCGCTCAAAAACGGACGTTAAAATCAGAAACGAAAACTTTTTTTCGAAAATGTTCATGACAGATGGCGCATGTGGCAAAGCGAAACCATAACCGAATTTATCTTAGCAAGCCGTTAATTGTTGTACCAATATTGAAGACAGTGGTTGACCAAAATTTCAATTTCACCTATTTGTTTAATAAAACCTGAATTTTAACTGCCAAAATATAGGTAAAACCAAATTTAAACTGCAAAACTAGAAGATCACGACTTCGCACAGAAAACAATTTAAAAAAATTTAATAATCTACATAGTCTACGAATTGTCTACATATTATACCAATTCTCGACATTCTCTCCTCAAAAATCACTTGTATACGCTATTTTCGACTCCAACGTGTAGACAATTTGGAAATATGCGTAGACGCACAACACTGGGCAGCAGACTCAGTGAGCCTTTTGGTAAGGAACATGTTCGGAGTCCTCACCAAACGAGAGGCTGAAAATATGAATCTCAATTTGAAAATATCAACAATTGTGTTCCGAAGGCATACACTACCACAACAACCAATTCCACCAATTCCGTAAAGCCAGTACCCCAGCTCCGGTTTCAGATCCCATTTCTTTCCGATGGCATTTTTGCAAGAATAGAGTGCCACAGTGGCCTTCTACACTCTTTCTATCAAGTTTGGTGTCCAACTGAGATTACTGTCGAGAAGGATCCCCAGGAATCTCGCCCTATCAGTAAGGATCAGCATAGTACCATTTAAACTTGGTGGGACCATTTCCGGAATTTTATATCTCCTAGTAAAAAGGACGGAAATTTTTCAGCCCCGTAGTAAGTTTAATGGCGGATTTGAACATGCTATTATAACTACTTGTATGCAATCAAATAATCTTATTTGCACAATTTTTTATTACGTTTAGCTCCTCTTTGGGGTATTTGACTTTTAGGATTTTTGGAGCACTCTGTTCAAGTTTTATCTCAATGGTAATTCTAGCGCACGAGTTATTTTACCAATTTGATTATAAATTATGGTTTCAATAAAAGTATGTTAGAAAAATACTTCTTTCTGTTTTCCAATATTAGATAAGTTCGTTGCGACACGTGTTAATTTGAAAGTATAATATGAAAAGCTCAATTTGTTCCATAAAAATATTTTTCATGATTTAAATGGAAATTTATGCGAACCACTAAAAAATCGTTATCCTTTTTTTACACAATGTTGTGCGAAAGTTGTTTATGGTGAAGAATGTATATAATATACATAAACTCGAGCATAACGCCATAAGAATTTAATTAGAAAGTATCAAGCGGTTTGAATAAAAGAAGAACTTTGTACCAGCACCGTACCAAAGTTTTTTACTTTAGATATTTTAATGATTTTTAATTAAACTTTTCCATTCTATATGGCCACATAAAGCATAATAAAAGTTAATATTGCGTGATGCTGGTTTGAAGGACCGTATAATATGACTTAAATCAAAATTTCGTCACGTAATTTTTGGGAAAATAAATTAAATTCAGATATTTATACCGACGCCGAATCTACTTTACCTACTACTGATAAACTTCTATGAAGAGTAATACACATCCAAACACGATGACTATGCAATCAATAATTCAGTTTGATTGAATACCATATGTACATAATTATGGGTTCGAGCCTTAGTCAACCATAAAAAAAGATTTTATTTTCAACAATTTTTATTGTTACAGATCTTATTAAAAACTTATCTCTATTGTCGCTAAACTCTAAAACTAAAATTATTTAAGATTGTATCTATTTATCTCTATCTAAATTGTTTCGTATTACAAGCCGAATTTCACATTTCCCACGATTTGTCTTGTTGATCAACGTGTTCGTCGTGCTGAGGTTGCGTCTTTCAATATTGTCATCGTTTCAATATTGGTTTGTTACCTCGCATTCCTTATAACTCCTCCCGGGGGTTGAGAATGGTCGTCCGCGGCATTTAGTATCAAACTTACTGCTTTCTGTTGCTCCTGGCATGATGTACCCAGGTTATCTTGTTCTACTTTTGCCTTTGGAAATTCCCCATTTCGATCTTTGACTGGTATGGTTGTTTTGTTGCTGTGAACAAATTTAAAGGAATATAGATAGACAGTGCGCAAAATATCCATTGAAACGTGTGCTGTGTGGCATAGAGCGCCGTCCTGTTGAAACCAAATGTTGCCTATGTCCCCCTCTTCAAGTGCCGGGAACAAAAAATCGTTTATCATGGCGCGGTAGCGCTCACCATTGACAGTAACGGCGGCTCCTTGCTCATTTTCAAAGAAAAATGGCCCAAT
Organism: Nephrotoma guestfalica; assembly: GCA_963691935.1. Classification (NCBI taxonomy): domain Eukaryota; kingdom Metazoa; phylum Arthropoda; class Insecta; order Diptera; family Tipulidae; genus Nephrotoma; species Nephrotoma guestfalica. Next base: position 14,147,650 of record OY829915.1, read on the forward strand.
GATGCCACCGGACCAAAATCCGCACCAAACAGTCACTCGTTGAGAATGCATCGGCTTCTCTACGATTACGTGTGGGTTTTTCGTGCCCCAAATGCGACAATTCTGCTTGGTTACATAGCCGCCAAGATGGAAATGCGCCTTATCCGAAAAGATGATTATGTTGCTAAAATCGGCATCTTCTTCAGGTCGATCGCAAACCCACTCAGCGAACCGAATACACAACCATTTTCGTTCAGCGGAAGGATAAAATTAACTTTCTGTCAAATCAGAAGTGACATAATCCTTGCCATACTCAAAAAAGACCGCTAGTTCAAAAAAAAAATTATTTGGCCCACCCTGTAGGATTAGCAATATTATACAGATAGTGGAAATTGATTTGCCCCCAGAAAGCGTCCACATCCAGGTTTGGTGGCTCATTTCTTTCAAATAAACATTATTCAATTGTTTTCTGTTCTGAATATGTTCTTGGGTTATTACTGTAATATCTGGGGTTGTTATCATATGACGAGTAACTTGAAGTTTGTGTAATGCTCCTTGGATTACTTGCATTTCACTCCTTATTTCGTAGGAATGAAACTTTTTGTTGTAAAACGTTATCGTGCAGTTAAAGAAATCCACTAAAAAGTTTCCTGTTAGTGCCCGGTTGTTTGGCCCGCAGTTGGAAAAAAGGGTTTCGTTCCTGCGGCGTTGTTTATCAGGACTTTGTCCTCCGAAATATGCTGGATTGTTGTTTCCGTTTCTGATGTGCCATTACACTGACCCTTAGTCCCCATTACTAGTGGTACTATGCAGTTATTACTAAATTCGCATTTATCGGGCTTCCAGCTAACCATTTCCATGCTGAGCCTAAGGTGTCCCAACGTTTGTATCTTGTGGTCTGGCTTGGTTTTATTTGGTGGAAATTATTTCTAAATTTTTTATATTTCTGTGTAATTGAAGCTTATCTTCTGGTTAATCCACAAATTGGTTAGGTTGAATGGATGTACAATTTTTATGACCCCTGTTTGAACTTTACAATTCCCTTAACTTTAGTAATAAAATTGGGTCTTCATGTAAGTTTGTTATTTCTAGTTTTTGGCAATTTAAATTTGCGAAAATATTCATTGCCTTTATTTTACAACAAAGTTTTATACTTTAAATTTTAATTAGCGATTTTAAAAACAACTTACTGATTGTTATTTATTATTTATGTAGTTATGCTAAATTTATTCTAGACTATTAGATATTGTTTTATGAGAAATTGTATGATTGGGATCTTTATGCTGACTTTTTCTGAAAAAGAAGAAAATTACGTTTCATTAATTTCCTTTAATCTTTATTTTTATTTTTATTCCTCTTCATATTCTTCCGTGTCTGGAATGTTCTGGCGGTTATACTTTTTATATCTGTCTGAATCCCTCAAGGTTGGGCTTTCGCTCTTATATGTTTGATTTTAAAAACACTAATTGTTTTTCTGATAATTCAGGCGGATTTTCTTTTTTATTGTTTTGTTTAACCATTCGACTTACCGCTAGTTGTAAATTGTTACTCACGTTTTGGAAAATATTTTTTGCTTGAGTCTGAATTTCTTTTTGGTTTATGAGGTTGCTTTGATTAAAGATCACCAATTAGCGTCGCATGTGCCCTTTCTACTTGTCCGTTGGACTCCGATGAGGAGGCGTACTCCAATTTAATATTTAGTTTTTGAATTGTGTGGATTGGAAAGTGGTCTCGTGATCTGAGACAATAGAATGTGGTATTCCAAAGACAGTAAAATACTTCGTTAGGGCTGCCGTTACGTTCGTGAGATTTTTTGAGTTTATAAAAACCATCTGTAACTGTTTTGATTAATTATAGATAGGAAACTTGTTCTATTGATACTGAATATATCAATATGTAGTCTTTGTAAAGGTTTTGTTGTAATTGGCCTAGGTGAAATTTTTATATTGTACGACTTTCTATCGTACTTGTGTTTATTACAAATAGTACAGGAATTAATGTGAATTTTTATTTTACATCTTAGAGAAGAAGTACGACCTTTTAATCTGATTTTCCACTTCTTTTGTGCCCCTATCAGCCCTTTCGTGTTCTTTTACTATAATTGAGTTTTGACGGTCCTCGTTAGTCACGTCCTCGACCATTTTAGTGACGAACACAAAGTGTCCTTTTTTTGCGAAATTCTCTCTACATGCTTCCTGAATAATTCCGTATAGGATTTCCGTCTTCCGTTATGAAATTTTTTTAAACATTGAATGATATCTTCTTTTCTAAATTCTTGCTTTATTATTATTCTGTTAATTTTCGGGAATACTTCTTCAGTAATTATGGTGTCTAATTCAGACAGTCTGAGAATTATTTGGTTGTAATAGAAATTAATAGGTCGTTCTTCTCGTCCACGTCTGAGTCACTATTTGGTGTATTATTATGCATTGAAGCATTATCTGGGTTAGAGGCTTGCATATCTAGATTGTGAAAGTTAATTTCTTTGTTTTGATTAAATTTAGTTTCATCTATTGGAAGTCTACTAAGGTCGTCGGCCACAACGTTAGCTTTGCCTTTCTTATAGATCACTTCGTAATCAAAATTCTCCAGTTCCAAACGCCATCTAAGGATTTTCGTGTTTTTTTCAGAAATTTTAATAAACGTAAGGGGTATATGGTCTGTCACTACACACAGAAATTCCGTTTCTCGCTTTAGAAACTCACATTTGTCAAGCGGAATTTTCAAGTTGAAATGTGATAAGATCTTGAAGATTCTCGATGTGGTAACAGATCTTTCCTATTAGTCCGTGTAGGATATTATTCATCGCTCGTTGGAAGGTGGCCGGACCGTTTTTTAATCCAAATGGCATCCGGGTAAACTCAAAGTGTCCTTGGTCCGTGGAAAATACTGTTTTCTCCTGCGAATTCTTATCCATCGGAATCTGGTTGAATCCAGATTTTAAATCTAAGGTTGAAAATAAGTAGATTTTCCAAGGCTATCTAATATCTCCTCTATTTGAAGGATGGGAAATTTGCCATTTATGGTCTTGTCATTTAATTTAGTCAATCACTACTCTGACTTTCCGGGTGTCTGAAGCGTCAGCTTTCTTAGGTCCAACCCATATAGGGGAAGAGTAGGGGCTGCTAGAATTTCGAACGATTCTTCTACGTCCTTTTTGAAATGGTGAGGATATCTGTATGTTTTTGTGTATACGGGTACTCATCTTTTGTATTTATTTTATGCTTAATGATTGTGGTAGCAGAGAGTTTTTCATTCTCCTTCAACAGGACTTTTTGATTTTCAAAAATGGTGTTTATGAGAATTATTTTTTCTTCTGTCCTTAAATGTTCTGTACGGATTATTTTAGAGATCATTTCTTCACCTATTAGCTCATTTTTATACATTTTTATGGGCTGAATTGTCTCGCAGTTGTTCACATTTAAGTTTAGTTTTGGTAGGCATTTCGGTATTTCTGGTGTATTTGTTAAAATATTTACAGTCGTTCTAAAATTTTCGGATTTATATAATCCAGGTTGTACAGTGATGTTTTTATTCAAATCTGTATGTGGCGTTCTAATGATAAAAGATGAGTGGGTATTATGTTGGGCTTGATTATGTTCTTATTTGCTCCAGTGTCTATTAGGATTTTTACGTTTTGCATGGTAATTTTGTTTTGGCAATAATTTTCGTTTTCTGGGTTCGGATTCGAGTTGTTTTCGGAGCTCTCTTTTCCAGCTCAAGAACTGGAAGCGTCTCGTGATTATTGGCGATTCCCTTAGTGAAGATTCTTCTTGATTGCCTGGAATGGTCCACTTCCATAGGTATGGGTTCGTTTTTAACTTGCCCTGACCAACTTTGTTTTTTTATTTGGGGATTTGCAGAGTTATGATTAACGTCCCTTCTCTGCTGGAGGTGATTGAGCTTATTTTGAACATTGGCCTATTTCGAGTTCGCCATTATGGTCTCGTTGGAACTGAAGTTGCACAAGAAAGCATGAGCCTCTTCAATGCTTTTCGGCTTTGCAGCTTGCGCGTATCCGAAATAAGGTTTTTTAAGCCGGAAATAAATGCCTTCAATGAAACTGCATATCGCGTGTCAAGAGCCGTTGTACATCGAGTTCTGCTTCGCTAGCGACCTAATATTTTGAATAATTTCTTTTGTTTTACTGAAGAAAGTATGTATGGACAAACCTTCTTCTTGTTTGTTATCCGAAAGCTGGGATTTATAATATGGGAGTTATTGTTTGTCTCCTAAAGCGTCGATTAAGGTTTGTTTGATATCCGAAATATTTTCTGGGTCTCCTGCAAGGCAGAGTATGTCTTTAGCCTTGCCCTCAATTTTGTTCTTGACCGCTAGCAGGTATATTTTGAACTGTTGAGGTGGGACTATTCCGTCGAACATTACAAGTGTCTCCTCGACAGTTTTAAGCCACGATGCCGCTTTTTTTTATTTCTATCAAAAGATGGAATAAATTTTATTGGATCTGGGATCCTAAATAAGTCTAATTGCATCTGCGGAGCCTTAATACTGGGGTCCACCGCAGGTGTTTCTACTTTTTGATCTAACATTGCGAGCAATTGGTCATATTGAGCCTGTTGCTCACCTAAATGTGCAAGTTGTTGGGTAATAGCACCCAGTTGGGCAGATATCTGCTCAAAGTCGGTCATGGTCGCAGAGGTTATTTCTTCTATCTGATTTATATTTCGATATCTATCAAATATTTCGATAGATTTTTCCCTCCTCCGCTCGGTGAATTAGTTTGTTCTTATACTGACAAAATGTTGTTTTTCGTCTTCCTTAAGTTCTTATTAAAAACTTAACTATTTTTACGAAACTCTAAAATAAGACTAACTCAAATTATTAATCTTACATCTCTTTGTCTATATCTAAATTGTTTCGAATTATAGGCCAAGCCAGTGCAAATTTATTGGTGCATTTTGATGAGTTCGCATTTCCCACGATTTGTCTTGTTGTTGATCAACGTGTTCGTTATGCTGAGGTTGCGTCTTTAAATATTTGAAAGCTCTCGGTTCAAATTTAACACACACAAATGTCAAAAGATTAATTTAACTTTGCAAAAAACAAAATATTTATTACATGAGGAATAATCGATGGTCGCATCCGTGATTATCAAAATTGTTATCGACTCCGCTATATGTGAAAATGTTTGCTTTTGATCTTCTCGACATCCGTTCTTCTAAAACAAGCATTTCTGCAAAATGTTGTCAACCTTAAATGTTCTGGGTGGAGTTTAATTAATTTAATAAACCAAAAAAATTATGGTTTGGGGATTGTGATTCAATTTCTTAAAAATTCAGATTCTATTTAAAATTTTATCAGATTTTTCGTCTACTGCAATTTTTCAATTAGCGTTTTCATTGATGAATTACGTAACGGTTGCGAGTTGCATGAACGGGAGACAACTTTTATATGGTTTGAATTTTATGCGGTTGTTGGTTGAATGAAAAACAGGAATATTTAATTACGTGTATGAATATGGATATGTTTAAAAAAATATTTAAAATAGAGCATGTACATATTTACATTTTTAATTGAAAAATTTAATCAATTTTAAAGCGATACGAGACTACTATACACTGTTCCCCAGTGATTTTAGATACACACGATACTATTTTTCGACGGACAAAAAATTTTTCAGACCTAAGGAAATTTTTTACTTATTTCGTGTTATTTTAAATTTGCATTTTTATTATTCTGGCGAATAGTCCAAACCGATACGAGTACGAGTATGACGGTAAAATATCTGGAATTTAACTGTCCGTTACAAATTTTTTGGGATGTGTAAAATCAAAAGTTCGCTGTACTTTCATCCTTACCTAACCGACTCGCCTGTGTGCACTTTTTGGTGCTGACTGAGTAATTGAATCTAACTATACGGACGAATAGGGATTATGTTGAGTTTAATAATGAAACGGTATTTGCAATATCTTTTGGTTTATGTGTTATTTACTCAGAGCTATTTTCAATCATGCAAATGCCACACCAAAAATCATTTAGTTATATACATGCATTACGGCAACAATAATAGTACATCACTTGACAGTCGCTCGCATGAACTTTGCATCAATTATAAACAAGCAGTTTTTACCATTCATTAAGCTCGTGTATATGGAAACGCCTCCTCGGCTTATTTCTTTGTCATTATACGTTCCCGGTGTAAATCGAACTAACGATGTGCGAATTGACACCGATATCTGACATAGATCGATACAAATATTGTTGTTTAGGGATTAAACGATCAACTGTAGAACGATAATTATCTGGCCTCTTTACATTGTCCTGATTTTCATGTAATCGCTGTGCAAACGAGTACGTCTTCCTTTTCTTCGATACGGTGACGTATCTGATTTTGATGGCGCCTTACAACGCAGTTATTCGTTGATACAACGTACATCTTACTTCCCAATTGGCGAATTATAAGTTCCAGTGACCCACTTTGGCCGAATACCGGGTGGTTTAAATTGAATTTTGCTGTGTTTTGTATCTTAGTTCTTGATTGAAGTTGGCTCACCAATTATAACGCTGTTTTACGTTGACGCTCGTGAATATTATTAGCGTTAACCTTTTTTCTCATTGCGCCCTTAAAAGTTCGTACGAACCTCCTCTCCCAAGGCTTCCCTGCTTTTGGCCAACTTTTGAAATCTCTAGTGGCCGCCGACGACATCTCTTGGCAACTGGGGCAACATTTCATCATTCCTTGATATCTTCATCTATCCGTGCCCACCGACAATAACGGCGAGCAATTTGCTTGGTGTACGTACCACACTCAAATGACCTTCATATAACATTTTCAGCACCGGCTTGCGTAAACTGGCTGGCACAATTACTCTAGTGTAGTCTGAAAAAGTAAACCATTATTAAAAACGGGAATAGAGTTCTGTCTTACACAATATGCTCGAAGCTGCTCGTCTTTGATAGCATCTGGCCATCCTTATTTTACGAAAGTTCTAATTTGTGACAAAACTTTGTCTTGGGCGGTACAGGTTGCGATTCTCTTATTATCGATCGGAAAACGATCAAGTTTTTCGGTGTATAACTGATTGAGCTCCATCATGTCCTCGTCTCTATCGAAATGGTCATCCGGACCCATAGGTAATCTGGAACATGCGTCAGCATTGGCGTGCTTAGCAGTTGGATGAAACCTGTGTGTACGTATAACCCATTAGGAAAACAGCCCATCGTTGCAACCGATTTGCTGTCATCGATGATACCTGATAACCCGGTATTATCGGTTATTAATTCAAGCTGGCGTCCATATGGTGAAATTTTCGTCATCCAAAAATTACTGATAACGCCTCCTTCTCTACCTCGCATAAATGCGATATCAAGGCCCCAATACCGTACTGTGATGCATCCGTCGCCAACACGAGAGGGTAGTCTCTTTGATAATGCACTAGATTGGCTGCTTCGACGATGTATTGTTTTATTTGGTGATACGAATCTTCCTGTTCCTTTAACCACCGGTATTTGACCTCTTTTTTCGGAGTTTATTTAAAGGTGCTGCCAACTGCGAGAAATTCGGAAAAAATTTGTTATAGTAGTTCACTTTATCAAGACTCTGAAGGCCCTTTGTGGTGGGACGAATTCCCGCAACATCTATTGTATGACCAACATATTCAACCTCGGTCTGACAAAATTTACATTTTTGCAAATTGACCCTCAAATTTGTCGCATTTATTCGTCGAAGAATTTCCTCTAAATTCTGTAAGTGTACGTCTTCCGATGCTCCCGTAATTAAAATGTCATCCAGATGCCATACCACATGTGAGTTGTCTGATGAATTTTTGAAAATTAGCTGTTGCGCTGGCAACCCCGAACGGCAATCGCTGATACTGGCAAAGTCCAAAAAGCGTCGTAATGGCCATCAACTGCTTGGACTCGTCATCCAACTTGAGTTGTAAATAAGCATCGGTTAATTCAATCTTGGAAAATTGCTTCCCACCTTGAAGACGGTGAAATAATTCTTCCACTCGAGGTATCGGGTACTGTTCGATACAGAACTGAGAATTCACCGTAACCGTGAAATCTCCACAAATTCGAACAGTGTTGTTTAGGCCCTCCAATCTATCGATCTCTTTCTTCACGACTGACATCTTCTCGAAGGGAATTGGACGTGTTTTGAAAAACTTAGGTGAGTTTTAAGCTCCGAACAATGACCTATGGTTGGGCAGAATACTTTTGCAAATTCTAACTGAAAATTTTATTTGGAAATTTTGAACCCAAATTGGTTGAACCAATCTATTCCAAAAATAGTCGCTCCATTTGTATCGGTAACCAGGATTCTAAGTTTTAGGCTAAAATCTTGGTATTTAGCCACGACATCTAAAGCTGGGTGTAACCGTCCTTTCCAATCATGGACTCCGAGGTAACCGTATCTACGAGAAATTGTAAAATGCTTCCATTAATTTCAATTGTTATAAACATTTTCTTCCCAAATTCCCGAAGTTGGAGCGCTGCATCTTGATTCAAACTGGAAATCTGTTCTCTAACCATCTCCAAAGAGTCAATTGACTCGTTAGATAAATCGGACTGGACTAACAACGGCTCTAACGATGTCGTACTCACATTGTTCTCTTCAGGATCTACCGAATACACATATCCATTTGATTATCTACCCCGTGTTCTATTTCTTGATCTGGAACTGTTTCTTCCTCTACTTGTCATACAAACGGCTGCTATGTGACCGTATTTATGGCACTTGCGACATTCCACTTTCAGAAATCTACACTCGTTCCGCTGATAATTGACTCCGCATACAGGACTGGAACGATCTCGGCTATTCAAACGAATCGGTTCGGATTGTGACTGGCTCCGCGATTTATGTTTAGAATGCGTTGTGGGTGTAGAATTATCATATCCCGTATTGCTTAGTCGATGTATGAAACATTGCAACTCGCGCATTTGAATGCAAACGACTTCGCCGCTTCCCTCAAATCAGCAATCCATGTAGCATATGTATCGGTTGGCTGGATTTCCATTTTCATGAATTTGAGTCGTCCGGCTAGTACATGTACTGTCCTACTGTAATACTCGGTTAACTTCGCAATAATATCGCTTAGCTTTTCGTCGTCCATTTCAGTTTCACCATACAGCTTCATCAACACGTGGTTAGTTTCGGACCCTATCCACGATAAAAAAACACGATTTTCGTTTACCATCATCTTTCACCTCGTTTGCGATGAAATGTTGCGCAAGATACTCCTCGAATCTTTCCCTCGTCTTATCGAATTTATGAAACGATGGTACTCACTTTATGCTTTCAGCTGGATGTTGCTTCATTTGCCACACGAACGTTTGTAAAAATATTTGCTGATTTTGCAAGATCTCTTGTATCTCTTTGCATGAACCTTGCGTCAATTATCGTTTATATGTAAACGTAAATTAATGAATTTTTGTTCATACACAACAGATTAGAATTTATATGTGCATTGGCGATCGTAAACGTACAACATGTCTATGCTCAAAGTAATTTTGGTTTCGCAAAAGTAAAACAACATGCTTGTTATAAAAACCGTCTTCGAATCTATAGAAACTTCAACTGCTTCAATAAAAAGCAATCCAATCTACGCCCAGATTGTTACTCTCGACACCCTGAAGGGAGTTTTAAAATTCTTGGATAGTCAGAATTTTGTCTTGTTAAAACCCTATATTTTCACCTCGATGAGGCTGGCCCGAATTATCTGAACTTTATTCCGCTTGATTTCCGCTGAATCTCGCCTCACAGGCTATTCACGAGCACTTGACATGTAGGAGACACGCAGGATTTTCTGATGGTTTGACTACAAACTGTGAGATCTGCAAAAAAGTTCTATCTGCAATTAACGGGATATAGTCGTAAGAATCTCACCTCACAGGTGATTCACAAGCACTTGATGTATACCGTAGGATTCGGAAATGTTTTGACTGCAAACTGAAAGACCTACATAAAAAGTCTATATGGAATTATCTGGATACAATCGTTTGAATCTTGCATCACTGGGGAATCACGAGCGCTTGATATAACGCCCAGGTCGTTAAAGTTTAGGCCAGTGTTTTCCAACTCTATTTTTTACATTTTATTTTCATATTTATGTTAGTAATAAATAAAATTTTCATGGCCTGTTTAAGCCCAAAGCCCCTTAATTTATGAATTTAGCATATGGGTCCCGTTGGAAAACACTGGTTTAGACTACAAACTGAGAGAATTACAAAAAAAAATATATTTAGAATTATTTGAATTTACTCGTAAGAATCTCGCCTTACATCCAATTCACTAACACTTGACCTATGATTGACTATACACGAAGAGATTTGTAGAAAAATTCTATCTGGAAATATCTGGATATAGTAATTTGAATCTCGGCTCAAGACGATTCACGAGCAGATGACATATATCGCCGGATTCGTTAAAGTGTTAATTCCAAATAAATTTTTCAGTCAAAACTTCAACGAATCCGGTGGTTTATTGTAAGTGCTCGGAAATCACATGGGAGGTGGGATTCAAACGTCTATATCCAAATTATTCCAGATAAAAATTTTCTGAAAATCTGCCTGTCAATTTGTAGTAAAAATTTTAAATACTCCAGCGATATGTCAAGGTCTCGTGATTCGACTATGAGGCGAGATTCAAACGACTATATCCTAATAAATCCAGATAGAATTTTCCTACAAATCTCTCAATCTGTACTCAAAGTTTTAAATAATCTGGCGGTATATGTCAAGTACTTGATAATTGTTTGTGGAGCGAAATTCAATCGACTATATCCATAAACGACAAATTAATATTTCATGCTGAATATTCTTGCTAAAGCTTCATGGGGGTCAATCACGTAGTGCTAATTGCGTTTCCGGATTATCGTTTTCAGCTTATGTTACTCTGTCTAGGCTTCCCAGCAATTCCAGGAATAACTTAAAAATACATTAAAGTAAAATTATAATTTCGGGCTGAATGTTAAAAATGTCATGACAGTATATCTTGACATTGTTAACTGTCGCGATAGTGACATGTTTTCGGGCTGGGATAGTAAACTCTCACGATAGTGATAATTTAGTGTTGCAATCACATTTTTTCGGGATGAGTATTGGGCTAGCTTCATATACATTTTTTTATCGGTAGCGTGAGGTTTCTCATAGATTCACGAAAACCTTAGAGAAGTTGGAAAGTTTATACAGTTTTTTGTCATTTTTAGATTTTCGGAAACTTCACTTTAGTGTATTTTCGTACTCCGGTTTTTTACATTTAAAACTAATGGCATTTAACCATTTCTTATAACCGCAATGGTCAAACTTTTATATTTGGTCCAAATTTTGGACGTTTTTTTTAGTTATGTCTAATAAATTCTTCTGGCTAATTTTTCCCTTGGTAACTGATTATCGTAGTTCCCCGTCCGGTTTCATTGATTTTCGTCCTATTTTCATTTTCCGTATAGCTAACCGAAAAATTCGAGAAATCAAAATAAATATCGGAAAAACCAGGGCGATGAGACTGGACCACACAGAAAATCCACACAGAAATACAAATCAAGCGATAATAAAAGAGGACAATGAATTTGCATACCTTGGTTGTACACTAACGAAAACAAGTGGATCAGATGAAAACATAAATAAACGAATCAAGAAAAGCAGAACAACCTTCAAGATGTTTCACAAAGCCTGGAACATATTCGCAACACCAAACAAAGAATATGCAATTCATGTGTGAAATCAGTATTGATGTACAGTAGCAAAACCAGGAAGCATAAACATAACATCACCGACACGCTACAGGTGTCAGTAAATATATGTCTTAGGCGAATACTGAACGCGCAAGTAAAGACGGATTGCTTACACTCTGGAGGTTATAATTCGCAAAGGCATTGTGGTTATACTTTGAAAACTAGTTCGAAATATTTTCAATATTTTTGTAGTTTGGCCAACTCAGATTGAATTTGTTACTTTAAAAAAAACAAAGTTTTATGAGTTCGAAACCAAACTTCCAAACGTCTTGGAACCACGACCTTTTATTTTGTGTTATTGTATTGAGAATTCGTTCATGGGTAAACCAGCAATACGACTCATCGACTTTTGCATCACAAGCCAGCATTATTCATTACAAGCAGTAGATGGATTAAATATTTTCTCTGGATGAAATGAACCAAGCAGACATTCACAGTGATCACCAACTTGTAATATCACAGTTCCAAATAAAATCTGTCGCTGTAAAGCTGTAAAATGCATCAAGACAAATCGAAAGAAAGTTTAACAACGACAGATTAAAGAGGCAGAAACACAATCTGCAAAACGGTTTACCTGCTACAAACACACTCGATTCAGTTTTCAATGTGAAAACAAAACACATCGAAACTGAAACATCAATACGAAGAGGAGTAACAGTAGAAAATACTGTCGGGCAAAACTTTCAAATCTTTGAATTCACAACTGGTGCTAATATCGAAACTATCAACAAAAGCTCTACTACCTGTAATAACAGAAATATGGAATTTCGGAAGAGTACGACGAAAAAAGAAGGAAGGCTTGTCTAAAACGGTTCCCAATAAACTGTTCAACGCCGCAACACCAAGATAAGAATATTCAATTCGTGTGTGAAATCAGTATTATTGTACGGAAGCAAAACCAGGAAGCTCCTGGTTAGGAAGCTTATACGCATACGATTACCAACCAACAAGCAGCAAATGTCGCTACAGGTCTTAGAAGAATACTGAAGTTCTTCGGGTACAACAAAATAACCAATGTTGAGCTATTTAGATAAATGAAGCTTTCTTCTACATTAACGTTTACATAGAAGTGCGATTTGCGTTTTACACAAATATTACACAAAAACCCGATTTGTAATTTGTAACTAAACATTCAATAAAATTTCTGCGTGCTGTAGAAGCTCAACTCAGATACATCATTTTATACATCTCAATCATGATTTAAAGTTTTTGAATTATTTTACAATTTTCATTAGAAATAATTAGAACTGTATACAAGTAAAAAGCTCAAAACTATCATGAATATTAATTGTCGGTGTATTCAAAACATAAAAGCATTTTTTATAGTGAGAGGTTTTTAATTACTTAAGGCTTAGGTATTTGGTTTTATTATGTGGCATGGCACTGCAACAATATACAATTTGAATAGTTAGAATTGCTACATTTAAATGTATGTTGCATAAGTTATGTAAAAACTATAACTATGGGATTAGTTTGCATATATTTTTATGTTGTGTTGAAGCACAGAAACAGCATAAGTACACAAAGCTCTCGAAACGAAAATATTTTATAATAAAAAATGAATGGAAAGATTTACATATTCCGGTTGTTAAATTCTAATTAAGAATTTTTAATTTAAACTTTAAATGGGGTTCTCCCAGTGCATTAAAATATTGCTTTTTCTATCTCACATTATTAAATAAAAATTGTTGGTTTCTAATCTTTGCAATCTGTTTTAGGGACGAAGCACTCCAAAATTGGCGTCCTATCTTACGATTTGTCTGCTGCGTAAGCGCAGGTTTGAAATTCAAAATAATTATGAGATATGAACAAATTTTTAAGGTATTTCGTTTTGTGGCCACGTCCTTCTAACAAGGATTTTCGAATAATCCGGATAGAACCAGAAGCGAGCTTTAATATTTTGATATGTCTTTAAAAAAAATCCCACTGGATAGAAGGACTTTAAAAAGAGGCATATTGAAAAGTCTGGAACGGTCTGGAATTTTATAATTCGAGATTTTGTAATTGGGCTTTTATACCGATCCAGTTTTGAGACTGCAGAGCGCCATGAAAGAAGATGCTTAAACTCGTGACAATCATAACCGGCACATCGACCATCAAGGATGCGAGAAGTTATCTCAATTGTTGAGCAAAACAACCTGTCTTGCGTATAAAAAGTAAAAAAGAGAAAATAACATTTCAGTACAACTGCTCTCCCCTGAGCAACAGAAACCATCCTTGGGCATGGGGGATATGATGAAGAGAATGGTACCCCAACTAATAGGAATGGCCAGCTAAATAACACGTTTCCAACAAAACCAGTTGCTGAAAGCTCAATGTTAATTTTAAAACCTCCGACATTTGATGGTGAGACACCATTTGTGAATTTTAAGGTGCATTACAGCACAATTGTTGAAACGCTTAGCTGAACGCCAACCAGTGGTGGAGATTCAGGAACTCCCTACCGCAATCATTATAAAGGAATAATTTACGCCAGGTGCACTACTCCGAAGAATAAAATAAAAGTAACGCTATTTTCAGTCAAAACAAAAGTAGCACCAATCAAAACTATTTGTTCTCTGCCATGACTTGAATTATGCGGGCTCTGCTACTCACAAACGAATGGAAAAGGTAGTGGAAGCTCTACCAATACCAAACTTAGAATCAAGGTTTTGGACATCTTCTTTGCATCTCTCTGCTTGGATTCACCCAAATAGCAAACCAAACATTTGTCACTAATAGAATTTCGTAAGTTCAAGGATAATCATGCCCCAATCAATGGCGATGCGTAAATTCAAAGGAAGATCTTGCGGATTGTGCGTCCAAAGAGTCTAACAGGCAAAACAGTTTATGGTGGGCGGGACCAAACTGGCTACAAACATCAAGCCAATGCTGGCCACAGTGTCAACAAAATACAGCATTCTGTGTCTCAACCCATTCATTGACGAACACGGTTTACTTCGAGTAGGAGGTCACCTAAGGAATAGCAAATTAAGATTTAACACAAAACCATATCTTAACCAAATTATTGATAGCTGATGCGCATCTTCGAACGTTGCACGGAGGAACTCAGTTAACTCTGGCCTACTTGCGAAGGACATATTAGTTCACTTACGACAAACAGAGAGTCCGTACAGAAATTAAAAAATTGCGTAAAATGCCATCGCTTCGGGGTAACCACCATGCTACAACTAATGACTGACCTATCGAAAGAAAGAATTGTTCCCTCACGGCCTTTCACACCTACTAGCGTTTACTTTGCAGGGCCTTTTCAAGTTCCAGTTTCAAAAGGAAGAGGCATGAAATCCTGCAAGCGATACATTGCATTATTCGTCTGCTTTTTAAACAAGACATCGCCTTCGTGGCAGCCTTCAAAAGGGTTCATTGCTCGTAGATGGCTCTGTTGACTTATCTATTCAGATAATTTAACTAACTTTGTCGGAGCTCGATCAAAATTAACAAAGGAAATGGCAGAACCAAATAAACGGGCAATTCCACAACTACAAAACAAGTTAGCCAAGGATGGTACGACATGGCACCCTATACCACCTTCAGCACCACATTTCGAAGGGCTTTGGGAAGCAGCTGTCAAGTCAATGAAACATCATCTCAAGCTAGTAATTGGCGAAACTACATTAACCTACGAGGAATTAGCAACCGTAACCTCTCAACTCGAAGCGTGGCTCAATTCTAGACCTGTAACAGTAATGTCAGCCGATCCAAATGATATGATACTAACACCAGGTCATTTTTCAAGCCTACTGAAAATTGTACAAGATTTTTGGAAGCATTGGTCAAAGGATTACTTCTCAAGCCTTCAAAGATGTTGTCTTAATCAAAGACACTAATCTTCCGCCAACTAGTTGGTTTTTAGGACGAATTGTTAAACGGCATCCAGGCAGTGATAACTTAACAAGAGTAGTAACAGTTAAAAATAGTAGCAATGCAGAATTAAAATGACCGATTACGAAGTATAGTCCTCTTCCCATCGACGCAAACGAAGTCGCGGAACATGAACCACAATGATAAATACCAAGTAGATCAATAATACACACAAACTCGAGCATAAGGTGTCTAGCGTAGAGACAGCAGTAATCACCGGTTCATATACAATCTAACCAGTTTCACTCATCAACCGGGTATGCTTAGTATTCGAGGTATAGTCCGTTGGACTCAGAAATTATTCGCTGGCCGGACTAGTGGGTTACATAAGGTGGTAGGGGAGCGTTTAACGTATTTGGAATAATCTTTTGGGAGTTTTTGTATATTCAGTATTCAAGATATAGTCCGTTGGACTCAGAAATTATTCGCTGGCAGTACTAGTGGGTTGCATAAGGTGGTAGAGGAACGATTAACGTATTTGAAATAATATTTTGGGAATTTTTGTATGTTTAGTATTCGAGATATAGTCCATTGAACTCAGAAATTATTCGCTGGCCGGACTAGTGGGTTACATAAGGTGATAGAGGAACGGTTGCAAAACGTATGTATGTTTATTGTAATTTACATTTCCAGAATTTTTTGTTGTTTTCTGGTTATTTCGAGGTGATAGTACAACTAAGTTTATCAAGTAATATATCTTTCGGCTATAAAATATTTTTTCGGCTGGAATAGCAAAAACAACATCTGCATTATCATTTTTCGGCTGGGGTAGCGAAGACACTATCTGCATTACCTTTCGGCTAACTTTAACAATATTTTTTACACATAGAAATACAGTTTTTGGCTTTAGAGAAAAACTTGTTAGAAATATTTTCCACCAACTTTGGCCGATTTCAGGTACTATAATTCAAGGTTTAAAACAGATTAATTTTTATTTCTGATTCTACAAACTTGTTTTGTAAAATCTGTAACTGCACAAAGTTAAAAATAAAATACTAGAACCCTCACAAAGTTTGATGATAACAAAATAAATAATCCAAATGAAGGAGTAAAAAGATCTAAAGTCATAGAAAACGTATTGTTTGTACTGGGTTAACCCACGGTTTGTAGAGCTTAAATAATTTCACGAAATATTCGCATGATTGCGAGATTGTTTTTTGACTGTTAATATTATAAAGTAAATCACGGTAATTAACTCCTCCGCTCCAATGCACATTCAAATATTCATTAAATTAGCGTAAAATTTACCGCAGCCAATCTGCAATGCAATTGTACTCAAATAATATGCAATTCATTAATATAAACAATAAATTTTCAATATTTGTATAGAACCGTTCTCTGTAGATATCAATTTATCAATAAAAAATGTATTTTTTTTCATTTTCAGAATCGAGATAATGGAATAATATGCAAGCTACGAGTTTTCATAATAATGCCTGTGTTCATTCAAAAATTATGCATCCGTACTATCGTTAATAGTATCCATAGTAATAAATTTTAAATGATAAAATTCAAAATGAAAATAACAAAAAAATCTCCTTCTGCTTGCTGGGCGCCAATGAAATATTTACATTTTATTTATTTCTATTTATAAATTAATTTTTCCAATATTAAATGGAAAACAACATCGCCGCAACAAAATGAATAAAATGTTTAAGAAAATTTCATATTTGGAATAATAAATTGCGAAACAATAAAAAATTACGATAAATATGGAAAAATTTAAAATAAATTTTGAAAATAATTTAAATAGTATTTTATCGTTAAATGAATTGACTAATTTCTTAAATAAAAATTTAAATATTAATATAAATAGTAACCGTAATATAAATAATAGTGGCAACGCTAATAGTAGAAATAATATTGGTAAGCAAAAAAATTTTACAATTAATTTCAATTCATCGTCATTTCTGTATAACTTGGAAGCAAATTTTACCGACATATCACCAACGGGTGTTGTAGTCGGGTCAACTACCGTGACAAATAGTGACGTGGTGCTCGTGGCCACAACATCGACAAATACAACGGGGACTAGTGTAAATAGTGATCATCATGTAGTGATTATTGATTGGAAAGAAATATTAATTGTTAGTTTATTATGTTTATTGATTGTGATTACCGTCATTGGTAATACACTTGTTATACTAGCTGTGATTACGACAAGACGTTTGCGTACCGTAACAAATTGTTTTGTTATGAGTTTAGCCGTTGCTGATTGGCTCGTTGGGATATTTGTGATGCCGCCCGCAATTCCACTGCACCTAATGGGTAAGTGTTTATTGATCGTTTTAACCTCATAATTCATTTTCATAAACATTATATATTTATAAATGCATCATAAATGTTTTATAATTACATAAATAACATCTAGCCTATGTAATGTTCGCGAAAAGGGTTAGTACTTGCGGTAACAAAAAAATGCTAACCTTTTTATATTTTTGGACTCTTGTCTCCCAAAGGTAAATTTCGTAATTAATAAAACTTGCTGCTATGTACCATCCAAAATGGTACATCCAAATCGCACGTGTCTTAATTATATGGATAATATTATAACGGTAAATCTGTGGATACCACGTTTCCTGTAGGAAACGAAAGCATTTGGGTGACGTAATTAATTATTAATTTAACCGAAAGAACGGGTAAATAAATTTCTTAGACAGGTTTTTTATATTTTTTTCAGGTTAAATAATTGTCTAACCTAAACTGTTTGAATGGCTGTTTTATTGGTTTAGTCTACCACAGCTTTCTGGTTTGTATAATGCAAATTAAATTTTGTAACATAGCAGAAACCTCACTGTGTATAAGAAAAGAATTTGGTAAGGTTAGTGATTCCACAGATATACCTCTAAGATACTCGTGCAGATGGTATAAGCGAGTTCTTCATTATCTATATATTGTTGAATAAACTGATTAAATAGTTTCAAAGTGTAATAATTTTTTTAAACTCCTTTAACTTTTGATATTTTCAATACATCATTTAGTTTATAGATTACATTTTATTGCTATAGGGCCGAAAAGTTCCTATATCTTTTCAAAATGGATCAAATAGCAAGGTTATTGTTGCAAACTGGCCATCTAAGAAAAAAACTCAATAATTTAGTTATTTAAGAAATATTGCAGTATCAGCGTAATATCCACGTGGAACCAATGAAAGTAAAATCTGTCTAGATATGAATACGAGATTCATACCGGCTCGTTGTGCTGCTTCCTTATGACGGTCATTTCATTAGCGCTGGTCTCAAAATTGGGAGCGAATACAGCATACTTTTGTCCTGTATCGCTAGTGTGGGAAACTCCAGTAGGAAAACTATTGAAATTCAAAATAGAACGTTACATACGGAAAGCTCAATTTGTGCCGATTAGCAGAAAAATTAGTGCTAGCCCGAGCCGAGAAAACGAAAAATGGAAATTTCTAACCTAAAAATACAAGTGAAAGCAGATTTCAGTATTGCTTCCACAACAATTCGAACAATCCCAACCGTGCTAAATAAAATACCTTTATCGATCAATCTTATTATCGTAAAGTGATATGTTATATCGAGGTCGCCTTAAAAGTCTGAATCGCAACCGGATACAGAACCTCGCTTAGTCAATAGAACTGCGATCGAAGTATGCATTACTAAAATTATTTATAGAACGAATTTTGAAAAAAATGTATTTAAAAATATTACATGCGGGAAGTAAATATCTAGTGTAAGTACTACCTAATACTACACACAAAATACTTAAAAATTTATGATTTAGGTTAGGTTAGGTTGGATTAGAGTGGCTACTATCGCACACTTAGGCCAATAGTGGGCCATTGTGATACCACAGGTTCCTATCTCCCTTTTACTCCCGATGAAACCATCCAGAGCTACTTATGTAGCGTAAAATAGCTTGCACTCCATCCTTGCCTCCTCCTCTCGTTTTCCCAGGAATACAAATGCCTTGGAGCGCCGCAAATACAAATTTGGCCAAACCTATTTTGCAACCCTGCACGTGAGAGTGTTGTTCCACCTCTCATTTATCGAGGCGATTACCTTTTTATTGAGCGCCAATTTGAGCACTGCTTTCGGTCTCCCCAGACCTGCCCTTTTCGGCAGCATCTGGAGAGTCGTGCCGTACCTAGCTAGTTCATCTGCCCTGCAGTTTCCCGTGACGTCCGAGTGACCAGGGACCCAGCATATCTGGATTCTGAAACACTCGCTCATCTCAGAGATGATCGGCAATCCAGCGCCACCCGTGACTTCAGACAAACCGCCTCTAGTGACCTAACCGCCGTCTGACTGTCCACATAAATTGCGATATCCCTCACGGATACCACGTTATGCTTCAACCATGTCACGACTTTCCTGATCGCCACCACTTCGTCAGGTACACGCTGCAATAGTCAGGGAAACGAACAGCCATATTAACATTAAGCTTCTCACAAAAGACTCCGGTTCCTACCTTGCCGTCTAGCTTAGAGCTTCGTTTTCCAGGAGCTCTGGTTTCAAACCCCATCTCTTACCTATGGCGTTCCTACACGAGTAAATGGCTACATTAGCCTTATTCGCCCTTTCCATAATATTAGGCTTCCAGCTGAGTTTACTGTTCAAGATTATGCCCAAAAAATCTCGCTCTGTCAGCAAAAGTCAGTCTAATGCCGTTCATGTTACAAGGACTAACTACCGGAATTATTTCTTAGTAAATAGTACCAGCTCCGTCTTGGATGGGTTGACCTCTAATCCACATTTGCTGGCCCATTTCGTATCCAGATATTTGCTTGAGACAGCTATCGCTACATCATCTGCATACGCTACCACCCCTGTCCTCTCTCTCTCTACAGTTCCAACAGAAATGTATGCATCACTATTCTCCAAAGAAAGGGGGACATTACACCTCCCTGTAGAGTTCGTTTAACCATCCGTCTTCTGATGGTGGACGCCCCCAGTTCCGAGGTACTAATACTGCTTACCAGCATCTGGTTTATCAACCTACTTATAGGGTAGTCCACCTTCAAAAATGACAATCCTTCCATGATCGCCAAATAACTACAACTACCAGCCTTTCCAAGCTTTTCAACAGAAAGGATGATAGAGTTACAGGCCTCAGGTCCTTTGGGTAAGCATGTGAGCTCTTTTCCGATTTCGGGATAAATACTACTCTGATCTCTTTCCATTTCTTAGGAATATAGGCCAGTTTCAGACATCCCTCGAAGATAACCTCCAGCCAGAGGAGGAGGACTGCCAAATTCCTTTGGATCTCTGCTGGTATAATTCGATCCGGGCCCGGCTCAGGATTCATTCACTATCTACGATGCCCTCCATATCTATTGAAGGTGTTCCTCGATGAGCTCCAGGATCCATCGTGTCATCAAAGCTTCCCGGGAAATGCGTATCCATAAGAAGCTCCCCGTCCGGTCTAATTAAATAACTAGGACTGGCTGGGTTAGTAGTTAGAATTTTCCTAAAGTGAGAAGTCTCAGACCTCCTCTACTCTACAACAGAAGAGTCTCCAAGACCCCCTTTGCGCTTTCCTCAACTCTTTTTTATACTTTCCTAGGTCCACCTTATAGGAGTCCCAATCCCGAACCTCCCTTGTGTTCTTGGTTTTCTTAAAAGCTGTCCTACACGCCCTTCGATAGGTTCCCAACTCCGTGGTCCACCATGTTGATTTCTGCCTGCCCCTAGACTTTATCAGTAGGAAACGAAATGAAATATTGCACGTCTTTGTGACAATATCAACCATGCAATCTTATTTTTCTACTATCGCTAGAAATCCAGGGATCTCCAGCGGCAATAATTTCTCCTTCGAATGAGTGCTCCCTCGCCACTCTCCACCCCTTGATCATATGAAAATTTGTTCCTGACGCAAAAGTCACATCTAAAACCTCCTGACGATTTTTGAAATTCCGGATTTTCTCTCAGGACCCTCTAAAATATGGAGTTGAGTGCATTATACACAACTTTCCACTTCTCCGGCGTGGTGTTTCCATCTTCCTGACTTCTGTCAATGGCGGCTAGCGCCAGCACGTGCTCCATTAGAATCTCACTGAATAGCTTCGGTTTTTGATCCTTAGAAACATCCGACATCATATCTGTTTGCACCTTGCCCCGCTTTCTGCAGCCCGCTTCAAGCTCAAAAAATTGATAAAGAAATCTTACGAATTTTCGAAAAATAAGATTGTGGAAAATTATTACATGCAGGCAGTGAAAAGAAAATGTTTGTACTACAGCATCAAATATTTAAACATTGACAATTTGAATCGTGAATTACATGACAAAAATTTGAAATGAATTTTTTACTAAATCTCAATGAAATGGCTTATATACAATGATTACATGCAGGGAGTAAAAATCCTGTGCAAGTACTAAAAAATAGTTACCATAGATAAAAATTGATATTGATACGGTAAACAAGTAAAACAAAATTATAATAAAGTAAATTACCATCAAACCAATGACTGTGCTCTTTGAAACTGCACTATAGTTAACATGTTAAATATATATGAGGGTCCCGACTTTGTCACGCTTTTCATAACGAAAGAAGCAGCACAACAACGAAGACTACCGATAACAACAGTCTTTTTGTTTTAATACGCCAAAATAGTACTAGAAGGCATGATGAAATACTCGCACTACAAATATTTGGCTCAAAAGTCAGAAATCGGACAGATAATAATCGTCAATCTTTGTTATTGTTAATCTTTGTTAATCGGAAGAACTACGGTCGGTATTTTACAACATAAAAAACTATGAACATTTCAGAAAAGCATGTCATGCAACCAGTTATTGCTAGTTGGGCCGACAATTCAAGATGACTTAACTAAAATGTTAATAAGTTTGAGGAAATATAAGCTAACGTTGGTGGCCGATCTTCAACTAATATTATCGTACGCATCCCAAACCTAACGAATGAAAACATTCAAATTAAAAACGGTGGCATATACAGGACAACATCAGCAACTTACTTTGCAACAAAAACTCTAGAATAGCTGGCTATGGGCGGTTCTAACAAATATCCGCTAGGATCCTAATTAGTTCTAACGAAGTTCTGCGGGGATCTAATATCAGGAGCAGACACTTTATATTAAAACTTTAATTGCTCAAAATCAATTATTCTCGTTACATATTTGGGGTGGTTTCATCCTAGGAAAATGGAGCAGTAAACACAAAGCATTAACTCAGCATTTGCTGAAAAGCCTCAGATAAAGTAATTCGAGTATATGGTTACAAATGGTATTTGCCGGTCATCCAAAAGTCCTTTCGCCTACCCATTGCTTCTGGCCGCAACGAAGAATGGTGAATGGCGACCATTTGATGGTTACTGCGCCCTTAATAACAAACCAATCCAGATAGATAGTATTTTTCAACATTGACTTAGTGCGTGTCTACCACCAGATTCCGATTGAAGGAACAGATGTTCCAACACTTCAATATCAACACCGTTCGGGCTATTTGAGTTCGTTCGAACGACGAATGGTCTGAGAAATGCAAACTATGCATTTAGAGGCTCGTCCGTTCAATTTTTAACGGTCCTTCACAAAGGATTATACTCAATTTTTGCGTCATGATATCAATGCAGCAGACCAAATAGTGTTAAATAGATTAGACAATTTTTGGAAATGTTGAATTCCTATCGCACATTTATACCGAATGCCGGTAGAAACTAAGCAATCATTTGTTGTTATCTTAAAGGAAGCACGAAACGTGATTCTCGAGTTATCAATTGCACAGAGGAAGTTACTGCTGCATTATTTTTGACAAAATATACCTATAACTAAAGTTCTTGTATGTTATTTTAAAAAAATGTACAATGGCTGGCAACCAATAATCGATTCATTAATCTTATCCAAGGCCATAACTACGAAAATTTAGCAGAAGTACAGTAATCAAGAAATCTCTAAGATACCAACGCTACATTGAAATTCGTAAATATTCCATTAGGTTCCAATTCAAATTTGGGCATCTTTTGTGATGTCTCGACGTACCACTGAGTAAACCACTGAATTTCTGCAGGTTGGCATTTAAATCTATACCTAATCTATCCCATCCAGATATTCAAACGGCCGTTAACGCCACTTCAGAACAATTTATTTGAACCAGTATCATGAGTGATGTAAAAAATGACCCAATGTTATCTGGTCTATCAAAAAGCAAAAGTTAATCGGCATATCACAAGCAGAATAGAAATTTACGCCCTAGTTATGAAAGATTAACATACATTTAGTTATTATCGGTCCATTACCACAGTACTAAGGAACAGTATTACTGTGTAACCATTATTGACCGATTTAAGGAAATTCCAGAAGCTGCACCTTTTTCAGACATCAAAACACAAACTGTAGCCGCAGCAGTATTTAATACATGAGTCATCAAAATACCGAATCGTTTCACGACCAATTCGCGAACTCCGAATCACTAGGAAGGGGGTAACGTAGCTGTTGTTCAAATTCAATCGGTATCGAAAATATTTGATTTTTACATAGAAAATGTCGACAAGTGGTAAAGTATGTAAACAATTCGAAAACAATGTAGAATATTGTAATTTTGTGCCTTTTTAAGTACGAGGCCTTCTATAGTTTTCTAATTCAAAGCGGAGTTTATACTGTTAAAGTTAGCCGAAAGTTTCCAGCCGAAAGGCAATGCAGATAGTGTATTTGCTATTCCAGTCGAAAGGTAATGCAGATAGTGTCTTCGCTAACCCAGCCGAAAGATGGTAATGCAGATATTGTTTTTGCTATCCAAGCAATGCATCCATTGCTATCCAATTTGCATCCATTTAGCATCCATTTTGTTGAGAAATTCTGATGGGGATGCAGGGATGTAATTTTGCAAAAATTCGCTGATTCAATATATCGAAAATGCATTGAATGGCCTGTCGCTCAAGATTATCGTGACTTGTCATTTATGCCACTATGGTTATTTGATAGGCCATAATGTTGGTGAACTTCGGCCTAGTTGTGGAGAAATTCTGAAGGGGATGCAGGAGTGTAATTTAGCACAATTTCGCTAATTTATCGCTCATTCAATATATTGAAAATGTATTGAATGGCCTGTCGTTCAAGATAACCGTGCTTTGTGATTGATGCCACTACAGTTATTTGATAGGCCATAATGTTGGTCAACTTTGGCCTAATTGTAGAAAAATTCTGATGGGGATGCAGGGGTGTAATTTTGCAAAAATTCTCTATTTCAATATATCGAAAATGCATTGAATGGCCTGTCGTTCAAGATTATCGTGCTTTGTCATTGATGCCACTATAGTTATTTGGTAGGCCATAATGTTGGTCAACTTTCGGCCTAATTGTGGAGAAATTCTGATGGGGATGCAGGGGTGTAATTTTGCACAAATTCGCTAATTCATCGCTCATTCAATATATTGACAATCCATTGAATGGCCTGTCGTTCAAGATTATCGTGCTTTGTCATTGATGCCACTATGGTTATTTGGTAGGCCATTATATAAGCCCAAAGCTTTCTTTGGGTGTGGTTACAACCTTGGCATTTGCCGCATTGAGGTATTAATCTCGTGTTCTTCTTCACTGTTTCTATTTTATCTCTCGATGCATGTGCATTTTGCATGCTAAACTATTTATTCGTGCGTCCGCAAAATCTAACATATTTTTTTCCGACTTCACAAATGCTGTTTATAAATTGTGTTAGTGCATCTAAATGCCTATTCTATCAATACGACTTTATATGTCATATTCTAAAAATATTCAAACACTTTTTAATTTATTTCCTCTGTGGTTTGTATTATTTTTAACGGAAATTGTGTTTTTCATTCATTTTGCATGTACGAGTGTGTCTAAAAGGAAAATGTTGTTCATTGTTTCAGGCAAGGCGTATAGTTAGGTAGATTTTTAAAAGCCGCACATGCTTACTGGTTAAATAAATTCTTTTATTGCGAGTTAGAATCCTTTTGAATAAATTAAATTAAATTTGAACACGACCATTAAATTAAATGTTGTTTTATTTCCATGCGGAGTAAAAATCGATATTTCCAGTTAATTTAGTTTGATTGCTTAAATTTCCGGGCCTCTAGTTTGGGTTGCCTTTATACATGTACATATATTCAAGTTTAGTCTAGTGAATCCTTACGATTATGAAATCGTACGAACGTTTTTTGTATTCTTTAATTTTGCTAACTTTTCGTTCTAAGATTATACTTAATGGTTCATGGGGGTTCATAGTGCAACTGGGAAATTTGTTTTAAATTTTTTTTTTATAAACTTCCTTCTTATGCTCACACCTAATGTATAGTCGAAGAGATGAAAGTATTTTTGCGTTTGATTTATGTTACCTTTTTATTATTTTTTTGGTTATGCCAGTAATAAATGAAGACTTTTTTAGGTTCGGCAATCAATCTTACCGTCCATGACATTTTAATACCCCATCGAAATAAAAAATGGCAAACAATTTATAAGATTCTTTAAATTAATTTATGTTTCCAATTAATAAGTTTATTGTGAAGTGTGATAAATGATAACCAGACTATATGTATGTAGAGATTATGTTATAGTTTAAAGAAAATAAATATTTGTGAGGTTAGCAAAAATTTTGTATCATTTCGAAAATTTTGTATATATATTCGTGTGTACCAGACCACACCTAAAATTTCTCTTAGCACTCAATTAAAAATGATGGATGGAGAAAATTCAAAGAATTATTATATAAATTAAATAATTACAAAGAAACAAACAAATTAAAACAATAAAATTTATGAAAAAATGGTTTTCGTGGAACGCGACGATTGATTAAAAGCATAAGGCCGCATAGAAACATAAATTCTCACAATGTTACGTACCATAACAATGTTGTTTCTTTGGTTATCATAAATCTAAGAACGACTTAAATATGCTTAATGTCTTAACCGGTCTACGTACTAGACAAATTTATCGTACATAAAATTTGAACTTTCGAACTTCATTTATACTTGGCTTATTAAACGCTGAATATTTAAACACTGCTTTAAAAATTACTGAGTTCAGCTGGAAAGCTTTGCAAATTATTCGAAAAATATTCCATTTTTTAAACAATAATTTATTTTGTATATTGTTTACTTCCCGTAACACCCCTCATTTTATGATTTTGGGAAATTTACAATACCATCTGATACATTGAAAAATTGAATAAAAACCCCCCATCTTATGTACCAAGCTGGGTATAGGATAACACATTTTATGTAAACATATATACAGAGATTGATATTAAAAGGATGGCGTTATCTGAAGCACAGTGTGCCTTAATATATGGCATGGATTTGGTGTGTTCAGTCCCTTCAGCCAAAAATATTATTTTCAGTCGAATGTCGTATGTTTGGGAAATTCCAATTTACTGCATATCCCTTTACATGCTTTACACAATTATGTGTTTATGTACATAGTATAAAGGTAGGGGATGTGTTTATAAAACGTAAGAATCGATTTTATATTTGTGGGTTGTTGATGTTATTTGGCAAATATAATATCAAATAAATAAGAATTTCGATAAGGCAGAGAAACGACACGACCGAATATTACACGTTTTCGATGGTCTTTATAAGTTTGCTTTGCAATCAATAAACGCAGGTGTGTGTTATTTGCTTGTGGTAATAAAAATGGGTTACCCCCAAAATTACTGACTTCAAGATCCTGTGAAAATCTGCCAATCACGGATTTCAAGATACTGACTTTAAAATCATGGGTTAGTATTCGATTATAAGCGAACGTGTTTATATCGAAGTGAACGTGACTATATGACCAGATTGTAGAGATGTTGAACAAGTATTTTCATATGTAATGTTCTCTTCTACAGCTTTATTACCAATAAATCTTTTTCAACTTAGAAACTTAATCATATTTTGTTGTTTTTTTTTACCTAAGTGCCGGGTGTCGTATTATTTTCTTCTGAAAACTCGTAACTACATACAATATTTATTTTATATTTGGGGCTGGAGGGAGTAATATCAAAAACAACGCTTGCCACCAATATCACGTGTAAGCAACAAATCAATTAGAATTTGAAACCATAAATAAAAAATTGATATGTTGCTTATCAACAAGTATTAGTGGCACGCGTGTATCTTGCTGTTAACTCCTCCCACCCTAAATACCAACGTAACGTGACTATTTTTAAATTTGGTTGGATATATCTTTGGCGTTTGATTCTTATTTTGTTGATGAAGACTTTATAAGGATGGAACCGCAGATGACAAATATGTTACCAAAATCGCTTATCAAGTACAATTTTAATGCTATTTTCTGTAATGTTTGTTCGTAATACGGAAGGCAGAATGTTGGATGAAATCATTCAACATAACAATATTTACCTAATATCTCACCATGAAATACATTTAACCTAACAGCAAACAAATTTGATACATTAAATAATTAACTTTATACTTAACCTTTATCATTATAAACTTTACGATTTATTCCCCCTAAAATAATTAATTAAGAAACTACTTAAACTAGTTAAAAAACATTCAGATCAAATTTCTTGATTGTGCTTACTCCCCATCAGCCAGAATCCCACATACAAGACCCTTCCTTCAACCCTAAGTTCAAAATACCATTTTTGAAAAATTATATATGGGTCATTTCTGGAAATCCCACCTTTTATTAATGAAATAGGTGATTGATTTTGGCATGCACAGTTTTGCACAAAACATGTGCTCTAATGATTAAACGGATCTATGCGATTTCTGGTGTGATAATCACGTCAGAAAACCCACATTATCTCCCAAAATACATTATGCACAAATTTTACCGTTAGACGCACAAAACTGCACAATCAAACACTACTCGACAAAATACGAAAACCGTGGGATTTCCAAAATGGGATAAAAAACCGCAATAGTGAATTGCCCCATCATATACGAGTAATAAGTTGACTTCTCAGATGAAGGAGACTATGCGTCACATATTTTGATAATACGTTCACAAATTAGACAAAATTTAGATCAATTTGATATGCTTGAAATGTTTTTTCTTCCTTCCTGGTAAATGTTGCGCCATTAATTTTAACTGTTTCTTTGTTGTATTGTAGAAGAAAACCTTCCTTCAAATATTTGTTATTTTGGTGATTGGATTTTTGTTGAATTGGAAGCCGCATGTAGCATTAGCATCCTTTATAAGCTGGTTAAATCAGTAATTTAAGTAAGAGGTAAAGGACTATTTTAGAGAATTTAATTCGCCAATTACTGTGTCACGGAAATGGTTGCATTTCTGAGCCTAGATGTACTTGCTTATTTGTATTTATTGTCGATCTTATTGTTTCCATTTCCGTTACTAAGTGATTGATTTCCATCTTGTCCAATAAATTAGTATTGATGATTTATACTTTTGCCAATTCTGCTGCTCTGACTATCTCTTTTATTTCGTCTTTGATAATAAGGACTCGTTTGAATAGAATTTGTTGCAGCTTATTATCGGAATCATTCATGGTTTTAGCTTTTAACCATCTGGTCCCAATCTGAGAAGTCTGGCAATCGTGCGAGCGATTTTCAACCTTTGCGTTCCTCAATCACTTGAGGTCGAATTTTGTTTTTGATGAATTTTATTGATCATATAGCTTTCCATAATGATGACATGAATCAGGTTGAAATTCTCACACTAATTAACATTGATTGACCCAAAAGCATTTTAATTTGAAAGGCCTTATTAAACATCGCTCGTTCTCAATCACAAATAATCTTGCTACCGTAAAATAGTGTAATGGTTTGTTGATTTTGTCTCGTATGTGCAGAATTGATTTGCTTTTAATAAGAAAAAACTGCAAATTTTGGAAACCACACATCAGCCATTTTGGCTGATATTTGGAAATTTCAACTATTTATTATTCATATGAACCATTATTTTTGAAAGACAATACGCCTATGCAAATCAAAGATGAGTTGGACACTGTGTACAGGGACTCTGCACGATGAACTTTCGAAATGTCCAAAATTTGCAATCACTGCAGTAGAAAACCATAGAATTAAAGTTAGAGAGATATAAAAGGCTACGTACGTGAAAGATTTTTCCACTGAGGACCTGCGGAACATTTTCGATTGAACATTTCCAACACACTTGCGTGCAGTTTAGGCGCAATAATAACTAATGTTGATTAAATTTGGATAAACCAAGATACTCCAGAATCAAAAATACAGTCAAGACAGACCACTGCCAAGGGGGTAGTCTTGGAGTCATTCTAATCGATTATCATCAGAAACGGAAAGTCATTACTTGACAAGCTGAAGACAAGAATTGCTGAAAAGCGGCACTATTTACAGAAAAAATAATCTTGCCCCACCAAGACAATGCGCCGTCTCATACCTTAGCGGTTGCAATGGCGAAAATCCATGAATTACGGTTTGAACTGCTTGGCCACCCTCCTTACTCGCCAGTTTAGCCCCAAGCGACATTTTTGTTCCCTAAGCTAAAAAGCGCGCTTGAATAATAGAGATTTTGTCGAATGAGGAGGCCATCAACTTCGTAAACAACTATTTTGTTGAGAAAGATGCTGGGTACTATTTAGACGGATTGAAGAGATGTGGTCAACGTTGGGAGAAGTGCATAGCAATTTTAGAATTAAACTGTATTAACTGTAATAGTCATTATAATTTATTTTGACTTTTTTATTTGTTCAATATGATTAGAAGAGCAGGTATGCCAAAGAATTTTGGTCAATATTTTGCCAATATTTTTGATTTACCAAAAATAAAACCGCATTACAAATCTCATTGATTCGATCGTTCATTTTGCCTTCAACTTCATTCATATATGTCAATTGGTCATTTTTTATTAAAAACTAACTGGATGCTTAAACGTAAAATTTCTAATGTGCAGGATTTAATTAAACTAGACAGAGGCAAATATTTGGAAAATGTATCAAAGGACACAAAACTAAAGGAAATGTAAACAACCTGCTGGAGCATCTTAAACGTTACCATCCCGAATGTCCTTATGTAAATGAGACAAGTGTTTTATAAGACGAAGCAATTCCGACTAGCTCCAGCTCGGGAGCATCCACATATATGAGCAATTCTTTTAAACGTCAAACCCCTTACGTTGATTCAAGGTGCCGTAAATCGGGTCAGATAGGGGCAATATACTTATCATGCCTTTAACAGACGGTGGCAAATTTCGCTTTTACTCTTATGTAGACTGAACGGTACTCCGACTTGCAACGATTTTAAGCCCAAGATTGAAAAAATAATTTCTTGCTTGAATTGACGATGAATAAGCCAAAAATGAGACGAGTAGGACGGAAGCAACACCAACACGAAATGAAATTGACGAAAAGGAACCAAAGGTTTCTGTAAATTATTATTATTAACAACAAACAACAATAAGCTTCTTCATCTAAATTCTATTTGGGTTTATGGAACAACAGATTACCGATAAAAGCGGACAGCGTACTAATACAGCGATAATATCTAGAACGCACAAATGCGGCTTCTAACATGAATCCGATGTTATATTAGGTACGAGTATGCATAGGTGCCTATGCATGAGATCCTCACATTTATTCCGATAATCATTACAAAATCATTTGTTAAGGTAAACGGACTTGAGTTTGAGTCACTTCAGAATTGTGTAAAAAAATGTTTAGTGTCCAAGCGGTATCAGTGCCCTCTGAAAGATATTTCAATAAAACCGGATAACTGATACAGGATCGATGGTTAAGAATGAAAGTTTCAAACATAGGTAAACTCATTTTCATCAACCAAAGTTATGGTATAGCCCACATATTTTTCTCAGTTTTCCGTTTTAAAAGAGCGACTTATTCATAGCTCTTTCTATTAGCAAG
Organism: Nephrotoma guestfalica; assembly: GCA_963691935.1. Lineage (NCBI taxonomy): Eukaryota > Metazoa > Arthropoda > Insecta > Diptera > Tipulidae > Nephrotoma > Nephrotoma guestfalica. The sequence goes on from OY829915.1 coordinate 14,178,926, forward strand.
AGGAACATTACAAGATTCGTATTTCTGAAAACAAATGTATGTCCTATCATATGATTTAAATACGAAATCTTCAAAATTTAAAATAATCGGAAGATATCGATGATTATCAATAGTTCAACTTGGAGCTTTCGATAGCTATCGAAGAGATGATAGATGTGTGGGAGCCTTCGACTCATCCTTTTTGTTCGCTAGTGCAATAGATCTTGCATAATTCGACTAACTCGGATGAATAATTCCCTCTTTCATCCACTCACCTACCTGATGCCGGACAACGTCGATTCTAGCGGTGATAGCCGTTTCGGCCTTGACGAAATTGGTGTGTCGTCACTGAAAACTATGCTCTACTTTACATCTCGCGATACAGTGTTATAATGGCCTCCGTCTATACTCACATTTGCCTTGAATCTTCCTTTGGTCATCAACCCGTCAAAATTGTTGACCACTAATTCTTTAAATTTCGACTCGGACATTACATTTAAATCAATTCTACTATCGACTATGGCTATCAAATTTTTGCCATTAATCGAGAACTCCTTTAAATCATGGCCACTACGAGAAGTTTTATACTGAAACGAAGCGACGTCCTTCCTCTTCTTTTGTGGACACGATGGTGAAATATATCCGAATTCTCCGCAGGTGTAACACTTTCTTATACTTTCTCTCTAACATACGATAAATTTTGGCCTTCGATTACTTCTACCAGCTGATTTCAAACCGGACTTGGACATTGGAGCGGGATTTTGATTTGTTCTCATATGTGTCCCTTCGTAGTCATTAAGCTTTAACTTAAATTGTTACATACTTGTAGCACCATATAGTAATTATTTGTTAACTTGTTGATCCGGTATCCCGTCAATGCAATACTGGATAAACGCAGAATCTTCAACGTAGCCCAATACTGCCAGCTCAATTCACGCGTAATTCACACAAATATCGATTAAAAGATTCATTTGGATTTTTTTCGCTCTGCCATTTGTCGATGAATGATAGCACGTGTTCAACTGTTTGGTTATCTTTAATGCAATCTTAGTGATTCTCGCCAACAGCCGTTTCCCAAATGCGACCTTGTTCATATCCGACCACATGGAAAATCTTGATGACTCTTCAATTGTTCTTCAATTGTTGTTCAATTGTCCAACCGGGCACTCAATGCTCACACTGAGCCAATAAACAAGATGGAGAAAAGGCTCATTATTGAACACGCATTATTGATACTACTGCACTAGGTGGGCCGAAAGACGAAAATTACCTAAGAGAAATCAGTAAACTTCCTGACTACGTAAAGGAGCTACAAATTTTCGATAGGAACACTTTACACTACGTGTTTTGGGTAAATAGTGTTGAAAATATACCACAAATCTTCGAAATAGTAAAAGAAAAACCAATTTACCGGGCAATCCTGAATAGTATACGACAAAAAATTTGGGGAACAGCAGATTCAGCACTGGTGTCTTACAACATATTTAATGCAAATTTGAGTGATATAAAAAACTGCTCGTCGCTGCACTACGGAAAAGTTATAATCAAGATGCCATGAATGTACTCAGCGAAATTTATCGTAACCGTGCGCTGGATGTATTCATAAGGGGGTTGAATGGCGATATTTCTAAAATGCTCACCATAAATAGACCACCAACCCCTCCGGAGGCATATTCGGCATGCCTAGAAATTCAAAATATAAATTTCCGGGACGTGTCCATTCATAACCGAAATTTTAACATGAAGGCACCACCAGGAAATATCAAGACACTGCCTAGATTATCGCTACAGCAGAAAAACATGGGATATGGGATTTCTCAGCTACAGCAACAACAGTTGCATCCACAACAACAGTAAATGAAAATGCCACCACCAAGGCAGTATATCAAAAGCCACCCACACCAATGGATGTAGACGAGTCAATGCGGACAATGAAAATTGAATATCTGAAGCGACCAGGAAACAACAAAGAGTTTTCCAAGAGAAGGTAGAATCATATGAAGATTACATCCAAAATTATGAAGACAGTGAATCTCCAGAAGAAAACGACGAGATAAATGTTTCTGGCCTACCCTACGTAGAGTATAAGTGTCACAACAATAAAATTTTAAAATTCTTAATAGACACGGGGGCGAACAAGAATTTTATAAGAAAAGAACTCGCGAAAGGTGCTAAGCCCGTAAGTAAACCGTTCACGGTCAACTCAGCCGGAGGCAATATTAAAATTAACCATAAAATAACCGCACCGATCTTCAAGAAATTTGGTAACGACTTTTTAGTTGATTTTTCATTCTACACGGACAAACCTCGTTTGATGGTATCATTGGAGATGATATTTTAAAAAAGGCAGAGGCAATAGTTGACAGGAGACAAAACATATCGGAAAATTAGAGAAAATCACCTGGCCGAGCAAACGAAGGTAAAGTTGAAAGGTGTAATTAATGAATTCCTACCACTATGTGGGTCAATCAGCGATGAGGAATTTATCGATACGAATATTAGTGCGGAAATAAGAACAACAACTGAAAAACCAGCATATTCAAAGACCTACCCCTATCCTATAAACATGAGTACCGAAGTGGAAGACCAAATAGCAATACTCCTGAATGACGGAATTATCAGACCCTCAAAGAGTTCGTATAATTCACCCATACGGATAGTGGAAAAAAGTTGGATGCATCAGTAACCATATCCGATACGTATCCAATACCGGATATTACCAACACCATCGCCAGCTTAGGAAACTCTAAATTCTATACAACAATTGATCTAATATCTGGCTTTCACAAAATCAAAATGAAGGAAAGCGATATTTCGAAAACTGCTATCTTCCAACGGATGATAGATGACGTGCTGAAAGAATTCATTGGAAAGATCTATTACGTGTACATTGATGATATAATCATCTTTTGCGGAAGCACAAAAGAACAACATCTGGATAACGTCAAGAAGATATTCAATAAGCAACAGAAGGCAAACCTCCGGGTTAACCTAAATAAGACGGAATTCCTTAAGGAAGAAAAGGAATTCTTGGGTTATGTTATAACCAACGCGGGTATAAAAGCAGATCCAAGGAAAGTAATCGAACACGAATCTAACACGGGGGAGAATGCTCAAGTAAGAGCCAGCAAGTCGAGAACCATCAAAATTGAACGAGAAAGTGAAGAACTAAAGGCATTCAAACAGTTAAAGGAAGTATTATCATCATCGGATCTACTCACATTTCCGGATTTCAACCGAATTCTAACGATAAATGCGTCAAATACCAGCATTGGGGCAGTACTGTCGCAAAGCGAAATTGGCAAGGATTCCCCTGGATAGTTTACGAGACTACCTTTATGAAGCAAATATCAAGATAGTTAGTGATCATCAATCGTTAATTTTTACACTGAGTAACCGCAACAACAACAACAAATTGAAGAGATGGAAGGCCCGCATCGAAGAATATAATTACGAGCTGGTTTACAAACCGGATATCACCAACAAAGTGGCAGATGCCTTATCAAGGTTGAAATGGGAAGTGAACAACCTGTCAACAGATCACCAACCCCGGAAGACGGATTCATAAAACGCATTTCAAGAACATCAATAAATAAAAGTTAATTTCTGTTCAGCCTGTGCCTTTGGACGACGGTCATGTCATTGAACATCTATCACTACGACACCACACTAATTTCGGTGAAGGAAGGGAATGGAAACAACATCAGTGGAAGTTTCAAGACAATCAACCAAATAGATCTTCGTTGTGAAGAAATTCTGTCCAGAATACAAACAGAAATAAAGGACATCAAACCATCTAAGACATTTAAACCACAGTTAGCATACCAGATTAACGACATTAATAAACTGTTAGGAGAACTTAAGTACTGCAAACAGAAAAACAAACGTTCAAATGATTGGGACACAATACTCAGCAGCCAAAATTGGATTATAGAAAACAACAACGAGCAGTTTAAAATAAACACAGCCATTACCCAGAAGATCGAACAGATACTAAGACAACATAACGATATTCAGCTACACCTCGATGGTAATGAAAACGAAGTACTTCAACAGACTATGTTTAACCGCCTTCAGTTGCTAAAGGAGGAAGTGAAGGAAATAGTAAGAGCACCCCAGCTAGCTAAAGGAAGAATAATAAGTTCTAGCCTATAAGATAAAGAGGAAATCAGCCGACTGGTGAGCGAAATAGAAACTCTTCCATATTTTAATGAAATAGAGGCTATAGAACACGCTGAACCAGCCATGTTGGTGAAGGATGCGGTAAACGTGTACGTCATCTACATACCAAAACAAACGGAGAAGAATTTCATCATGTAAAACTAAGGTCTACCATCAAAAACAATAAACAGATTCACCTAGAATACAATGAAATTTTGATAAACCAGCATAAAATAGATTTCATAATAGACAAATGCAGAAGAAGAAGAGAGGTCACCATATGCCGTTATAACCAGCCTCAAGAACTGAAAGAGGACCACTGCATAAACCAATTAATGAAAGGATCTGATGCAGGATGTGAATTTTTATTCAACGAAAGGGAAATAATTGAATCTGTAAACGAACGGTACACCACATTATTAAATAATTTCAACGGTACAATCGCTCAAAATTGATCAGAAAAACACTTGGAAGGCAACTTGTTGATTCAGTACCAAATTGAAACATTAGAAATAAACGAATGGACCTTTACCAACAAGGAGATAAAATATCCCAAATCCACTAATGGACAAACTTGTTGAGGATTACAAAACCGATAACGCAGCAGACATAGGGATTATAACAGTGATTATCATCTTCATAGCTGTAGCGGGATATACGAGACAACAGTCTGGCTACCGAAAGAAGGAGTTACAAACCAAACAACGACGTCTTCAGGGATACAACAGGGAGAAGTTAAGCACATGATACCTTCAAATTCCTTTCTACCAACACGTGAAAAGTGCATTCAGCAAAGTGTGCGCTTTTTAACATATGTAAGGCTTTTATCTCGGAAACTTTGGAAGCCGAGAGAAAATTATTTATAGATAAAAATCGTTAAGTAGCAACGTTTAGTCGTGATCTTAAATCTCTTTAGTTTAGAAAGTATTGACGGTTGAAAGTAAGTTTTTCATCACCAAATATAATGTATCCCAGGTTTTGGCCACCAACCACAAATAAACTGGTAAGCTAAATTCTAATAGAGAATGTAAAATAAGAAGTAATTCAGTCCTGTCATTGACTCTTGGGCCACGCCCAATTATTGAATTATATAAAATTTGCAGTTGTATCAATCACGCCTAAAACATTACATGTAGAATTACATGTAGGAAGTGAATATGAACGTACACATCACCAGGGACTTATTATTTTCATATAAAGTATAGCCATGGTGCATATAAAATTACGGTGCTACTCGTAATGGGCGACCCTAATTAAAATTAAAATGTTTTTTTATATTTCGCACATAATAGCTAATACTCCTTTACAGCGGTGAATGCAAAAAAATGTAAGCTTTTAACAAAAGCTCATTAAAGCGTATACAATTACTGTTATGATCGTAAAGATAAATAAAATCAAACCGTTTTGTTTAATGCTACCACCATAAAAAGTTTTTCTTTACTTTCACTAATAAAATAATTAAAATTCATTTTCATACGAGTGAATGTGTACAGGCACCCAGTGTATAATTTTAATATCGCACCCAAGGTGTATGGCATATCACGTACTATATACCTTTTCCGCACAATTTCTTAAAGCTCGTAAATAATCAATTTGTTTCGGTTTGTGTGGCTTAGATGAGGATGTGCGCAGGCAACTGGGTATCCAGGGCATATCTCAAAATACGATTGTATAAAATCGATATAGGACAAAACAAAAATTTATGGTCGAGAATATATGTGGGACAAATTCAAACAATGGGTGGTAAATTTTTCGTATTATGTAATTTTTCATTATGCCATTACGATAAAGTTGTAATTTTTTGTAATAAGGCATTTTTAAATTTGTATTTTATAGATCATAAAAAAATCGTAAATTTAATGTTGTGAATAAAAAATTATAACAATGCACGAATTTATAATTCGCACAAATCCTTTATCTTGAAGACAAATTTTTACATTTACGTCTTTTTTATCTTTGCAGGATCATGGCAATTAGGTTGGATATTATGTGATATTTGGATTTCATTGGATGTCTTACTATGTACCGCATCTATTCTTAGTTTATGTGCCATTAGTATAGATAGGTAAGTAAAAACCTTCCTCCTTCATACAGGGTGTCCCAGAATTGGACGATCGAATGAAGCAGGGTGATGTGGGAGCTCATTCTCAACACTTCCACTTTCCACTTTCCAAAATTATTTTTAAAAACACCAAGAGTTCTTTTGTTTTACTTTCTTTGTTAATAAGATCTAGTGTGCCTTTCCGTGAAATCTTTTTAGACCTGTTGGACCGAAGTCAATTATCAGACAAATATACGACACTAGTGCAGATTTTAAAATGGTACCTCACACCGGGCTATTCAAATGTTATTTTTTCAATTTTTTCACAAAGTAAGTCGGGTTTACTAAAAAATGCAGCTTTGTCAGAAATGAAACAAAATGATGAACACATTGGCGAATTAAAGTATATCAATTTTTTTAAGCAAATCTAGTAGCCCGGATTAAATTCGTGGTATATAAAGAAAAACATTTTGTTATTCATGTAAATAGTTCGATACATAATCGAACGTTTCTAATTAAAATATCAATTAAGCTACGTGACTTATTCCCACCGCGAATATGCAGAAATTAATTTCATTTATGGCTTGTGTAATGACAACGCTCGAGCAGCAGCAAGAGAATACCAGAGACGATATCCAAATGAGGAACGCTTTTCCGATTACAGAATATTTCAAAACATACATCAATATACAGTGAAGGCAAAGTCCCTGGTCTTCCGAGAAGATATGAAACATCCGGTCAACTTGATGTAGACGAAGATAGAGTAATTGGAATGGTGACAGACGACCCATCTGCAACGTGTACAAGACGTTTTATCTGGTGACCATGAAAAATGGGTGCAATTTTGTCAAGAAATGCTGCGTCGCTTCCAAGAAAATTCGCAGGTATTAACAACATTTTATGGAGTGACGAAACATGTTTTAAAATGGAGCGGATATTCAATATCCGTAATTTGCACGGTTGGGCCCGCGTAAATCCAAAAAAGTGAGGCGGTTTCGGTTTCAACACCAATTTGGAGTGAACTTGTGGGCGATAATAGTCGAGGGAATATTGATTGGCCGATTTGGACTCGCACGTCGGATCAACGGGGAAGTCTATCTAAGTTGTCTACAAAATGATTTGGATGAATTACCTGATGACGTTTCTCTACAACTCTACAAACATGTAGAAATATGTGACGAAAGCATGATGGAGCTGCCCCTCACTATACACAAGTAGTGACACAACACCTGAACGTAAATTATCCAAGCCGCTGGATTGAAAGCGGAGGCTCCATTGCAAGGCCACTGCGGTCTCCTGATCTAAATCCTTTTAGGCTTTTTTCTGTGGGGTTATTGTAAAGAGCTGGTTTATGGAAGAGTAAACCAGGCCGATCAGCAGATGCGGCAACGTATAATCGAAGCATTGAATATTATTAAAAGTAACGAACGTGCGTTCGTTACTATCGCACAGAATGTATCAAAACAACAATAAAGCTAAAAATATTTCAACCTGAGTGCGGAACTAAAGGGTGTTTTTTTAGAAGTTCACAATTTTAAATTAAAATAGAACAAATAAAAACTATTTGAATATCGCTGAAACTAGCTTTATTGGATATATAATTGTATGCCATTAATGCTTGAATATGATTTCGGCTACGTGGCTATTGCGGTTGGCGCGTACATGGCGTAATCTGGTGGTCCAATTTTCGATCACTCTTCGCAGCAATTGCGGTCGTATCTCGCTAGCAACTCGCCGATGATGTGCTTCATGTGTTCAATCGTCTCTGGTTTATCAACTTGAACAGTGGCTTAACATATTCCCAAAGAATATAATCTAATGGAGTTAGATCACATGATCTTGGTGGCCAATCCGCGCGGTGTTACATGTGGCACCGTCTTGTTGGAACAACAACAAGATTTATGCCAGCCAATTGGGGTACAAAATCGTTTTTATTACCGCCCATCATCGTTTTTGCAGGCCAATGAACCAATGATTCCACCAGCCCATAAGGTGCACCAAACTGTGATTTTCTCTGGATGATCATTCAACTAAAAGTGAGCTTCATCGCTGAACAAAATTTTGTTTGGAAAATCAACATCAATATCAATTTGTGCTTCAGCCCATTTAGGGAACTGGCGGCGTGTGCGATGGTCAGATGGCTTTAATTCCTGCACAAGTTGAATTTTGTAAGCACGTAAATCAAGATCCGTAGATAAAATCTTCCATAAAGTGGATGAACACATCTCCAGTTGCTGAGAACGATGTCGAATTGATTGATTTGGGTCTTCGGCAAGCACTGTTTGACGTCTTACTACGGTCACGAAAACGATCCATAGTTAACCGAATTACCCGCTCTGATGGATAATTATGAAGACCGTAAAATGGACGTAATGCACGATGAGTTTAGCAAACAGAACCATTATTTTGATAAAAAAATTCAACAATCTGCAAGCATGGCTCTGGCGTGGGTCTATTCATTATGAAATGGCAAATCAACCTAATGGCAAAGCAAATGGCAGCTGTTAAATCAGTTGTTAAACGAAACAGTGTTGCCAACTTGAAGATGTGAACCTCTCATAAAAACACCCTTTAGTAGGCGGGGCAAAACTGCATTTCACGAAATTTGATTGGTCTTGAGTGCGGTAGCGAGTGTGATGCTTTTTATTGCCGATGTCATGTGTGCAGCATAATATTGGAATCTTTTTGTACCATCAAAAATTCGACAAAAGCTTTACTTGGCTGTTTTTGTTGGAAATGAGCTCGCCTAACACCCTGCTTCGTTCGATCGTCCAATTTTGGGACACTCTGTATAAACTTATTAAAAAAGTAGATAAACAACTTTTTGACTAAAATTGTTTTAAACAGGCAAAATTTTCAAAATCATCCTGACTAATTTCTTAGACGAAGGAAATGAGGTCATTTGACCTACGTAATAATTTATGGTGTGATTTTATGACATGTATACAAAACCTCTTGTCTCCGATAACAGATGATAAAATACAAAAGTTTAAGTAACAAAAACGTCCCAAAAATAATTAATCTATTAAATCATAATTGCAGATAATAAATTTCGTATAAAAATTAATATCCCTTTTCGGATGTCCTTCGACCCGTATCTTATCGCCAAAAAAAATTTTTTTTATAATTTGTTCTTTTTACTTTGAGGTTAGATAATTTACCAAATATAAATTTGGTTCTTATTTCGGATACAAATTTAAAAATAATTTACCGTGGTCTTGTTATTTAAGTTGAGAATACATGGGTGTTCACCCCACTGCTTAACCATCCTGGATACGATAAAAACCTGATTTTGCACGATAGATACGGCAAATTTAAAATTTGCTTCTTGCTTTTCTCCCATTTTAGGCACAATTTATGATAAATGAGTTCGGTTAATTCAAGATTTCAGATCTGCTTCAAATTGTATGTTATAAAATACTTTTTATGCGCCCTGTTGTACAAAGCCTGGATACTGAGTGCAGCCTTGTATTAGTTAAAAACGAAAGACTTCATTCCCTAAACATAAAATGAAAAAGCGACGAACCACCTTGTTAAAGTTAGCCGAAAGTCCGAAAATGTAACAAAATGATAATGCAGATAGTGTTTCGACTACTTTAGCCGAAAAAACGGTTAATTACCGATATTACTTCTTTCGATAGAATCGTCCATAACTCGAGATTTTGCCAGAAAGTCACCAATATGTCTGTGCCAGTTGGAGGTGGGTCTGATGGGACTACGGAGGTTAAATTTTGACTTTCCACTTCTTCCATCAATAAAATCGTCCATCAATCGAAATTTTGCCAGACAGACACCAATCTGTCTATGTCAATCCGATGGCCCATTACCATAGGTACATTTTGATCATAGATTTGGGGTGTGTCTAATGAGGTTATAGGGGCAAAATGCCACATCTATTTCATACAGCCAAAAAACTGTCGATAAAGAATTTTAATAATTTCAACGGTGAAAAACGACAGACACCAATCTGTCTATGTCAATCCGATGGCCCATTACCATAGGTACATTTTGATCATAGATTTGGGGTGTGTCTAATGAGGTTATAGGGGTAAAATGCCACATCTATTTCATACAGCCAAAAAACTGTCGATAAAGAATTTTAATAATTTTCACCGTTGAATAACGGTTTATAATTGCCGTTAAAATGGTTTACAATTCGAGATCATGCTAACCAGACACCAATCTGACTATGCCAATTCGATGGTTCATGACCACAGCTAGATTTTGATTAGTTAAGGTTACGGATCATGTTTTAGCCCTAAAATCGTTCTGACTATGTCAATTCGATGGCTCATACCAGTAAGTAGATTTTTATTACAGGTTTAGGATGGGTGTGATAAGGATAGATGGTTGAAATTTTGATTGTTCCCATGTAACGAGTTATTCGATATTTTTCTAGATAGATACTAATCTGACTATTCCAACTCGATGGCCCATAGCAAAAGGTATAGATTTTGATTATACGTTTGGGGTGAGTCTGATGAGGTTGTTGACTATTCCAAATCGGTGGCTCATGACCACAGGTAGTTCTGATAGTAGGTAGGTCTAATGAGGTGATAGGGTGAAATTTTGATTTTCCCCAAGTTTTTAGAGAAAATTTTTCGTCATTCGATAAAATCGATTGTGAGTCGAGATCTGACGTAGATCGACACTAACCTGAGGTAGATTTGGATTATACGTTTGGGGTGAGTCTGGTGAGGTTATAGCGGTGAAATTATCGTCGTAAAATTGATACGCAATTCGTAAAAATGATACCACAGCTACATTTTGATTAGTTTGGCGTGAGTCTGATAAACACCAATGGCTAGATAGACACTAATTTGACTTTACCTTATCTTGAATGACGAACGGTTATATCGATAAAATATGGGGTACATCAGAATTTTATTCCTTTAGCTTTATCAGACCCATCCCGAACCTATAATCAAAATCTACCTACGATAGTTTTGGGTTATTGAATCGGCGTAGTCTGATTGCAACAGATAAGGCATTTCAGCCCTATAATCCAATCAAATCTAGGCTATCGAATCGGCATAGTCAGATTGATGTCTATCTGGCAAAATCTCGAATGACGAACCATTTTATGTTGATAGTGAAAATCAAAATTTGAACCCTCTATCCTCATCCACCCACCCTAAACTCGAAATCTACCTACTAGCATTGGTCAACGAATTGATATCGTTAGATTGGTGTTTTTCCTGTAAAATTTCGATGTATGAACGATTTTATTCACAAAACATGGGGGAAAATCGAAATTTCAACCATCTGATGATTAAAATCTACCATCTTCTATACCGACACAATCTGCAACATCGACATTTCTCGCTGACGTGGCAGTTTTGATATTTTGATCCTGCATTTTCGACAGCTCATGTTGATTACCTCAACCACATCTGCATTATCGACATTTTTCGGCTCACCACTTTTATTTTCGGCTGCTAACTTTATCAGTATCGACGAGCCTGTTATTACATATGGTATATAAAGGAAAAATAATTTATGCTGATATGATGGATGACGTGTGCCTAGTCGAGGTTTCCGCTTGTTGGACAAAAAGTGAGATTTATGTCAAAGTATGAAATATAAGAATGAAGGTTTTGCACATGGATGTATGATTTGAACAGCTGCGATAAAAAGTCGTCCAATGTTTGATTGTGAGGTGCCCACCGATAGATGACCGATAGATGACGACCCGAGCTAGTTCGTCTTGAGTGCGTCTCGATAATCCTCCCGACTGATCATTTCGAAGATATTAAGTTTTATCTTTGATGGGAACTAATTTACCGATATCGAGGTTCTCGTTCACTCTCACCCACTTTGGTCGTTGCTGTACGTGAGAAAGATATTCCGCCGACTAAATTTTCCAGAAGTGATGGTACTCTAAAACAGCTGATAGTTATTGAATCGGTTCATTTTCACATCGAGTAATGTTAGTTGAGTTGTCGTGACTGTTTCCTCCCGAATTAAGAAATACTCTGGACTAAAGATCGTTCATCATAGGACACAATGACCACGAGTTTAGACAGGCCACGAGCTGAGTAAGGTATCGCTCATGATATGCTGTAAATGATCGATTTAACGTTTGCTTCCCACAAGCCGCCAAAATTCTGCAAAGCACAGCAAAAAAGTTGTAGGTTGTGCCATCCTGAGCTAATAACGGAAGAATGCTAGTGGTAGAAGTGTATCCGTAAGTGTGCCAGTATCAGCTATAAGCCACCGTGTTGCGTTGTGCAATGTACTTTCAAAATGAGTAAATTCTTAAGCTGGTTGTCTCTGGGAAGAATGATCGCATACTTCTATGTGTATGGCAAGTTCCATTCGTTGAGCCGCCCCCCGACCTTAGTATGCCGTCACTGCCGACGAAAGGGTTTAAAAATTGAAATAGGCTCTTGTCTAGTGTCGAGCGAGTAGGTAGTATAAGTCATTGTGAGATATCACGGTTCCGAATGCGTTGCTATCATTGTCATCATCTGTCATTTGGCGCGGCCTTTGACTTGGATTTTCTCGTAGCCAAACAGTACCTGTCCACAACGGTGGATGGCTGTGTAGTAATGAAGGGTCAACACTACGAGACGCGCTATCTACGGGATGAAACATAATCCCGCAGATTGAGTTTAATAGGTAGGTTGAGTGTGGTCCATGTGTACATTTGAACTTGTGGCACGTCGAGTTTGGTGAGAAGTGCACTGACACAAAGCTCCAGATCTGGCAGGCAGGCCATTTTCAGTGATATAACCTTGGTGTTTAATGGCAGCATTTGGTTTTTGGCGAAGCTGAACCAGTGAACTTGTAAATGACTGCGCGTTGTCGAATGATTTATCCAGCGATCGATTCTGAGAGCGTTTAATGATTTCAAACTATCTCGAATATCTTTGATGCCGACGACAGTATTTTTCATTTGGTTTATGTACGAACGTCCAATGACGTGATGATGTTAAATTCAAGACAATCGGCCGAAGGTGGCAAATGTAGTCCGAGTATTTAAACTGAATCGTCTCAGTTTAGTTAGTTAAAGTTGACCCCGATGGTTGCGGAATCCGATTGGTATCGAATTGAGGAGCTGCTGAGTGTTCGAGAACCTCTTTCGCCGTCGAGTTCGATGCGACCACATCTGAGTAATTTTACCATTTGGCTCTGAACCTCGATTAAATCCGCGGTGTTGTCTATGCCGGTCATCAGGTTGTTGACGTAGAAGTCAATGGATGCGACTGTAACTTTAGCTGACGGATGGTGCGACGATAGTCTCGCACAAACAATAGTCTCGAACTGGCTCATCTAAAGAAAGTTGCCATACGATCCGCTGATAATTTCTGTGTTCGTCCGACATCAAGGTCTGCCGATATATCTTCTTGTCAAATATCAAGACAACAATAACAAATTGTTTACGAAAACGGGTTAGTATTTCGAAGAAATTCTGTTGAAGTTTGCACACCTTGATGAGATGTTGTGATCTTATGACACTCCCTGTTGTACTCAGAACATAGTTGATCGTTTTGAGCCACCCGGCATTCCTTATGTTGTAGTCCCGGAACTGCCTCTTCTCATGTTCTCCCAAGGAGCGATGAGTTCTCATTGAATGGCAAAGAGACTGTATATCTTCCATCTTTACTGCGATAGTGTGTCGATTCATAGTGCCGTTCACATTCTGACTCATCATGCGTTAGTTCCCGAAAAGAACGAACATCCTTGATTTTCCAAAATTACCTGAGTGTGTTATCGGGTGCGGGTCTTCTCGCTAATCCGATACGATTTGCGAGACCTGGGTTCATGAATCCGACAAGCAGTACATTCGTGAATGGTGTTGCAACGTGATTCGTAGTAACCGGAGTTTGTGGTGATTTGACGGATGATGGTTCGGTTTTCGAATTCGAGTTGTTTAATAGCGTGTGGTTTCTTTTATTGCTCACTCGGCACAAACTGAATTTGCAATTCGAATTGATATGGCATTTGCGCATGCAAAGCAAAACCTATTATATCTATCGAAATTTGACACGTGAAGATGCGATAGTCCAATGCGAAGTGACGTCGAGTGAGCGAATTAATTGCGTGGCAGGTTTACGAGACGCCGGAATCTGTTTGTGCGACTGTGGTAGATTCGATTGTGTTTTAGTCATGGAAATCATTTCCAGTGATTGTCATTGGGTCTTCATTAAATCAATCAGATCTTGGTATGATGGATATCCCGCTCGATCATGTCAATCAGAGTGTCAAGGATATTGCGCAATTGCACGGTTGTTTTGATTTGTAGTGCAGTCATTGTACGTTTCTTCGTAGTTGTCGTTGGTGGCGTCTGTAAGACTTGAGCAACGATTTTTCTCATAAACTCTTCCTACATAATAAATTTGATGAACTGGAAACTTTTTTATTTTCAGATACTTAGCTGTAACACAACCATTAAATTATTCAAGACGAAGACGATCGAAACGGTTAGCACTCCTAATGATATTAGTCGTTTGGGTATTAGCATTAGCAATAACCTGTCCACCAATATTGGGATGGTAATTTTATTATTTGCTGCATACTGAATATGCCAATACTAAAATTTAATTTCTTGGTCCATCCCCAGGTACGAACCGGGCCGAAATGATTCAGGTGAATGTCGTTATAACCAAAACGAGGGTTATGTTGTATTTTCAGCAATGGGGTCATTTTTCATACCAATGGCGGTTATGATTTATGTGTATCTACGAATATCGTGTGTGGTAGCTGCCCGGCATGATGAAATGACCGAAATTGAGGTGCCCAAAAAGACAGCAAGGTTACGAGAACATGACCTGGATGCCGAACTGGATCAGGATGTATCAGAACAGGAACCATCTAGTCCTCGTAAAACAAATCGCAACGCTCCATCATTACCGTCAACATTGACGACCGCCTTGAGTAAAACAACAAACGATAGCGCACAAAATGATATCGATTTGGATTGCCTGAACCAGGATTCGAATCAGAAAATTGGAAATAATGAAAAGAACGGACATTACGAATTGGTTCATACACCGTCGATGAAACGAAATGTTACGGTCACGTATAAACAGCAGAGCGTCGATAAATGGTCGAATAGTAGCACAAATTACCACCAACATCATCATCATCATCATCACCATCATCATCATAGTGTGAAAAATTCGAATTCGACCGAATGTTGCGCCACCAAAAATGTTCGTGTACACCAAAAATCGTTATCAAATCGGATATCATCGTTAAAACGTGAAAGTAAAACGACACAAACGTTGAGCATCGTTGTTGGTGGTTTTATCGCATGCTGGCTACCATTTTTCATCAACTATCTAATCGCCCCGTTTATACCGAGCGATTTCGTTAACCCTCTATTCCAATATTTAATATTGTGGCTGGGCTGGATCAACAGTGCGATAAATCCGTTTATATACGCATTCTATAGTGTTGACTTCCGTGCCGCGTTCTGGCGCCTTACATTTAGACGATTTTTCAAATCAACCCGTAAACCGCCATACACATCAAATACGGTTTCGATCCGGCGATAAATAACTGTGTACGATTTAGATAAGTAGTTAATTTTAACCGTTTTAATTAAATATATTACACGTTAATTTAATAAAAAATATTTTTCTGTGATTTAATTTTAAATTAAAATTACCATAATTAAAATACAACACACTAAAGCTAAAGTTAATTCTAAATACATTCAAGTCTATTTAACCCGTTCGATAACCACACAATGTACAATAGGTAAGTGAGTTAATGTTCGTGGAATTGAACGGGTTCACATAATTAAGATTAATTAGATTTATTAAATTTATTTATTAATTAAAATTAATGTAACTTAAACTTCAAACTAAATATAATTATATTTGTAATTTAAATGAATAAATAAAAATAAAAATTAAACGAAAATTACCTGGAACCTGGTTTATAGTAAGGGACCGAATATGAAAAATTCAAAAGTTTCTAACCACAACACTTATCAAGGTAAGCAAATTGGTAAATATAAAACGTTATAACAGCCCATTCCAGTTGTAAATTACCGTTGGTTTCTAGATGAATACGCTATTCCCATTACCTATAATCATTTTGAACCGGAATTTCGACAAAAAAATGTTTTCGATTTTTTTGCGAAAATCCCTGATGGTTAGCCTTACCGATTTTTATCGGGAAAAGTTTATTGTCAGATATTCGGTAAATTTCAATCATGTTCGGTTATTTGGGGTATTTTGAGTAGAGCTGCCTTTGAATTGACGCAATATGTTGCCTCGATTGGCTGCAATCATGATTCGATTACGAATGGTGACCTGATTCCAAAACGCGTAACTTCCAATAACCGCTCATTCCAGTTGTAAATTACCGTTGGTTTATAGATGAATACGCTATTCCCATTACCTATAATCATTTTGAACCGGAATTTCGACAAAAAAATGTTCTCGATTTTTTTGCGAAAATCCCTGATGGTTAGCCTTACCGATTTTTATCGGGAAAAGTTTATTGTCAGATATTCGGTAAATTTCAATCATGTTCGGTTATTTGGGGTATTTTGAGTAGAGCTGCCTTTGAATTGACGCAATATGTTGCCTCGATTGGCTGCAATCATGATTCGATTACGAATGGTGACCTGATTCCAAAACGCGTAACTTCCAATAACCGCTCATTCCAGTTGTAAATTACCGTTGGTTTATAGATGAATACGCTATTCCCATTACCTATAATCATTTTGAACCGGAATTTCGACAAAAAAATGTTCTCGATTTTTTTGCGAAAATCCCTGATGGTTAGCCTTACCGATTTTTATCGGGAAAAGTTTATTGTCAGATATTCGGTAAATTTCAATCATGTTCGGTTATTTGGGGTATTTTGAGTAGAGCTGCCTTTGAATTGACGCAATATGTTGCCTCGATTGGCTGCAATCATGATTCGATTACGAATGGTGACCTGATTCCAAAACGCGTAACTTCCAATAACCGCTCATTCCAGTTGTAAATTACCGTTGGTTTATAGATGAATACGCTATTCCCATTACCTATAATCATTTTGAACCGGAATTTCGACAAAAAAATGTTTTCGATTTTTTTGCGAAAATCCCTGATGGTTAGCCTTACCGATTTTTATCGGGAAAAGTTTATTGTCAGATATTCGGTAAATTTCAATCATGTTCGGTTATTTGGGGTATTTTGAGTAGAGCTGCCTTTGAATTGACGCAATATGTTGCCTCGATTGGCTGCAATCATGATTCGATTACGAATGGTGACCTGATTCCAAAACGCGTAACTTCCAATAACCGCTCATTCCAGTTGTAAATTACCGTTGGTTTCTAGATGAATACGCTATTCCCATTACCTATAATCATTTTGAACCGGAATTTCGACAAAAAAATGTTTTCGATTTTTTTGCGAAAATCCCTGATGGTTAGCCTTACCGATTTTTATCGGGAAAAGTTTATTGTCAGATATTCGGTAAATTTCAATCATGTTCGGTTATTTGGGGTATTTTGAGTAGAGCTGCCTTTGAATTGACGCAATATGTTGCCTCGATTGGCTGCAATCATGATTCGATTACGAATGGTGACCTGATTCCAAAACGCGTAACTTCCAATAACCGCTCATTCCAGTTGTAAATTACCGTTGGTTTCTAGATGAATACGCTATTCCCATTACCTATAATCATTTTGAACCGGAATTTCGACAAAAAAATGTTCTCGATTTTTTTGCGAAAATCCCTGATGGTTGTTAGCCTTACCGATTTTTATCGGGAAAAGTTTATTGTCAGATATTCGGTAAATTTCAATCATGTTCGGTTATTTGGGGTATTTTGAGTAGAGCTGCCTTTGAATTGATGCAATATGTTGCCTCGATTGGCTGCAATCATGATTCGATTACGAATGGTGACCTGATTCCAAAACGCGTAACTTCCAATAACCGCTCATTCCAGTTGTAAATTACCGTTGGTTTATAGATGAATACGCTATTCCCATTACCTATAATCATTTTGAACCGGAATTTCGACAAAAAAATGTTCTCGATTTTTTTGCGAAAATCCCTGATGGTTAGCCTTACCGATTTTTATCGGGAAAAGTTTATTGTCAGATATTCGGTAAATTTCAATCATGTTCGGTTATTTGGGGTATTTTGAGTAGAGCTGCCTTTGAATTGACGCAATATGTTGCCTCGATTGGCTGCAATCATGATTCGATTACGAATGGTGACCTGATTCCAAAACGCGTAACTTCCAATAACCGCTCATTCCAGTTGTAAATTACCGTTGGTTTATAGATGAATACGCTATTCCCATTACCTATAATCATTTTGAACCGGAATTTCGACAAAAAAATGTTCTCGATTTTTTTGCGAAAATCCCTGATGGTTAGCCTTACCGATTTTTATCGGGAAAAGTTTATTGTCAGATATTCGGTAAATTTCAATCATGTTCGGTTATTTGGGGTATTTTGAGTAGAGCTGCCTTTGAATTGACGCAATATGTTGCCTCGATTGGCTGCAATCATGATTCGATTACGAATGGTGACCTGATTCCAAAACGCGTAACTTCCAATAACCGCTCATTCCAGTTGTAAATTACCGTTGGTTTATAGATGAATACGCTATTCCCATTACCTATAATCATTTTGAACCGGAATTTCGACAAAAAAATGTTTTCGATTTTTTTGCGAAAATCCCTGATGGATAGCCTTACCGATTTTTATCGGGAAAAATTTATTGTCAGATATTCGGTAAATTTCAATCATTTTCGGTTATTTGGGGTATTTTGAGCAGAGCTGCCTTTGAATTGACGCAATATGTTGCCTCGATTGGCTGCAATCATGATTCGATTACGAATGGTGACCTGATTCCAAAACGCGTAACTTCCAATAACCGCTCATTCCAGTTGTAAATTACCGTTGGTTTCTAGATGAATACGCTATTCCCATTACCTATAATCATTTTGAACCGGAATTTCGACAAAAAAATGTTCTCGATTTTTTTGCGAAAATCCCTGATGGTTAGCCTTACCGATTTTTATCGGGAAACATTTATTGTCAGATATTCGGTAAATTTCAATCATTTTCGGTTATTTGGGGTATTTTGAGTAGAGCTGCCTTTGAATTGACGCAATATGTTGCCTCGATTGGCTGCAATCATGATTCGATTACGAATGGTGACCTGATTCCAAAACGCGTAACTTCCAATAACCGCTCATTCCAGTTGTAAATTACCGTTGGTTTCTAGATGAATACGCTATTCCCATTACCTATAATCATTTTGAACCGGAATTTCGACAAAAAAATGTTTTCGATTTTTTTGCGAAAATCCCTGATGGTTAGCCTTACCGATTTTTATCGGGAAAAATTTATTGTCAGATATTCGGTAAATTTCAATCATGTTCGGTTATTTTGGGGTATTTTGAGTAGAGCTGCCTTTGAATTGACGCAATATGTTGCCTCGATTGGCTGCAATAATGATTCGATTACGAATGGTGACCTGATTCCAAAACGCGTAACTTCCAATAACCGCTCATTCCAGTTGTAAATTACCGTTGGTTTCTAGATGAATACGCTATTCCCATTACCTATAATCATTTTGAACCGGAATTTCGACAAAAAAATGTTTTCGATTTTTTTGCGAAAATCCCTGATGGTTAGCCTTACCGATTTTTATCGGGAAAAGTTCATTGTCAGATATTCGGTAAATTTCAATCATGTTCGGTTATTTGGGGTATTTTGAGTAGAGCTGCCTTTGAATTGACGCAATATGTTGCCTCGATTGGCTGCAATCATGATTCGATTACGAATGGTGACCTGATTCCAAAACGCGTAACTTCCAATAACCGCTCATTCCAGTTGTAAATTACCGTTGTTTTATAGATGAATACGCTATTCCCATTACCTATAATCATTTTGAATTGACGCAATATGTTGCCTCGATTGGCTGCAATCATGATTCGATTACGAATGGTGACCTGATTCCAAAACGCGTAACTTCCAATAACCGCTCATTCCAGTTGTAAATTACCGTTGGTTTATAGATGAATACGCTATTCCCATTACCTATAATCATTTTGAACCGGAATTTCGACAAAAAAATGTTCTCGATTTTTTTGCGAAAATCCCTGATGGTTAGTCTTACCGATTTTTATCGGGAAAAGTTTATTGTCAGATATTCGGTAAATTTCAATCATGTTCGGTTATTTGGGGTATTTTGAGTAGAGCTGCCTTTGAATTGACGCAATATGTTGCCTCGATTGGCTGCAATCATGATTCGATTACGAATGGTGACCTGATTCCAAAACGCGTAACTTCCAATAACCGCTCATTCCAGTTGTAAATTACCGTTGGTTTCTAGATGAATACGCTATTCCCATTACCTATAATCATTTTGAACCGGAATTTCGACAAAAAAATGTTTTCGATTTTTTTGCGAAAATCCCTGATTTATTTGGGGTATTTTGAGTAGAGCTGCCTTTGAATTGACGCAATATGTTGCCTCGATTGGCTGCAATCATGATTCGATTACGAATGGTGACCTGATTCCAAAACGCGTAACTTCCAATAACCGCTCATTCCAGTTGTAAATTACCGTTGTTTTATAGATGAATACGCTATTCCCATTACCTATAATCATTTTGAACCGGAATTTCGACAAAAAAATGTTCTCGATTTTTTTGCGAAAATCCCTGATGGTTAGTCTTACCGATTTTTATCGGGAAAAGTTTATTGTCAGATATTCGGTAAATTTCAATCATGTTCGGTTATTTGGGGTATTTTGAGTAGAGCTGCCTTTGAATTGACGCAATATGTTGCCTCGATTGGCTGCAATCCTGGTTCGATTACGAATGGTGACCTGATTCCAAAACGCGTAACTTCCAATAACCGCTCATTCCAGTTGTAAATTACCGTTGGTTTATAGATGAATACGCTATTCCCATTACCTATAATCATTTTGAACCGGAATTTCGACAAAAAAATGTTCTCGATTTTTTTGCGAAAATCCCTGATGGTTAGCCTTACCGATTTTTATCGGGAAAAGTTTATTGTCAGATATTCGGTAAATTTCAATCATGTTCGGTTATTTGGGGTATTTTGAGTAGAGCTGCCTTTGAATTGACGCAATATGTTGCCTCGATTGGCTGCAATCATGGTTCGATTACGAATGGTGACCTGATTCCAAAACGCGTAACTTCCAATAACCGCTCATTCCAGTTGTAAATTACCGTTGGTTTCTAGATGAATACGCTATTCCCATTACCTATAATCATTTTGAACCGGAATTTCGACAAAAAAATGTTTTCGATTTTTTTGCGAAAATCCCTGATGGTTAGCCTTACCGATTTTTATCGGGAAATATTTATTGTCAGATATTCGGTAAATTTCAATCATGTTCGGTTATTTGGGGTATTTTGAGTAGAGCTGCCTTTGAATTGACGCAATATGTTGCCTCGATTGGCTGCAATCATGGTTCGATTACGAATGGTGACCTGATTCCAAAACGCGTAACTTCCAATAACCGCTCATTCCAGTTGTAAATTACCGTTGGTTTCTAGATGAATACGCTATTCCCATTACCTATAATCATTTTGAACCGGAATTTCGACAAAAAAATGTTCTCGATTTTTTTGCGAAAATCCCTGATGGTTAGCCTTACCGATTTTTATCGGGAAAAATTTATTGTCAGATATTCGGTAAATTTCAATCATGTTCGGTTATTTGGGGTATTTTGAGTAGAGCTGCCTTTGAATTGACGCAATATGTTGCCTCGATTGGCTGCAATCATGATTCGATTACGAATGGTGACCTGATTCCAAAACGCGTAACTTCCAATAACCGCTCATTCCAGTTGTAAATTACCGTTGGTTTCTAGATGAATACGCTATTCCCATTACCTATAATCATTTTGAACCGGAATTTCGACAAAAAAATGTTTTCGATTTTTTTGCGAAAATCCCTGATGGTTAGCCTTACCGATTTTTATCGGGAAAAATTTATTGTCAGATATTCGGTAAATTTCAATCATGTTCGGTTATTTGGGGTATTTTCAGCAGAGCTGCCTTTGAATTGACGCAATATGTTGCCTCGATTGGCTGCAATCATGATTCGATTACGAATGGTGACCTGATTCCAAAACGCGTAACTTCCAATAACCGCTCATTCCAGTTGTAAATTACCGTTGGTTTCTAGATGAATACGCTATTCCCATTACCTATAATCATTTTGAACCGGAATTTCGACAAAAAAATGTTCTCGATTTTTTTGCGAAAATCCCTGATCGTTAGCCTTACCGATTTTTATCGGGAAAAATTTATTGTCAGATATTCGGTAAATTTCAATCATGTTCGGTTATTTGGGGTATTTTGAGTAGAGCTGCCTTTGAATTGACGCAATATGTTGCCTCGATTGGCTGCAATCATGGTTCGATTACGAATGGTGACCTGATTCCAAAACGCGTAACTTCCAATAACCGCTCATTCCAGTTGTAAATTACCGTTGGTTTCTAGATGAATACGCTATTCCCATTACCTATAATCATTTTGAACCGGAATTTCGACAAAAAAATGTTTTCGATTTTTTTGCGAAAATCCCTGATGGTTGGTTAGCCTTACCGATTTTTATCGGGAAAAGTTTATTGTCAGATATTCGGTGAATTTCAATCATGTTCGGTTATTTGGGGTATTTTGAGTAGAGCTGCCTTTGAATTGACGCAATATGTTGCCTCGATTGGCTGCAATCATGGTTCGATTACGAATGGTGACCTGATTCCAAAACGCGTAACTTCCAATAACCGCTCATTCCAGTTGTAAATTACCGTTGGTTTCTAGATGAATACGCTATTCCCATTACCTATAATCATTTTGAACCGGAATTTCGACAAAAAAATGTTTTCGATTTTTTTGCGAAAATCCCTGATGGTTAGCCTTACCGATTTTTATCGGGAAATATTTATTGTCAGATATTCGGTAAATTTCAATCATGTTCGGTTATTTGGGGTATTTTGAGTAGAGCTGCCTTTGAATTGACGCAATATGTTGCCTCGATTGGCTGCAATCATGGTTCGATTACGAATGGTGACCTGATTCCAAAACGCGTAACTTCCAATAACCGCTCATTCCAGTTTGAAATTACCGTTGGTTTCTAGATGAATACGCTATTCCCATTACCTATAATCATTTTGAACCGGAATTTCGACAAAAAAATGTTCTCGATTTTTTTGCGAAAATCCCTGATGGTTAGCCTTACCGATTTTTATCGGGAAAAGTTTATTGTCAGATATTCGGTGAATTTCAATCATGTTCGGTTATTTGGGGTATTTTGAGTAGAGCTGCCTTTGAATTGACGCAATATGTTGCCTCGATTGGCTGCAATCATGGTTCGATTACGAATGGTGACCTGATTCCAAAACGCGTAACTTCCAATAACCGCTCATTCCAGTTGTAAATTACCGTTGGTTTCTAGATGAATACGCTATTCCCATTACCTATAATCATTTTGAACCGGAATTTCGACAAAAAAATGTTCTCGATTTTTTTGCGAAAATCCCTGATGGTTAGCCTTACCGATTTTTATCGGGAAAAATTTATTGTCAGATATTCGGTAAATTTCAATCATGTTCGGTTATTTGGGGTATTTTGAGTAGAGCTGCCTTTGAATTGACGCAATATGTTGCCTCGATTGGCTGCAATCATGGTTCGATTACGAATGGTGACCTGATTCCAAAACGCGTAACTTCCAATAACCGCTCATTCCAGTTGTAAATTACCGTTGGTTTCTAGATGAATACGCTATTCCCATTACCTATAATCATTTTGAACCGGAATTTCGACAAAAAAATGTTTTCGATTTTTTTGCGAAAATCCCTGATGGTTAGCCTTACCGATTTTTATCGGGAAAAGTTTATTGTCAGATATTCGGTAAATTTCAATCATGTTCGGTTATTTGGGGTATTTTGAGTAGAGCTGCCTTTGAATTGACGCAATATGTTGCCTCGATTGGCTGCAATCATGGTTCGATTACGAATGGTGACCTGATTCCAAAACGCGTAACTTCCAATAACCGCTCATTCCAGTTGTAAATTACCGTTGGTTTCTAGATGAATACGCTATTCCCATTACCTATAATCATTTTGAACCGGAATTTCGACAAAAAAATGTTTTCGATTTTTTTGCGAAAATCCCTGATGGTTAGCCTTACCGATTTTTATCGGGAAAAGTTTATTGTCAGATATTCGGTAAATTTCAATCATGTTCGGTTATTTGGGGTATTTTGAGTAGAGCTGCCTTTGAATTGACGCAATATGTTGCCTCGATTGGCTGCAATCATGGTTCGATTACGAATGGTGACCTGATTCCAAAACGCGTAACTTCCAATAACCGCTCATTCCAGTTGTAAATTACCGTTGGTTTCTAGATGAATACGCTATTCCCATTACCTATAATCATTTTGAACCGGAATTTCGACAAAAAAATGTTTTCGATTTTTTTGCGAAAATCCCTGATGGTTAGCCTTACCGATTTTTATCGGGAAAAATTTATTGTCAGATATTCGGTAAATTTCAATCATGTTCGGTTATTTGGGGTATTTTGAGTAGAGCTGCCTTTGAATTGACGCAATATGTTGCCTCGATTGGCTGCAATCATGGTTCGATTACGAATGGTGACCTGATTCCAAAACGCGTAACTTCCAATAACCGCTCATTCCAGTTGTAAATTACCGTTGTTTTATAGATGAATACGCTATTCCCATTACCTATAATCATTTTGAACCGGAATTTCGACAAAAAAATGTTCTCGATTTTTTTGCGAAAATCCCTGATGGTTAGCCTTACCGATTTTTATCGGGAAAAGTTTATTGTCAGATATTCGGTAAATTTCAATCATGTTCGGTTATTTGGGGTATTTTGAGTAGAGCTGCCTTTGAATTGACGCAATATGTTGCCTCGATTGGCTGCAATCATGATTCGATTACGAATGGTGACCTGATTCCAAAACGCGTAACTTCCAATAACCGCTCATTCCAGTTGTAAATTACCGTTGGTTTATAGATGAATACGCTATTCCCATTACCTATAATCATTTTGAACCGGAATTTCGACAAAAAAATGTTCTCGATTTTTTTGCGAAAATCCCTGATGGTTAGCTTTACCGATTTTTATCGGGAAAAGTTTATTGTCAGATATTCGGTAAATTTCAATCATGTTCGGTTATTTGGGGTATTTTGAGTAGAGCTGCCTTTGAATTGACGCAATATGTTGCCTCGATTGGCTGCAATCATGATTCGATTACGAATGGTGACCTGATTCCAAAACGCGTAACTTCCAATAACCGCTCATTCCAGTTGTAAATTACCGTTGGTTTCTAGATGAATACGCTATTCCCATTACCTATAATCATTTTGAACCGGAATTTCGACAAAAAAATGTTTTCGATTTTTTTGCGAAAATCCCTGATGGTTAGCCTTACCGATTTTTATCGGGAAAAATTTATTGTCAGATATTCGGTAAATTTCAATCATGTTCGGTTATTTGGGGTATTTTGAGCAGAGCTGCCTTTGAATTGACGCAATATGTTGCCTCGATTGGCTGCAATCATGATTCGATTACGAATGGTGACCTGATTCCAAAACGCGTAACTTCCAATATCGGCTCATTCCAGTTGTAAATTACCGTTGGTTTATAGATGAATACGCTATTCCCATTACCTATAATCATTTTGAACCGGAATTTCGACAAAAAAATGTTCTCGATTTTTTTGCGAAAATCCCTGATGGTTAGTCTTACCGATTTTTATCGGGAAAAGTTTATTGTCAGATATTCGGTAAATTTCAATCATGTTCGGTTATTTGGGGTATTTTGAGTAGAGCTGCCTTTGAATTGACGCAATATGTTGCCTCGATTGGCTGCAATCATGATTCGATTACGAATGGTGACCTGATTCCAAAACGCGTAACTTCCAATAACCGCTCATTCCAGTTGTAAATTACCGTTGGTTTATAGATGAATACGCTATTCCCATTACCTATAATCATTTTGAACCGGAATTTCGACAAAAAAATGTTCTCGATTTTTTTGCGAAAATCCCTGAGTTAGCCTTACCGATTTTTATCGGGAAAAGTTTATTGTCAGATATTCGGTAAATTTCAATCATGTTCGGTTATTTGGGGTATTTTGAGTAGAGCTGCCTTTGAATTGACGCAATATGTTGCCTCGATTGGCTGCAATCATGATTCGATTACGAATGGTGACCTGATTCCAAAACGCGTAACTTCCAATAACCGCTCATTCCAGTTGTAAATTACCGTTGGTTTCTAGATGAATACGCTATTCCCATTACCTATAATCATTTTGAACCGGAATTTCGACAAAAAAATGTTTTCGATTTTTTTGCGAAAATCCCTGATTTATTTGGGGTATTTTGAGTAGAGCTGCCTTTGAATTGACGCAATATGTTGCCTCGATTGGCTGCAATCATGGTTCGATTACGAATGGTGACCTGATTCCAAAACGCGTAACTTCCAATAACCGCTCATTCCAGTTGTAAATTACCGTTGGTTTCTAGATGAATACGCTATTCCCATTACCTATAATCATTTTGAACCGGAATTTCGACAAAAAAATGTTTTCGATTTTTTTGCGAAAATCCCTGATGGTTAGCCTTACCGATTTTTATCGGGAAAAGTTTATTGTCAGATATTCGGTAAATTTCAATCATGTTCGGTTATTTGGGGTATTTTGAGTAGAGCTGCCTTTGAATTGACGCAATATGTTGCCTCGATTGGCTGCAATCATGGTTCGATTACGAATGGTGACCTGATTCCAAAACGCGTAACTTCCAATAACCGCTCATTCCAGTTGTAAATTACCGTTGGTTTCTAGATGAATACGCTATTCCCATTACCTATAATCATTTTGAACCGGAATTTCGACAAAAAAATGTTTTCGATTTTTTTGCGAAAATCCCTGATGGTTAGCCTTACCGATTTTTATCGGGAAAAGTTTATTGTCAGATATTCGGTAAATTTCAATCATGTTCGGTTATTTGGGGTATTTTGAGTAGAGCTGCCTTTGAATTGACGCAATATGTTGCCTCGATTGGCTGCAATCATGGTTCGATTACGAATGGTGACCTGATTCCAAAACGCGTAACTTCCAATAACCGCTCATTCCAGTTGTAAATTACCGTTGGTTTCTAGATGAATACGCTATTCCCATTACCTATAATCATTTTGAACCGGAATTTCGACAAAAAAATGTTTTCGATTTTTTTGCGAAAATCCCTGATGGTTAGCCTTACCGATTTTTATCGGGAAAAGTTTATTGTCAGATATTCGGTAAATTTCAATCATGTTCGGTTATTTGGGGTATTTTGAGTAGAGCTGCCTTTGAATTGACGCAATATGTTGCCTCGATTGGCTGCAATCATGGTTCGATTACGAATGGTGACCTGATTCCAAAACGCGTAACTTCCAATAACCGCTCATTCCAGTTGTAAATTACCGTTGGTTTCTAGATGAATACGCTATTCCCATTACCTATAATCATTTTGAACCGGAATTTCGACAAAAAAATGTTTTCGATTTTTTTGCGAAAATCCCTGATGGTTAGCCTTACCGATTTTTATCGGGAAAAGTTTATTGTCAGATATTCGGTAAATTTCAATCATGTTCGGTTATTTGGGGTATTTTGAGTAGAGCTGCCTTTGAATTGACGCAATATGTTGCCTCGATTGGCTGCAATCATGGTTCGATTACGAATGGTGACCTGATTCCAAAACGCGTAACTTCCAATAACCGCTCATTCCAGTTGTAAATTACCGTTGGTTTCTAGATGAATACGCTATTCCCATTACCTATAATCATTTTGAACCGGAATTTCGACAAAAAAATGTTTTCGATTTTTTTGCGAAAATCCCTGATGGTTAGCCTTACCGATTTTTATCGGGAAAAGTTTATTGTCAGATATTCGGTAAATTTCAATCATGTTCGGTTATTTGGGGTATTTTGAGTAGAGCTGCCTTTGAATTGACGCAATATGTTGCCTCGATTGGCTGCAATCATGGTTCGATTACGAATGGTGACCTGATTCCAAAACGCGTAACTTCCAATAACCGCTCATTCCAGTTGTAAATTACCGTTGGTTTCTAGATGAATACGCTATTCCCATTACCTATAATCATTTTGAACCGGAATTTCGACAAAAAAATGTTTTCGATTTTTTTGCGAAAATCCCTGATGTTAGCCTTACCGATTTTTATCGGGAAAAGTTTATTGTCAGATATTCGGTAAATTTCAATCATGTTCGGTTATTTGGGGTATTTTGAGTAGAGCTGCCTTTGAATTGACGCAATATGTTGCCTCGATTGGCTGCAATCATGGTTCGATTACGAATGGTGACCTGATTCCAAAACGCGTAACTTCCAATAACCGCTCATTCCAGTTGTAAATTACCGTTGGTTTCTAGATGAATACGCTATTCCCATTACCTATAATCATTTTGAACCGGAATTTCGACAAAAAAATGTTTTCGATTTTTTTGCGAAAATCCCTGATGGTTAGCCTTACCGATTTTTATCGGGAAAAGTTTATTGTCAGATATTCGGTAAATTTCAATCATGTTCGGTTATTTGGGGTATTTTGAGTAGAGCTGCCTTTGAATTGACGCAATATGTTGCCTCGATTGGCTGCAATCATGGTTCGATTACGAATGGTGACCTGATTCCAAAACGCGTAACTTCCAATAACCGCTCATTCCAGTTGTAAATTACCGTTGGTTTCTAGATGAATACGCTATTCCCATTACCTATAATCATTTTGAACCGGAATTTCGACAAAAAAATGTTTTCGTTAGCGTTACCGATTTTTATCGGGAAAAATTTATTGTCAGATATTCGGTAAATTTCAATCATTTTCGGTTATTTGGGGTATTCTGAGCAGAGCTGCCTTTGAATTGACGCAATATGTTGCCTCGATTGGCTGCAATCATGATTCGATTACGAATGGTGACCTGATTCCAAAACGCGTAACTTCCAATAACCGCTCATTCCAGTTGTAAATTACCGTTGGTTTCTAGATGAATACGCTATTCCCATTACCTATAATCATTTTGAACCGGAATTTCGACAAAAAAATGTTTTCGATTTTTTTGCGAAAATCCCTGATGGTTAGCCTTACCGCTTTTTATCGGGAAAAATTTATTGTCAGATATTCGGTAAATTTCAATCATGTTCGGTTATTTGGGGTATTTTGAGTAGAGCTGCCTTTGAATTGACGCAATATGTTGCCTCGATTGGCTGCAATCATGGTTCGATTACGAATGGTGACCTGATTCCAAAACGCGTAACTTCCAATAACCGCTCATTCCAGTTGTAAATTACCGTTGGTTTCTAGATGAATACGCTATTCCCATTACCTATAATCATTTTGAACCGGAATTTCGACAAAAAAATGTTTTCGATTTTTTTGCGAAAATCCCTGATGGTTAGCCTTACCGATTTTTATCGGGAAAAATTTATTGTCAGATATTCGGTAAATTTCAATCATGTTCGGTTATTTGGGGTATTTTGAGTAGAGCTGCCTTTGAATTGACGCAATATGTTGCCTCGATTGGCTGCAATCATGGTTCGATTACGAATGGTGACCTGATTCCAAAACGCGTAACTTCCAATAACCGCTCATTCCAGTTGTAAATTATCGTTGGTTTCTAGATGAATACGCTATTCCCATTACCTATAATCATTTTGAACCGGAATTTCGACAAAAAAATGTTTTCGATTTTTTTGCGAAAATCCCTGATGGTTAGCCTTACCGATTTTTATCGGGAAAAGTTTATTGTCAGATATTCGGTAAATTTCAATCATGTTCGGTTATTTGGGGTATTTTGAGTAGAGCTGCCTTTGAATTGACGCAATATGTTGCCTCGATTGGCTGCAATCATGGTTCGATTACGAATGGTGACCTGATTCCAAAACGCGTAACTTCCAATAACCGCTCATTCCAGTTGTAAATTACCGTTGGTTTCTAGATGAA
Source organism: Nephrotoma guestfalica (assembly GCA_963691935.1). Taxonomy (NCBI): domain Eukaryota; kingdom Metazoa; phylum Arthropoda; class Insecta; order Diptera; family Tipulidae; genus Nephrotoma; species Nephrotoma guestfalica. Next base: position 14,209,078 of record OY829915.1, read on the forward strand.
TACGCTATTCCCATTACCTATAATCATTTTGAACCGGAATTTCGACAAAAAAATGTTTTCGATTTTTTTGCGAAAATCCCTGATGGTTAGCCTTACCGATTTTTATCGGGAAAAATTTATTGTCAGATATTCGGTAAATTTCAATCATGTTCGGTTATTTGGGGTATTTTGAGTAGAGCTGCCTTTGAATTGACGCAATATGTTGCCTCGATTGGCTGCAATCATGATTCGATTACGAATGGTGACCTGATTCCAAAACGCGTAACTTCCAATAACCGCTCATTCCAGTTGTAAATTATCGTTGGTTTCTAGATGAATACGCTATTCCCATTACCTATAATCATTTTGAACCGGAATTTCGACAAAAAAATGTTTTCGATTTTTTTGCGAAAATCCCTGATGGTTAGCCTTACCGATTTTTATCGGGAAAAGTTTATTGTCAGATATTCGGTAAATTTCAATCATGTTCGGTTATTTGGGGTATTTTGAGTAGAGCTGCCTTTGAATTGACGCAATATGTTGCCTCGATTGGCTGCAATCATGGTTCGATTACGAATGGTGACCTGATTCCAAAACGCGTAACTTCCAATAACCGCTCATTCCAGTTGTAAATTACCGTTGGTTTCTAGATGAATACGCTATTCCCATTACCTATAATCATTTTGAACCGGAATTTCGACAAAAAAATGTTTGCGATTTTTTTGCGAAAATCCCTGATGGTTAGCCTTACCGATTTTTATCGGGAAAAATTTATTGTCAGATATTCGGTAAATTTCAATCATGTTCGGTTATTTGGGGTATTTTGAGTAGAGCTGTTGCCTCGATTGGCTGCAATCATGGTTCGATTACGAATGGTGACCTGATTCCAAAACGCGTAACTTCCAATAACCGCTCATTCCAGTTGTAAATTATCGTTGGTTTCTAGATGAATACGCTATTCCCATTACCTATAATCATTTTGAACCGGAATTTCGACAAAAAAATGTTTTCGATTTTTTTGCGAAAATCCCTGATGGTTAGCCTTACCGATTTTTATCGGGAAAAGTTTATTGTCAGATATTCGGTAAATTTCAATCATGTTCGGTTATTTGGGGTATTTTGAGTAGAGCTGCCTTTGAATTGACGCAATATGTTGCCTCGATTGGCTGCAATCATGGTTCGATTACGAATGGTGACCTGATTCCAAAACGCGTAACTTCCAATAACCGCTCATTCCAGTTGTAAATTACCGTTGGTTTCTAGATGAATACGCTATTCCCATTACCTATAATCATTTTGAACCGGAATTTCGACAAAAAAATGTTCTCGATTTTTTTGCGAAAATCCCTGATGGTTAGCCTTACCGATTTTTATCGGGAAAAATTTATTGTCAGATATTCGGTAAATTTCAATCATTTTCGGTTATTTGGGGTATTCTGAGCAGAGCTGCCTTTGAATTGACGCAATATGTTGCCTCGATTGGCTGCAATCATGATTCGATTACGAATGGTGACCTGATTCCAAAACGCGTAACTTCCAATAACCGCTCATTCCAGTTGTAAATTACCGTTGGTTTCTAGATGAATACGCTATTCCCATTACCTATAATCATTTTGAACCGGAATTTCGACAAAAAAATGTTTTCGATTTTTTTGCGAAAATCCCTGATGGTTAGCCTTACCGATTTTTATCGGGAAAAATTTATTGTCAGATATTCGGTAAATTTCAATCATGTTCGGTTATTTGGGGTATTTTGAGTAGAGCTGCCTTTGAATTGACGCAATATGTTGCCTCGATTGGCTGCAATCATGGTTCGATTACGAATGGTGACCTGATTCCAAAACGCGTAACTTCCAATAACCGCTCATTCCAGTTGTAAATTACCGTTGGTTTCTAGATGAATACGCTATTCCCATTACCTATAATCATTTTGAACCGGAATTTCGACAAAAAAATGTTTTCGATTTTTTTGCGAAAATCCCTGATGGTTAGCCTTACCGATTTTTATCGGGAAAAATTTATTGTCAGATATTCGGTAAATTTCAATCATGTTCGGTTATTTGGGGTATTTTGAGTAGAGCTGCCTTTGAATTGACGCAATATGTTGCCTCGATTGGCTGCAATCATGGTTCGATTACGAATGGTGACCTGATTCCAAAACGCGTAACTTCCAATAACCGCTCATTCCAGTTGTAAATTATCGTTGGTTTCTAGATGAATACGCTATTCCCATTACCTATAATCATTTTGAACCGGAATTTCGACAAAAAAATGTTTTCGATTTTTTTGCGAAAATCCCTGATGGTTAGCCTTACCGATTTTTATCGGGAAAAGTTTATTGTCAGATATTCGGTAAATTTCAATCATGTTCGGTTATTTGGGGTATTTTGAGTAGAGCTGCCTTTGAATTGACGCAATATGTTGCCTCGATTGGCTGCAATCATGGTTCGATTACGAATGGTGACCTGATTCCAAAACGCGTAACTTCCAATAACCGCTCATTCCAGTTGTAAATTACCGTTGGTTTCTAGATGAATACGCTATTCCCATTACCTATAATCATTTTGAACCGGAATTTCGACAAAAAAATGTTTTCGATTTTTTTGCGAAAATCCCTGATGGTTAGCCTTACCGATTTTTATCGGGAAAAATTTATTGTCAGATATTCGGTAAATTTCAATCATGTTCGGTTATTTGGGGTATTTTGAGTAGAGCTGCCTTTGAATTGACGCAATATGTTGCCTCGATTGGCTGCAATCATGATTCGATTACGAATGGTGACCTGATTCCAAAACGCGTAACTTCCAATAACCGCTCATTCCAGTTGTAAATTACCGTTGGTTTCTAGATGAATACGCTATTCCCATTACCTATAATCATTTTGAACCGGAATTTCGACAAAAAAATGTTTTCGATTTTTTTGCGAAAATCCCTGATGGTTAGCCTTACCGATTTTTATCGGGAAAAATTTATTGTCAGATATTCGGTAAATTTCAATCATGTTCGGTTATTTGGGGTATTTTGAGTAGAGCTGCCTTTGAATTGACGCAATATGTTGCCTCGATTGGCTGCAATCATGATTCGATTACGAATGGTGACCTGATTCCAAAACGCGTAACTTCCAATAACCGCTCATTCCAGTTGTAAATTACCGTTGGTTTCTAGATGAATACGCTATTCCCATTACCTATAATCATTTTGAACCGGAATTTCGACAAAAAAATGTTTTCGATTTTTTTGCGAAAATCCCTGATTGTTAGCCTTACCGATTTTTATCGGGAAAAATTTATTGTCAGATATTCGGTAAATTTCAATCATGTTCGGTTATTTGGGGTATTTTGAGTAGAGCTGCCTTTGAATTGACGCAATATGTTGCCTCGATTGGCTGCAATCATGATTCGATTACGAATGGTGACCTGATTCCAAAACGCGTAACTTCCAATAACCGCTCATTCCAGTTGTAAATTACCGTTGGTTTCTAGATGAATACGCTATTCCCATTACCTATAATCATTTTGAACCGGAATTTCGACAAAAAAATGTTTTCGATTTTTTTGCGAAAATCCCTGATGGTTAGCCTTACCGATTTTTATCGGGAAAAATTTATTGTCAGATATTCGGTAAATTTCAATCATGTTCGGTTATTTGGGGTATTTTGAGTAGAGCTGCCTTTGAATTGACGCAATATGTTGCCTCGATTGGCTGCAATCATGATTCGATTACGAATGGTGACCTGATTCCAAAACGCGTAACTTCCAATAACCGCTCATTCCAGTTGTAAATTACCGTTGGTTTCTAGATGAATACGCTATTCCCATTACCTATAATCATTTTGAACCGGAATTTCGACAAAAAAATGTTTTCGATTTTTTTGCGAAAATCCCTGATGGTTAGCCTTACCGATTTTTATCGGGAAAAATTTATTGTCAGATATTCGGTAAATTTCAATCATGTTCGGTTATTTGGGGTATTTTGAGTAGAGCTGCCTTTGAATTGACGCAATATGTTGCCTCGATTGGCTGCAATCATGATTCGATTACGAATGGTGACCTGATTCCAAAACGCGTAACTTCCAATAACCGCTCATTCCAGTTGTAAATTACCGTTGGTTTCTAGATGAATACGCTATTCCCATTACCTATAATCATTTTGAACCGGAATTTCGACAAAAAAATGTTTTCGATTTTTTTGCGAAAATCCCTGATGGTTAGCCTTACCGATTTTTATCGGGAAAAATTTATTGTCAGATATTCGGTAAATTTCAATCATGTTCGGTTATTTGGGGTATTTTGAGTAGAGCTGCCTTTGAATTGACGCAATATGTTGCCTCGATTGGCTGCAATCATGATTCGATTACGAATGGTGACCTGATTCCAAAACGCGTAACTTCCAATAACCGCTCATTCCAGTTGTAAATTACCGTTGGTTTCTAGATGAATACGCTATTCCCATTACCTATAATCATTTTGAACCGGAATTTCGACAAAAAAATGTTTTCGATTTTTTTGCGAAAATCCCTGATGGTTAGCCTTACCGATTTTTATCGGGAAAAATTTATTGTCAGATATTCGGTAAATTTCAATCATGTTCGGTTATTTGGGGTATTTTGAGTAGAGCTGCCTTTGAATTGACGCAATATGTTGCCTCGATTGGCTGCAATCATGATTCGATTACGAATGGTGACCTGATTCCAAAACGCGTAACTTCCAATAACCGCTCATTCCAGTTGTAAATTACCGTTGGTTTCTAGATGAATACGCTATTCCCATTACCTATAATCATTTTGAACCGGAATTTCGACAAAAAAATGTTTTCGATTTTTTTGCGAAAATCCCTGATGGTTAGCCTTACCGATTTTTATCGGGAAAAATTTATTGTCAGATATTCGGTAAATTTCAATCATGTTCGGTTATTTGGGGTATTTTGAGTAGAGCTGCCTTTGAATTGACGCAATATGTTGCCTCGATTGGCTGCAATCATGATTCGATTACGAATGGTGACCTGATTCCAAAACGCGTAACTTCCAATAACCGCTCATTCCAGTTGTAAATTACCGTTGGTTTCTAGATGAATACGCTATTCCCATTACCTATAATCATTTTGAACCGGAATTTCGACAAAAAAATGTTTTCGATTTTTTTGCGAAAATCCCTGATGGTTAGCCTTACCGATTTTTATCGGGAAAAATTTATTGTCAGATATTCGGTAAATTTCAATCATGTTCGGTTATTTGGGGTATTTTGAGTAGAGCTGCCTTTGAATTGACGCAATATGTTGCCTCGATTGGCTGCAATCATGATTCGATTACGAATGGTGACCTGATTCCAAAACGCGTAACTTCCAATAACCGCTCATTCCAGTTGTAAATTACCGTTGGTTTCTAGATGAATACGCTATTCCCATTACCTATAATCATTTTGAACCGGAATTTCGACAAAAAAATGTTTTCGATTTTTTTGCGAAAATCCCTGATGGTTAGCCTTACCGATTTTTATCGGGAAAAATTTATTGTCAGATATTCGGTAAATTTCAATCATGTTCGGTTATTTGGGGTATTTTGAGTAGAGCTGCCTTTGAATTGACGCAATATGTTGCCTCGATTGGCTGCAATCATGATTCGATTACGAATGGTGACCTGATTCCAAAACGCGTAACTTCCAATAACCGCTCATTCCAGTTGTAAATTACCGTTGGTTTCTAGATGAATACGCTATTCCCATTACCTATAATCATTTTGAACCGGAATTTCGACAAAAAAATGTTTTCGATTTTTTTGCGAAAATCCCTGATGGTTAGCCTTACCGATTTTTATCGGGAAAAATTTATTGTCAGATATTCGGTAAATTTCAATCATGTTCGGTTATTTGGGGTATTTTGAGTAGAGCTGCCTTTGAATTGACGCAATATGTTGCCTCGATTGGCTGCAATCATGATTCGATTACGAATGGTGACCTGATTCCAAAACGCGTAACTTCCAATAACCGCTCATTCCAGTTGTAAATTACCGTTGGTTTCTAGATGAATACGCTATTCCCATTACCTATAATCATTTTGAACCGGAATTTCGACAAAAAAATGTTTTCGATTTTTTTGCGAAAATCCCTGATTGTTAGCCTTACCGATTTTTATCGGGAAAAATTTATTGTCAGATATTCGGTAAATTTCAATCATGTTCGGTTATTTGGGGTATTTTGAGTAGAGCTGCCTTTGAATTGACGCAATATGTTGCCTCGATTGGCTGCAATCATGATTCGATTACGAATGGTGACCTGATTCCAAAACGCGTAACTTCCAATAACCGCTCATTCCAGTTGTAAATTACCGTTGGTTTCTAGATGAATACGCTATTCCCATTACCTATAATCATTTTGAACCGGAATTTCGACAAAAAAATGTTTTCGATTTTTTTGCGAAAATCCCTGATGGTTAGCCTTACCGATTTTTATCGGGAAAAATTTATTGTCAGATATTCGGTAAATTTCAATCATGTTCGGTTATTTGGGGTATTTTGAGTAGAGCTGCCTTTGAATTGACGCAATATGTTGCCTCGATTGGCTGCAATCATGATTCGATTACGAATGGTGACCTGATTCCAAAACGCGTAACTTCCAATAACCGCTCATTCCAGTTGTAAATTACCGTTGGTTTCTAGATGAATACGCTATTCCCATTACCTATAATCATTTTGAACCGGAATTTCGACAAAAAAATGTTTTCGATTTTTTTGCGAAAATCCCTGATGGTTAGCCTTACCGATTTTTATCGGGAAAAATTTATTGTCAGATATTCGGTAAATTTCAATCATGTTCGGTTATTTGGGGTATTTTGAGTAGAGCTGCCTTTGAATTGACGCAATATGTTGCCTCGATTGGCTGCAATCATGATTCGATTACGAATGGTGACCTGATTCCAAAACGCGTAACTTCCAATAACCGCTCATTCCAGTTGTAAATTACCGTTGGTTTCTAGATGAATACGCTATTCCCATTACCTATAATCATTTTGAACCGGAATTTCGACAAAAAAATGTTTTCGATTTTTTTGCGAAAATCCCTGATGGTTAGCCTTACCGATTTTTATCGGGAAAAATTTATTGTCAGATATTCGGTAAATTTCAATCATGTTCGGTTATTTGGGGTATTTTGAGTAGAGCTGCCTTTGAATTGACGCAATATGTTACCTCGATTGGCTGCAATCATGATTCGATTACGAATGGTGACCTGATTCCAAAACGCGTAACTTCCAATAACCGCTCATTCCAGTTGTAAATTACCGTTGGTTTCTAGATGAATACGCTATTCCCATTACCTATAATCATTTTGAACCGGAATTTCGACAAAAAAATGTTTTCGATTTTTTTGCGAAAATCCCTGATGGTTAGCCTTACCGATTTTTATCGGGAAAAATTTATTGTCAGATATTCGGTAAATTTCAATCATGTTCGGTTATTTGGGGTATTTTGAGTAGAGCTGCCTTTGAATTGACGCAATATGTTGCCTCGATTGGCTGCAATCATGATTCGATTACGAATGGTGACCTGATTCCAAAACGCGTAACTTCCAATAACCGCTCATTCCAGTTGTAAATTACCGTTGGTTTCTAGATGAATACGCTATTCCCATTACCTATAATCATTTTGAACCGGAATTTCGACAAAAAAATGTTTTCGATTTTTTTGCGAAAATCCCTGATGGTTAGCCTTACCGATTTTTATCGGGAAAAATTTATTGTCAGATATTCGGTAAATTTCAATCATGTTCGGTTATTTGGGGTATTTTGAGTAGAGCTGCCTTTGAATTGACGCAATATGTTGCCTCGATTGGCTGCAATCATGATTCGATTACGAATGGTGACCTGATTCCAAAACGCGTAACTTCCAATAGCCGCTCATTCCAGTTGTAAATTACCGTTGGTTTCTAGATGAATACGCTATTCCCATTACCTATAATCATTTTGAACCGGAATTTCGACAAAAAAATGTTTTCGATTTTTTTGCGAACATCCCTGATGGTTAGTTAGCCTTACCGATTTTTATCGGGAAAAGTTTATTGTCAGATATTCGGTAAATTTCAATCATGTTCGGTTATTTGGGGTATTTTGAGTAGAGCTGCCTTTGAATTGACGCAATATGTTGCCTCGATTGGCTGCAATCATGATTCGATTACGAATGGTGACCTGATTCCAAAACGCGTAACTTCCAATAACCGCTCATTCCAGTTGTAAATTACCATTGGTTTCTAGATGAATACGCTATTCCCATTACCTATAATCATTTTGAACCGGAATTTCGACAAAAAAATGTTTTCGATTTTTTTGCGAAAATCCCTGATGGTTAGCCTTACCGATTTTTATCGGGAAAAATTTATTGTCAGATATTCGGTAAATTTCAATCATGTTCGGTTATTTGGGGTATTTTGAGTAGAGCTGCCTTTGAATTGACGCAATATGTTGCCTCGATTGGCTGCAATCATGATTCGATTACGAATGGTGACCTGATTCCAAAACGCGTAACTTCCAATAACCGCTCATTCCAGTTGTAAATTACCGTTGGTTTCTAGATGAATACGCTATTCCCATTACCTATAATCATTTTGAACCGGAATTTCGACAAAAAAATGTTTTCGATTTTTTTGCGAAAATCCCTGATGGTTAGCCTTACCGATTTTTATCGGGAAAAATTTATTGTCAGATATTCGGTAAATTTCAATCATGTTCGGTTATTTGGGGTATTTTGAGTAGAGCTGCCTTTGAATTGACGCAATATGTTGCCTCGATTGGCTGCAATCATGATTCGATTACGAATGGTGACCTGATTCCAAAACGCGTAACTTCCAATAACCGCTCATTCCAGTTGTAAATTACCGTTGGTTTCTAGATGAATACGCTATTCCCATTACCTATAATCATTTTGAACCGGAATTTCGACAAAAAAATGTTTTCGATTTTTTGCGAAAATCCCTGATGGTTAGCCTTACCGATTTTTATCGGGAAAAATTTATTGTCAGATATTCGGTAAATTTCAATCATGTTCGGTTATTTGGGGTATTTTGAGTAGAGCTGCCTTTGAATTGACGCAATATGTTGCCTCGATTGGCTGCAATCATGATTCGATTACGAATGGTGACCTGATTCCAAAACGCGTAACTTCCAATAACCGCTCATTCCAGTTGTAAATTACCGTTGGTTTCTAGATGAATACGCTATTCCCATTACCTATAATCATTTTGAACCGGAATTTCGACAAAAAAATGTTTTCGATTTTTTTGCGAGTTAGCCTTACCGATTTTTATCGGGAAAAATTTATTGTCAGATATTCGGTAAATTTCAATCATGTTCGGTTATTTGGGGTATTTTGAGTAGAGCTGCCTTTGAATTGACGCAATATGTTGCCTCGATTGGCTGCAATCATGATTCGATTACGAATGGTGACCTGATTCCAAAACGCGTAACTTCCAATAACCGCTCATTCCAGTTGTAAATTACCGTTGGTTTCTAGATGAATACGCTATTCCCATTACCTATAATCATTTTGAACCGGAATTTCGACAAAAAAATGTTTTCGATTTTTTTGCGAGTTAGCCTTACCGATTTTTATCGGGAAAAATTTATTGTCAGATATTCGGTAAATTTCAATCATGTTCGGTTATTTGGGGTATTTTGAGTAGAGCTGCCTTTCAATTGACGCAATATGTTGCCTCGATTGGCTGCAATCATGATTCGATTACGAATGGTGACCTGATTCCAAAACGCGTAACTTCCAATAACCGCTCATTCCAGTTGTAAATTACCGTTGGTTTCTAGATGAATACGCTATTCCCATTACCTATAATCATTTTGAACCGGAATTTCGACCAAAAAATGTTTTCGATTTTTTTGCGAAAATCCCTGATGGTTAGCCTTACCGATTTTTATCGGGAAAAATTTATTGTCAGATATTCGGTAAATTTCAATCATGTTCGGTTATTTGAGGTATTTTGAGTAGAGCTGCCTTTGAATTGACGCAATATGTTGCCTCGATTGGCTGCAATCATGATTCGATTACGAATGGTGACCTGATTCCAAAACGCGTAACTTCCAATAACCGCTCATTCCAGTTGTAAATTACCGTTGGTTTCTAGATGAATACGCTATTCCCATTACCTATAATCATTTTGAACCGGAATTTCGACAAAAAAATGTTTTCGATTTTTTTGCGAAAATCCCTGATGGTTAGCCTTACCGATTTTTATCGGGAAAAATTTATTGTCAGATATTCGGTAACTTTCAATCATTTTCGGTTATTTGGGGTATTTTGAGTAGAGCTGCCTTTGAATTGACGCAATATGTTGCCTCGATTGGCTGCAATCATGGTTCGATTACGAATGGTGACCTGATTCCAAAACGCGTAACTTCCAATAACCGCTCATTCCAGTTGTAAATTACCGTTGGTTTCTAGATGAATACGCTATTCCCATTACCTATAATCATTTTGAACCGGAATTTCGACAAAAAAATGTTTTCGATTTTTTTGCGAAAATCCCTGATGGGATAGCCTTACCGATTTTTATCGGGAAAAATTTATTGTCAGATATTCGGTAAATTTCAATCATGTTCGGTTATTTGGGGTATTTTGAGTAGAGCTGCCTTTGAATTGACGCAATATGTTGCCTCGATTGGCTGCAATCATGATTCGATTACGAATGGTGACCTGATTCCAAAACGCGTAACTTCCAATAATCGCTCATTCCAGTTGTAAATTACCGTTGGTTTCTAGATGAATACGCTATTCCCATTACCTATAATCATTTTGAACCGGAATTTTGACAAAAAAATGTTTTCGATTTTTTTGCGAAAATCCCTGATGGTTAGCCTTACCGATTTTTATCGGGAAAAATTTATTGTCGTTATTTATTCGGTAAATTTCAATCATGTTCGGTTATTTGGGGTATTTTGAGTAGAGCTGCCTTTGAATTGACGCAATATGTTGCCTCGATTGGCTGCAATCATGATTCGATTACGAATGGTGACCTGATTCCAAAACGCGTAACTTCCAATAACCGCTCATTCCAGTTGTAAATTACCGTTGGTTTATAGATGAATACGCTATTCCCATTACCTATAATCATTTTGAACCGGAATTTCGACAAAAAAATGTTTTCGATTTTTTTGCGAGTTAGCCTTACCGATTTTTATCGGGAAAAATTTATTGTCAGATATTCGGTAAATTTCAATCATGTTCGGTTATTTGGGGTATTTTGAGTAGAGCTGCCTTTGAATTGACGCAATATGTTGCCTCGATTGGCTGCAATCATGATTCGATTACGAATGGTGACCTGATTCCAAAACGCGTAACTTCCAATAATCGCTCATTCCAGTTGTAAATTACCGTTGGTTTCTAGATGAATACGCTATTCCCATTACCTATAATCATTTTGAACCGGAATTTTGACAAAAAAATGTTTTCGATTTTTTTGCGAAAATCCCTGATGGTTAGCCTTACCGATTTTTATCGGGAAAAATTTATTGTCAGATATTCGGTAAATTTCAATCATGTTCGGTTATTTGGGGTATTTTGAGTAGAGCTGCCTTTGAATTGACGCAATATGTTGCCTCGATTGGCTGCAATCATGATTCGATTACGAATGGTGACCTGATTCCAAAACGCGTAACTTCCAATAACCGCTCATTCCAGTTGTAAATTACCGTTGGTTTCTAGATGAATACGCTATTCCCATTACCTATAATCATTTTGAACCGGAATTTCGACAAAAAAATGTTTTCGATTTTTTTGCGAGTTATCCTTACCGATTTTTATCGGGAAAAATTTATTGTCAGATATTCGGTAAATTTCAATCATGTTCGGTTATTTGGGGTATTTTGAGTAGAGCTGCCTTTCAATTGACGCAATATGTTGCCTCGATTGGCTGCAATCATGATTCGATTACGAATGGTGACCTGATTCCAAAACGCGTAACTTCCAATAACCGCTCATTCCAGTTGTAAATTACCGTTGGTTTCTAGATGAATACGCTATTCCCATTACCTATAATCATTTTGAACCGGAATTTCGACAAAAAAATGTTTTCGATTTTTTTGCGAAAATCCCTGTTGGTTAGCCTTACCGATTTTTATCGGGAAAAATTTATTGTCAGATATTCGGTAAATTTCAATCATGTTCGGTTATTTGGGGTATTTTGAGTAGAGCTGCCTTTGAATTGACGCAATATGTTGCCTCGATTGGCTGCAATCATGATTCGATTACGAATGGTGACCTGATTCCAAAACGCGTAACTTCCAATAACCGCTCATTCCAGTTGTAAATTACCGTTGGTTTCTAGATGAATACGCTATTCCCATTACCTATAATCATTTTGAACCGGAATTTCGACAAAAAAATGTTTTCGATTTTTTTGCGAAAATCCCTGATGGTTAGCCTTACCGATTTTTATCGGGAAAAATTTATTGTCAGATATTCGGTAAATTTCCATCATGTTCGGTTATTTGGGATATTTTGAGTAGAGCTGCCTTTGAATTGACGCAATATGTTGCCTCGATTGGCTGCAATCATGATTCGATTACGAATGGTGACCTGATTCCAAAACGCGTAACTTCCAATAACCGCTCATTCCAGTTGTAAATTACCGTTGGTTTCTAGATGAATACGCTATTCCCATTACCTATAATCATTTTGAACCGGAATTTCGACAAAAAAATGTTTTCGATTTTTTTGCGAAAATCCCTGATGGTTGTTAGCCTTACCGATTTTTATCGGGAAAAATTTATTGTCAGATATTCGGTAACTTTCAATCATTTTCGGTTATTTGGGGTATTTTGAGTAGAGCTGCCTTTGAATTGACGCAATATGTTGCCTCGATTGGCTGCAATCATGATTCGATTACGAATGGTGACCTGATTCCAAAACGCGTAACTTCCAATAACCGCTCATTCCAGTTGTAAATTACCGTTGGTTTATAGATGAATACGCTATTCCCATTACCTATAATCATTTTGAACCGGAATTTCGACAAAAAAATGTTCTCGACTTTTTTGCGAAAATCCCTGATGGTTAGCCTTACCGATTTTTATCGGGAAAAGTTTATTGTCAGATATTCGGTAAATTTCAATCATGTTCGGTTATTTGGGGTATTTTGAGTAGAGCTGCCTTTGAATTGACGCAATATGTTGCCTCGATTGGCTGCAATCATGATTCGATTACGAATGGTGACCTGATTCCAAAACGCGTAACTTCCAATAACCGCTCATTCCAGTTGTAAATTACCGTTGGTTTCTAGATGAATACGCTATTCCCATTACCTATAATCATTTTGAACCGGAATTTCGACAAAAAAATGTTTTCGATTTTTTTGCGAAAATCCCTGAGTTAGCCTTACCGATTTTTATCGGGAAAAGTTTATTGTCAGATATTCGGTAAATTTCAATCATGTTCGGTTATTTGGGGTATTTTGAGTAGAGCTGCCTTTGAATTGACGCAATATGTTGCCTCGATTGGCTGCAATCATGATTCGATTACGAATGGTGACCTGATTCCAAAACGCGTAACTTCCAATAACCGCTCATTCCAGTTGTAAATTACCGTTGGTTTCTAGATGAATACGCTATTCCCATTACCTATAATCATTTTGAACCGGAATTTCGACAAAAAAATGTTTTCGATTTTTTTGCGAAAATCCCTGATGGTTAGCCTTACCGATTTTTATCGGGAAAAGTTTATTGTCAGATATTCGGTAAATTTCAATCATGTTCGGTTATTTGGGGTATTTTGAGTAGAGCTGCCTTTGAATTGACGCAATATGTTGCCTCGATTGGCTGCAATCATGATTCGATTACGAATGGTGACCTGATTCCAAAACGCGTAACTTCCAATAACCGCTCATTCCAGTTGTAAATTACCGTTGGTTTCTAGATGAATACGCTATTCCCATTACCTATAATCATTTTGAACCGGAATTTCGACAAAAAATGTTTTCGATTTTTTTGCGAACATCCCTGATGGTTAGCCTTACCGATTTTTATCGGGAAAAGTTTATTGTCAGATATTCGGTAAATTTCAATCATGTTCGGTTATTTGGGGTATTTTGAGTAGAGCTGCCTTTGAATTGACGCAATATGTTGCCTCGATTGGCTGCAATCATGATTCGATTACGAATGGTGACCTGATTCCAAAACGCGTAACTTCCAATAACCGCTCATTCCAGTTGTAAATTTCCGTTGGTTTCTAGATGAATACGCTATTCCCATTACCTATAATCATTTTGAACCGGAATTTCGACAAAAAAATGTTCTCGATTTTTTTGCGAAAATCCCTGATGGTTAGCCTTACCGATTTTATTTTGAGTAGAGCTGCCTTTGAATTGACGCAATATGTTGCCTCGATTGGCTGCAATCATGATTCGATTACGAATGGTGACTTGATTCCAAAACGCGTAACTTCCAATAACCGCTCATTCCAGTTGTAAATTACCGTTGGTTTATAGATGAATACGCTATTCCCATTACCTATAATCATTTTGAACCGGAATTTCGACAAAAAAATGTTTTCGATTTTTTTGCGAAAATCCCTGATGGTTAGCCTTACCGATTTTTATCGGGAAAAGTTTATTGTCAGATATTCGGTAAATTTCAATCATGTTCGGTTATTTGGGGTATTTTGAGTAGAGCTGCCTTTGAATTGACACAATATGTTGCCTCGATTGGCTGCAATCATGATTCGATTACGAATGGTGACCTGATTCCAAAACGCGTAACTTCCAATAACCGCTCATTCCAGTTGTAAATTACCGTTGGTTTCTAGATGAATACGCTATTCCCATTACCTATAATCATTTTGAACCGGAATTTCGACAAAAAAATGTTCTCGATTTTTTTGCGAAAATCCCTGATGGTTAGCCTTACCGATTTTTATCGGGAAATGTTTATTGTCAGATATTCGGTAAATTTCAATCATGTTCGGTTATTTGGGGTATTTTGAGTAGAGCTGCCTTTGAATTGACGCAATATGTTGCCTCGATTGGCTGCAATCATGATTCGATTACGAATGGTGACCTGATTCCAAAACGCGTAACTTCCAATAACCGCTCATTCCATTTGTAAATTACCGTTGGTTTCTAGATGAATACGCTATTCCCATTACCTATAATCATTTTGAACCGGAATTTCGACAAAAAATTTTTTTCGATTTTTTTGCGAAAATAGCCTTACCGATTTTTATCGGGAAAAGTTTATTGTCAGATATTCGGTAAATTTCAATCATGTTCGGTTATTTGGGGTATTTTGAGTAGAGCTGCCTTTGAATTGACGCAATCTGTTGCCTCGATTGGCTGCAATCATGATTCGATTACGAATGGTGACCTGATTCCAAAACGCGTAACTTCCAATAACCGCTCATTCCAGTTGTAAATTACCGTTGGTTTCTAGATGAATACGCTATTCCCATTACCTATAATCATTTTGAACCGGAATTTCGACAAAAAAATGTTCTCGATTTTTTTGCGAAAATCCCTGATGGTTAGCCTTACCGATTTTTATCGGGAAAAATTTATTGTCAGATATTCGGTAAATTTCAATCATGTTCGGTTATTTGGGGCATTTTGAGTAGAGCTGCCTTTGAATTGACGCAATATGTTGCCTCGATTGGCTGCAATCATGATTCGATTACGAATGGTGACCTGATTCCAAAACGCGTAACTTCCAATAACCGCTCGTTCCAGTTGTAAATTTCCGTTGGTTTCTAGATGAATACGCTATTCCCATTACCTATAATCATTTTGAACCGGAATTTCGACAAAAAAATGTTTTCGATTTTTTTGCGAAAATCCCTGATGGTTAGCCTTACCGATTTTTATCGGGAAAAATTTATTGTCAGATATTCGGTAAATTTCAATCATGTTCGGTTATTTGGGGTATTTTGAGTAGAGCTGCCTTTGAATTGACGCAATATGTTGCCTCGATTGGCTGCAATCATGATTCGATTACGAATGGTGACCTGATTCCAAAACGCGTAACTTCCAATAACCGCTCATTCCATTTGTAAATTACCGTTGGTTTCTAGATGAATACGCTATTCCCATTACCTATAATCATTTTGAACCGGAATTTCGACAAAAAATTTTTTTCGATTTTTTTGCGAAAATCCCTGATGGTTAGCCTTACCGATTTTTATCGGGAAAAATTTATTGTCAGATATTCGGTAAATTTCAATCATGTTCGGTTATTTGGGGTATTTTGAGTAGAGCTGCCTTTGAATTGACGCAATCTGTTGCCTCGATTGGCTGCAATCATGATTCGATTACGAATGGTGACCTGATTCCAAAACGCGTAACTTCCAATAACCGCTCATTCCAGTTGTAAATTACCGTTGGTTTCTAGATGAATACGCTATTCCCATTACCTATAATCATTTTGAACCGGAATTTCGACAAAAAAATGTTTTCGATTTTTTTGCGAAAATCCCTGATGGTTAGCCTTACCGATTTTTATCGGGAAAAATTTATTGTCAGATATTCGGTAAATTTCAATCATGTTCGGTTATTTGGGGCATTTTGAGTAGAGCTGCCTTTGAATTGACGCAATATGTTGCCTCGATTGGCTGCAATCATGATTCGATTACGAATGGTGACCTGATTCCAAAACGCGTAACTTCCAATAACCGCTCATTCCAGTTGGAAATTACCGTTGGTTTCTAGATGAATACGCTATTCCCATTACCTATAATCATTTTGAACCGGAATTTCGACAAAAAAATGTTTTCGATTTTTTTGCGAAAATCCCTGATGGTTAGCCTTACCGATTTTTATCGGGAAAAATTTATTGTCAGATATTCGGTAAATTTCAATCATGTTCGGTTATTTGGGGCATTTTGAGTAGAGCTGCCTTTGAATTGACGCAATCTGTTGCCTCGATTGGCTGCAATCATGATTCGATTACGAATGGTGACCTGATTCCAAAACGCGTAACTTCCAATAACCGCTCATTCCAGTTGTAAATTACCGTTGGTTTCTAGATGAATACGCTATTCCCATTACCTATAATCATTTTGAACCGGAATTTCGACAAAAAAATGTTTTCGATTTTTTTGCGAAAATCCCTGATGGTTAGCCTTACCGATTTTTATCGGGAAAAATTTATTGTCAGATATTCGGTAAATTTCAATCATGTTCGGTTATTTGGGGCATTTTGAGTAGAGCTGCCTTTGAATTGACGCAATATGTTGCCTCGATTGGCTGCAATCATGATTCGATTACGAATGGTGACCTGATTCCAAAACGCGTAACTTCCAATAACCGCTCGTTCCAGTTGTAAATTTCCGTTGGTTTCTAGATGAATACGCTATTCCCATTACCTATAATCATTTTGAACCGAATTTCGACAAAAAAATGTTTTCGATTTTTTTGCGAAAATCCCTGATGGTTAGCCTTACCGATTTTTATCGGGAAAAATTTATTGTCAGATATTCGGTAAATTTCAATCATGTTCGGTTATTTGGGGTATTTTGAGTAGAGCTGCCTTTGAATTGACGCAATATGTTGCCTCGATTGGCTGCAATCATGATTCGATTACGAATGGTGACCTGATTCCAAAACGCGTAACTTCCAATAACCGCTCATTCCATTTGTAAATTACCGTTGGTTTCTAGATGAATACGCTATTCCCATTACCTATAATCATT